>CM040396.1:68917578-69489220 GCA_022702515.1 Ilyophis sp. 1 JC-2022
GCAGTTAGTGACAACATACACTGACTGTTCAGTGACAGCCTGCAATTTACTTTTTTTTAATAAAAAGTTCTTAAATATAAATTATATGGCAAATGTACAGAACATTGCTTCTTCAGTCTTTCAAATCCAGTGTTTTTTTCAGTTTTTTTTCTTCTTTTTTCCACAAAATACCACCCAGTTTTCAAGTCAAGTGTTTGTAAAAAAAAAGTCTTAAAATACGTTGTTCACTATCATGAGTGGGAATTATCTGAATCTGGTATTCCGCTGTCTCTGTAACTCCTGTTTTCGTTGTGCGGGGTCTTGTACAAGCTCAGGCCATTTGGCGGGAAGATTGTGTGTATGACAAACTCCTCCTTGGACACAGTTCCATGGTTTATGGGTATCATTTGGAAAGAGGTCTCTCGTATTTCTAGGATGGTGTTGTCCTTTTTGGTTCCTGCCTCGGCGTAGTCGTCTTTTCTCCTGCGGCCCTTGTTGTAGGTACAGTCCCTGGAAAAGAGGGAGCCGTTCCGGTGAACATACCAGCACACCAAAGCCAGCATAATGATGGCCAGAAGAGCCACCGCCCCACCGATAATGGCCGCCAAAGGCAGGCTGGAATTTTTGTAAGGCTCCTTCTCTTGCTCCCTGTTCAGGGTGGTGGTGGGGTTGTATGCCTTAATGGACCCCGTCTCCGTCTCGATGCAGACGGGTGTTTCGTCCGACAGGTAAATGTTACTGGTTTCCATGGGAACCAAGCATATCCGATAGGAGGACTCAGGCTCCAGGGCGGTCAGCAGGTATTCCCTTTTCTCCCCCTGGACGATGGTCTCTGTGATGGATCCAAAGGCGGGGCTGTGGCCCAGCTTGAGCCAGCTGAGGCGCAGCGCTGTCATTGGCTGAGACACTTTCCAGGAAATGTGCACAGTCTCTGCATTGCTGGACTTGACGTTGATGGTGATGATCTTTCTGCCACTGGAGGGGGTGGTGCTCCGGTAGTGTTTGCTCAGGTCAGGACTCTTGACCACTGGCCTTCTAGTCACGAACGAGGGCCACTGACCTCTAGAGGGGGACAGGGTGTTGGACACGGTGCTGGTCTCAAAGGTGGGGTGTGTGTGGGGCATGGAGCAGTCAAACAGATCGGTGGCCAGGTCCTTGATAGCCATGCCTTTGACCTTGTCAGGGCCCTGGCACATCAGGCCCCGAACGTTGACCCTGGTCGGCAGCGTACGGAGCCAGTCCCGCACCCACTTCATCCGGCAGCCACAGTACCAGGGGTTGTTCCGCAGCAGCAGCTGGGTGAGGTTGTCCAGGTCATCGAAGACTCCCTGCGGCAGGCTGCTCAAGTTGTTGCCAGACAGGTCCAGGCGGTAGAGCTGGCGCAGGAAGGCGAACGCCCCTGCCGGTACTCGGTTAATGTGGTTGTCCTGAAGCTGCAGCTTCTCCAGGCTGGTGCCGGGCAGGTTAGTGGGGGGCGCTGTGAGGGAGTTGCGCACCAGCGACAGCTCCGTCAAGTTGATCAGGTTGACGAAGGCCATCTCCTCGATCCCCCTGTTGTTGAGCAGGTTCCCGTCCAGCACCAGCCGCTTGAGGTTGATGAGGTCCTGCAGGGACTGCTCGGAGATGGCCGAGATGCGGTTGTCGTCGAATCGCAGCTCTTCGATAGTGGAGGGCAGCCCCAGGGGGATGGCGCTGAGGTGGTTGCGGGATAGGAACAGCAGCCGGAGGTGGTTGCTGTCCCGGAAGGCCCCTTCCTCGATGCTGACGGCGGACACAGAGTTGTCATCCAGGTGCAGCTCCTCGATGTAGGGTATCTGCGCCAACGAGGCGTGGGTGATAGTCCTGACATTGTTCTCCTGCAGGTGTAGCTCTTTCACGCTAATGGGAAGGTTGGTGGGGAACTCGTCCAGGCTGTTGCAGTACAGGTAGATCTTCTCCACGCGGGTGAGCCGGCGGAGCTGCGCGGGAATGCCCGCACTCCTGATGCGGTTGTTCTGCAGGTAGAGGACAGTGGCATCCTCCGGCATCCCCGTGGGGATGGACGTCAGCTCCCGGTCATTGCAGTAGATAAAGGTCCCATCGCAGCGGCAGAGTGATGGACAGGAGGACACAGACGGGCCGGTCAGACAGAGGAAGAGACCCAACCTGGTCACCAGCTGAAGGAGGGTCCTGTATCGGTACATTGTCCTGAAGGGCCACATCTCGCTACACAGCGTCTCAGGGTCTTCCCAGTCAAGCTGAGCGAAAAACAAACAGGAGAAGTCAATGCATGCTTTTTTTAATGGAAAAATATAAATGGTTTATGTCATGTAATGGTTTAATATAAACCTAATTTAAATGTAAAATGGAAATTTTATCTAAATCTAGTGCATGATTGATTTGCCTCAAGCAATTTAATTTGTCCTAAATGTGTCAGCACAGACAGACAGGGAGATGAATACACAAGGTATAGTGTGCGGTTGTGGTGATTGTCACAGGAGGGAAAAATAATGAAAAGCCAATAAGCAATTAAACAATATAATTTAGCTTTTCAATATATGCAACCATTACAATAAAATACATTCTTCCTGAAAGTATGCATGCATACAAACAAACAACACACACACACACACACACACACACACACACACACACACACACAATACATTCCAAGAACATTTGAAAACCTTTAAGATTAAAAGTTTAAACTGTGGCTTAAGTGGTTGTGGATTTCCATTCGGCCTCGTAAATAGATAAGAATACTTCTCCTTCTTGGCTCTGTTGAATCGATGCACTGTGTCTCGGCTTTGGCTTGTGCAACGTTAGTCAGCTTTGGTTGTTTTCGGATTTGCTCCGTCCAAGGCTGCGTTTCAGTGGCGCTTTTAACAGCAGACTTTGGGATGAACAAAGTCAGGCCTTTGTTGATTAACTGTTGTAAAACTAGTCTGGTCTTTTGCCCCTATAAAAATGAGGGGCTATCTCCTGGATTCACATGCCTTCTGTTTGATGTTTCAGATTAATCCCATTACTCGGTATGTGTGGAAACTTCCTGTTTTATAGAGGGTCGGTGAGAAAGATTAAATTCCTGTAAAAAATCTAGATCTAAAGAGTGGCTTTTAAAAGGGATTCCTTGCATTTTTAAGCAAACTGTTGGTTGCATTTGCAGTAATTTGTGTGTGTGTGTGTGTGTGTGTGTGTAGTGAAAATGGAAGACCTGGCAGGCTTTAACCTGACCTGCAGTCATCTGGAATCTGAACACTACCAAACTATACAGGCAGTAGCTTAGGACCCCCGTAAAAAAACAGTCCCTGAATCCCTGGAGCTTCAAAAAAATGTCATATCTCAAGTACACTACGACTCGATCATAGTGCTGTGCTCGAACATAAAACATGCTCAACCTGTTTAATGCACTATACATAAACACCGCACATATATGCTGTTTTATGAAACTGTAAGTTAAATTATATTGATACAAGAGTAAATCTTCTTTTTGTTGGTAATATTTCACAGCAAATGAAGCAGACACAGCGTCATTCTCTCCTCCGTTTTTCATGTCTAATTGCACAATGACAAGCCCGTTTGTTTTCTTATTAATTAGTCTAATGCATATTTATCATTCCAGGTATGAATTTCTGTCGTGACCTCTCTTCCAGCACATGCTATTGTAAATTGAATTTTGGGTTTTCAAGCTGGGTAAAAAAAAAAAAAGGCAAAGACATTGATATTCATCATACCTCAGAGAAGAAGAAGAACTGCTATATCCCACGTTGTAAAGGAAATGCGACGAAGGCAGATCTCAGTTTGGGTAAATCTTTCCTTCCTTTCTCTTTTCCTCTTGTCCTTCTGTCGGTGTGGTCTGACGGTTCTTTGGTTATATCCTGTCAGGGTAGTATTCGCTGGATCTAGCCGTGTTTGTACTGCCGCCCTCCTGGCTGGTCTGTTTTCCAGCGCTCATGCCTCTGTCTTATTTACCATTGCAGAAAAGTGTGTAAAACAGCCACTCCGCAAAAAGACAAAGCTTAGGCTCTCAGCTCCCTTGCTGGAACACGACTGGGGCGGATATTAAAAACTCCTCCGTGTGTAAATCCAGATATTGTCTGCCCTGACCTACCAGAGCTAAAATGGAACCCTTGTGTGTCTAAGAGGCCCCTCTCTGCTCCGGGAATGAGAAGAGTGGCTCCTGCCTCACACCAGGGAGATGGTTCATGTTGCTGAGGAGCCGGTGTGAGCAGCTGCGTGCTGCCTGTTATCTAAATGTGGCCCTGGATCGATCCAGCCCACTTCAGTCCTGAACTCCACCCCTGCTGCCTCCCCAGAGCTCCCCCTCTCCTCCTCCTCCTCCTCCTCCTCCTCCTTCTCCTCCTCTGAGCCGATACTCCCTTCTCTGGTTGGTCCTCACAGGAAGCGCATATCCAGCCAAGCGGCTCAGGGAGGGAAGCGTCTGGCAAAGCGTGGTCAGGCCCTCGGTCTCACTTCCTCTGCGTCCTCACTCGTAGGAATCCCCAAGACTGCCGTCACGTGACCTTCTTTTCATGCCGGGGGCGATGGGCGGGGAAGTAGAGGGAAAACAAATCAGTCCCACCTTCCGCTTGGCCCAACCTTCAATGTATCTATTGGAAGAACAAAATGACAAACTCAGTCACGTGACCGCGCCTGACTTGAAGTAACCAGACGAGAGCTGCATCGTCCCGCGTGGCAATTACAGCCGACAAGCACGCATGAAGGGTACACCCCATCGCTGCGGTAACAGCATTACTATGTAAATGGCGTGACCCCTAATGTGAGATAAACAAGGTTGGCTTGTGTTTCTACACTGTTCAGGCCTGGGAGCACACAGCTTGGTGATTATCACTCACTTTCTGCTGCTTTCCGTCATACACATCACATCATTATTGCTCTTTACCACAGAACTGCGGCTCTGCGTATTTATACAACAAAAACACACGGGAAAATAAAGAACCTTAAAAGATGACATGTTTACCGACCTATTCATGTTTTCTTCTGCCTATTGAGAACATGCTATTATTGTGACTGGCAGGGCCTTGGGCCAAAGTTAACATGGGCTTAAAGTCAACTTTGAGTGTTGACGGGCACGCTGGCTTTGTTGTTATGGGCAACACGTGGGACTTCTTGGCAGCTGAGCACTACATATTGTGAGCTGATCAGGTCTGGGCCAGGGTGCGCATAAGCACCCGGGTCCAGCGTGGAGCAGACACGCTCTTGCATATTTGAACCACCGGAGGACAGCAGCCAGGCTGGGAATAGACCCAGTCCACAGGTTTAATACTTCAATGTAAAGCTGAAGGGAAATAAATGTTTTCCTATTCACACAATGGCTTTCTCTCAAACAGCTGGGGCTTCACATCAGGTGGTTTGGCTGTAGGCTGCCCTTTACAGAAAAGGTTTCATAAGTATTGAGCCGGAGACATTGAGAATCACAGCATCGCTCACTGTGTGGGTAGGCCCGAGGTGGAATGGTGGATTTTGCCAGGAATAAACCCCCATAAAAGCAACAGCACGGACGCAAAATATTTCACACATTAATTGTAGATAGGTTTAAAGGTTTTTTGACTAAAAACATTTTGGGTTTAGTGCTGGAAGTATTCTGTCTACAGAAATATCAAGTAAAGTTGGAAAACTATTGATTGCTTGGGTTAATATCTTTGTGGTTAAATCGATACATTTTTCTGTTATACAATTCACATTTTCACCTTTTCCCAATTATTATTATTTTTTTAAATTGAAAGCCCCCCAAAATGTATTATGTCTCTGTGGACTAAAATATTTATTTTCACCAAATTACCCTCAGACAAAGGGCCTGACAGGGTATTTTTGATCGTGGACACTGTTTGTGGGACTTGGATTAGCTGGACTGTTGTTGGTTTTTACAAAAAAAAACAAAAAAAACGTTTTGGCCTTAAATCATGCAGCCTTGACTGTGTATTGCCCTCCCTACTCCTCCCTCCTTTTCTATGGTGATGCTAAAAAGAATTTCTTTGCATATGAAAAGCTACAGTGATGTAGGCCCTTACACAATGGTGCTGGGGGGTTCTTCTGCCTCAGCCTCATTCAGTGTCTACCATGGTTGGCCTGGGATACAAATACGATGCCCCACCCCCACCAACCAACCAAAAAATAAAACAGAAAGGAAAATAATGCCTGATCCTCGAGGAGGCCTGCTCTCACAGCTGAGTTCTCTCGACCGAGTGGGCAGGAGTTGCCAGGGGCCAGGTCAGGAGCTCATGAATTCTAAAGCCCCGACGCTGGTTAAAATGTACATGGCCCATGGTCAGACTTATCTCAAGCTCTCACGGATACTAGAAAGGTCACCTGCTTCTCCTGCAGACATCTTTTTTCTTCAGAATTCATCCTGCCTTCTCCTCTTATACAAAGCCCCTTCCCATAAAACCTGGGCACTCAGTTACAGTAACTAACCATGACATTACTTCTCTCTATATGGTATAGGGTAACACAACCCTGTGGTTAATCGGACATTTATCATCAATATCATCATCAATATCATTATCATTATCATTATAAGAATAATAATAATAATAATAATAATAATAATAATAATAATAATGAAACTCTTATCCAGATTCTAAAGAAAAAAGATGTGACCTGTAATACTGTAGATCCACAGGTGATTTATTTGAAAAAAACAGGCACACAAACTCATGATGTGAATCTTAGACTAATGCTACTGCAATGCTTATTGTGCTGTTTTTTCTCTTCCGCGCTGAGACACTTACAATTATCATTCTGAACAATTTGAAGGATTTTCAAAAATAAAATGGTCAAAGACGAATGCTTCTATAGTCAATGTAATGAAATGAGTCGAGGGAGACTAACAATAGCAACAATGACAAAGAAAAGCATTGTAAGAAGTGTGATCAGAATCTAGTGCTGAAAACTATTTATTTGCAAAGATGATTTGTTTGGAATAATTAATTTTCCTGCTCGATGGCATATCTGTTGATATTTGATTGATGAGGGATTTGTGTGCGTGTGAGTCAAGCATCGCGTTGCGCAAAAACCCTTTAACTGAATCAGACTATGGAGCCGCACAGCTGATGCATGGTAACTCTGGGTAATAAGACTGCTAATTAGCCTGTCATGACGCTTCACTTCACTTCGCCATGGTAACAGGGGACACCGCTAAGACTGCTTAAATATTTTCCAATGTCCAAAATGCAATCATTTAGACAATGACATTATCTAAAATAACTGAATGTATTATAAAATTCTTCAATAATATAGAAAAACGTTCCTCAGGTTAAGCTCATTTCAATATTATTCACTGAAGGCTTTTCCTCAGAGACATGGGGTGTAAAAAAACTTTTTGTGAGACATGGCTTGGCGGAGACGAAGAGGCCAACGAGCCGGGCCCCGGCCAGGCGTGACATGTCGTGGAGACCTCTGAGGGGGGGTGCAAGGGAGGTGCAGACTATCTTTCTGTCAGGCCTGCCTACTTAATTTTTTTCCACGATCATCGAATTTCACCAAAGAGCCCCCGGTACATTGTTCCATAGCAAGCAAGCAGAAGGGCCTTGGAATCTATTTTAAGCTTTTCTACCCAGATTTAGCCGTGTTTCATTGGTGTAGCCTTTTTTAATGTGATCATAAAACTTAGCATATTAGATTTTATCTTTACATAATTAACTTTATTTTAAAAAAAATAAAAAATAAAATAAACTAATTACATAAATAGGATTTTATTTTTATGAACGGAATGGCTTCTTTGGCTTTTTTACATTATTTTACTATTATTTATTATTTACTATTATTAGTATGACTATTATTTCCAGCAAATATATTCTCATAGCTAAGATATTTTTTTATTGGCATCAATAATGGAAAATGGTAAATAAGGTGATACAAAATGCTCAGATAAATACTGTAGTTTATTATTTAAGGCATACATGCACAATATAATACTTATATTTACATGAAACATGCCAATAAGCACACAATAAAAAGGCCAACTGTGAAACATAAAGAAATGTTTTGTTTAATAATTTTTTGGTGATAATTTCAACCTTGTGGAACTAAAACACAACTTAACTTGTAAAGCACAGCTTTATCTGGAAAAGTAAATTCTTAACATTTCTTCCCTAAACTACAGCAAGAAGGTTGCATATCTCCAGCTCAATCAAGGAAATAATTTTGTACAATGAGGACACACTGTTCTGTGTTCATATCTGAGTTCTATTGCTAATCCATTTGAAAGCTTTTAATTTTTCAGAGATTCTGCTTTCTGGTGTGTTTTGTTTCCTGAAATGCACTGCTTTGTGAGCAACGAAGCCGTTTCAAGACCAGACGAGCTTTCCCCAGCTCAACTTGTGCTTTTAGTTATTCTGTATGTCTGCATTTACCTGCGACTGAGATAGGAACCAATAGTAGTTGTTTTACTGTTACTATGAAATATAAATTTCATGTAAAGTACATATTTTTTTCCACCTGGTTATTCTTTACATTCGTAAATCTGGTAAAGATGAGCTATTGGAGGAAACCAAGGACTAGGCCATGCCAAAAAACTGGTCTTGTATACTACATTATTTGTGTGTGTGTGTGTGTGTGTGTGTGTGGCCTCACAGTGTGTAAATGGTTAATATAAAAACAATATACCCATTTTGTCAGTCCAACAAAACAAATTGCATTAAAACAACATAACAAAATTATATTTATAATATATATTTTTATGTCCCTCGTGCCTCTCGGTCACTGTGGCCGGCTGCCGTGTTATGAACAGAGCCCCTGTGTCTGTGTTCACCCTGTGCGAGCCGAGAAGGCCGCGCTGTCACTTTCCTTACTCGCGTTGGCTAAAAGCATCTGCCAAATGGCTAAATTGCACATTGTAAATTGTAACGTGTGCCGAGCGGCGCTGTGTAGCCTAGCCGCCAGAGAGGAGACTGCACTCCAGTCACGCAGCTCTCTCCCACATGGGGGTGTTGGGGGCTGCAGAATGCCACACTTCCAATCCCGTCAGGTCAGGCTGTGTTTGTGAGCATCCGAGCTCACCGCCGCTTAATTACCGTACGCCTTCTCCCCGTCCTGGGGGCAGGGAAATATACGCACATATGGAGAGAAAATTGATTTAGCCGAGCGTGCTTCCCTTGTTTGACTCAGGGAATTCATGTGTGTGCTTTGCATGAGATGTCTCTCTCGTATTCTTGCATGCATTTCATTTCTCTAAAGAACAGACTTACACTTACAACTTTTAATATAGAATATTCTTCCCATAAAATGTATTATAGGAAAAATGTAAAATTCATTATTATATGTGGTACATTTTATAGAATTATATATATATAATATATATATATATATATTAAAAAATTATGATATTAGAATTTGCAAGTGAAAATATGTTGTGTTATTGCGAGAAATAAAAATAATGTAAGAATATGAGACAGATATCTCTGAAATATATCTAGACATCCGTTCTGTTTCACAAATGAACTTTTTTCAGTTGCTTTCTCTGGAAAGAGTTTAGGGCTAAATAGTGGCTACAGAATTCAGCATGTCTATCTCCTGTGAGTCAGACAAAGACTGACAGTCCTCTCTGGAAGCCATGAGCGCTCCATCCATTTCATGCTTATTCTCACTCAATGAAATTGACTAGTATCTGTGCCTCGGGCATTTTTTTCTGAGCACAATGGGGTCTCCTCTATTCGGCCATGGGAGATTTCAGTAAATGTACTTATTGTACGTCATGGCCACACACTGAAAAAGATACATTGTAGACTGGGCTCTGGATTGTTTGTGCCATTTTAGATAAAGAGATAAAGTTGTACAAGACAAACTAATGACTGTGTATTCGAGGAACTGAAGTGCAAATTGATCTTGTCTAAAGGAAGATGGCTTCAAAAAGTGTGACACCGTTTCAGAAGATCAATGGTTGTGTTAATTTGATCACTCAGGAATGAACAGGGAAAAAGCCAATGTCAGTGTTTCTTTCATTATTATGTAAAAAAGTCCCTGTGTGTCCAATACACAAAGATGTCCCAACTGGTTTTGTAAAGGGGGGAATAACAAAATGGTGTTCAGTCATGAAAATGAGATTTAAAGAAGAAAAAAGCTTATATAAGCTGATGATCTTTTTTAATAGAAAGCCTAAAATCCAATTAAGGCTGGAGTTTGGTGCCAGAACCCAGCCTTTCTTTTGGGTACAGTATGGTGCTTATAGGCTTAGAATTACACTGGGAGAATCTTTTTTTAAAATAGATATATAAGCTGATTTAATCCCCGCTCTATCAGATTGAGCCGGGTGCCATTGTCTATGATAGGATTTTTCTGGAGGGTAATTGCTGAACTAAAGAGATCCCTATCTACAAAGAGCAGTTAATGCTAAGTTCACTGTGAGTCTGGTCATGAGCTAAATACATTTTCATACATTGTTATTATAATTTTTCCATGATTTGTGATCTAAGAGTATTCTTTCTCAATTATTGAAAGTGATTGGGCATGCTGAATTGCACTAGTGTTGGAAACACAAATAAGGAAGCCTGTCACCTGCCTCTTGTGTGGAGGTTTGTTAATGCGTGTGACTTTATGCAAACGGCCAAATGCTGTTGCGAGCACTCTTTTGTGGTCAAATAGGCACGTGACAAGGCAAAGAAAATGAGAGAAAGCTGATTCGGGTTGTTTTTGCTGTTTGTGGCGAGGCACGATGGCGTGTGCTTTTGTGCTAGCCGTTTGAAGCAGTGTTTAGTGGACTTACAGTCCCTACAGGGAGAGCTGCTCCATGATCAGCATTTCAGTCACATACTGCAGTCAACACAGCTAGTTCATCAAAGCAGAGTAATCCTGATTATTTCACCAACCAATGTTACATGCTATTTGTCTGCCTTATTAAAAACATATATATTTATACACACATGCACACACACACGCACACACACACACACACAAACAAATATATATATATGTACACACACACACACGCACACGCACATGCGCACACACACACCCTTTGGTATGTAGCTAAGTTTTAAGATATTTCAGTTTTCTGTTGCTGATATTAATGTGCTGTGTTGGAAATAGCCAGCCAGAGGGAGTTAGCAGGAGTAATTGTTGCCTGTAAAAGAGAAGTGCAGAATATAATTTTGTCATTGGAGAGACGGGAGCTGCGATTCCAGCGGAATACAGAGCACATCAGCTCATTCACAGCTGCATGTGTGCCGTGTCAGAGGAGAGAATGTCGACGTTCCCCTCAGAGAAAAGAGGCAGTGCGGCTGAGCGCACGGGTTACGGAGGAACAGCTGAACAGTTAGGCTGTTAGCGCACAGATCCAAAGCATTAATGAGCTGCTACTTTACTGCCAGAGACGTTTGCAGAGGGTCCCGCTTAAAATCTTTCCCTTTTAACCCCGCACGTCTGATATCTCCCCCGCAAAAGCTCTGTGAAAGAAACATTGAGTTTCTGTAGTGTATATGCCTGTTCCAATCTCCTCTATGGTTTGCTGCCATAGAACAAGCTTCTGAGAATACCAATAGTGACAATGCAATATCACTGGACTCAATAAAACAGCTGGGAATCAGCTGTCTGTCGTTGAATAAATGAGTCTTCATTTGTATTATTCCGTTGGATGTCTGATGGATATTTCTCTACAAAAAAAAAAACTTGTCTATAAAGAAAAATGTCTTTCTTAAAATTTTTTTAAAAATCAAGGATTCAAGGAGAAAGATTATAAAACAACCTCTCAATCTCAAAATATATAAATAAACAAAATCAAAAAAGAAACACTTACCTGCTGAATCAAGAACCAAAAAAAAAAAGAAAAATTAATCCGTCTCACAAATGTTTCACCCAAAGCAATACATCCAATAAAAATGGTAAAGAAATCTTCCAACTCCAAAAAGCAGCAAGGCTGAGTACCAGCTTTGAAAACGTTCACAATTTTTTTATTTTTTTGTAGCCCGTCGTAATAACAATGGGGTGTGTATATGTAGGTGTGTGTGTGTGTGTGTGTGTGTGTGTCCACACACTCCTCTGGTGCTAAGAAAGACCGGGAAAGCAGAGCAGATCGCAAGCAGAGAGACTACTACAAGTGTGAGGTTAAATCTGCCTCTAGCCCTGCTTCAATAGAGCGCTGATGTCATGTGTAGGAGGGGCCTCTCTCCCTCAGTCCCTCCCTCCCTGGTCTCGCTAGGTTCTCTGAGCAGATGTTGTAGTACGGACTTCGGGCACTAGAGGGAGTGAAAGAAAGGGAGATGGCTGTTGCTGCCCTGAACATGAAGTTTAGCCTATAGTCAGCCCACATGTTTCCAGGAAAGCTGCTGTGTGTGTCCACATACAAATAGAGGAGTAGACAGAGAGAGTGAGAGTCACCATCTCTTCTGCACCTGATGCTTGGAATTCTGTATTTTTCATTGAGGTGTTCAAATTTCAAATCTTTATTCGATCCGTTTCGCCCCCTGCTGATTGTCCACTGCTCAAAATAGGCCACCTTTGTTAAGTCCTTATGGGCTGTTTATTTATTCAAATAGCTACAGCAAGCCGGTTCCTGTTTGATTTGATTTGCTAAAAGAAAAAAAAAATGTGTTCAGTTGCCCTTCTGAACTTTTTTTTGGCACGTAGATGGTGGGCTGGGGTAGAACAAGAGTAGATGTTTTGTAAAAAAATAAATGTGGCCACCAGTCTTACCTGACATTGTAATTGAGAGAATGAGTCGCTTACACAATTGGTAGTGTCTCAGTGAAATGCTGCTGAACCAGGTATTGTCTGTCACCTCTGTGTTTCTCCAACAAAGGAGGGTTTCCATTTTGGCAGCACTGCAAGTGGCCGAGGGACGTGTGAATGCGATGCTCTTCCACATCACCTCAACCTGCCCCTCCTCTGGGGCACTGGGCATCTCCGTACCTGCCCCCGCCATGGCTTCTTCTCCTGACCCCTGACTACACCCTGTCTGTCATCGTCCCGTAATCGTACAGCCCTTCCCCTTACAGAGAACCTCGCTGCCTGAAAGGGGGGGTGCGGGGGGTGGATTTTAGAAGCAGTGTCTGGTTACTGTTATCTCAAGACTAGAGAGGCCTGCTATGAGGATCATCTGTTGTTCGTTGCCGGTACTTGTCTTTCCCAAGGATGCCGTTCATTCTATCTGACCCATCTCAATGTGTTTTGACAACAGACAGGCCTTTGAATGCTTTAGATTAGTTTCCTGCTCAGCCCCCACTCCCTCTGTGTGTTATGTGAAAGGGAGCATAGCTAAGTTTATTAAACCACTTGATTTTGTTAAGTGTGAACAAGAGTGCTTTTTCTCATGCTTTTCAGCAACACAGCAATGTTCATGAAGCCCTTGTCTACAGCAATGCTGTGGCCCACTTGTATTTTTTATTTGGGGAGGGGGGTCGGGGCAGGGGGGGGGATGGTTGTTGGCTTTCACATGCAATTCTTGTGTAATAGGGCAAATTAAGTGGAAGAATCTCTCGCAGCTAGGCTTGTTTTCAGATTTTCATGATAATGTTTTTATTATTTAGTTATTTATTTATGCTTCCCTTTCAGGGCTCCAAAATAACTTAGATTGTCCGGTTTGTGAGTCATAATCCTAGCCTGATAATTTGTGGACAACAATAATATTTTTTGTCTGTTCCTAGCTGTGGTCCTTGGTTTATGGAGGTCAGGGTCTCTATAAAGGGCAGTAAAATGGCTAATAAGCTTGTTTCCTCCTGTGCACAGTGACTCAGGTTCTGATGTAACTGGAGAGGGATAACCATTCTGCCCTAAGCACTGCTATGTTGGTGAATTCTTCCTGTATTTACAGTAAATACCTGCTGTCAAAGCGCATGGACTCTTCAGCCAGTAATTGATATGTTAGTTATTTATTTATTGATTGTCCATTTGTCTGGGTTCTGAATCATTTGGCATTTCAAATGAAATGGTAAATATCAGGCAGTGCATGTTTAAACATGGTGTGCACTTTCTGGTTCATCTCTGTATGTGTTCATTACTTCTGCTGGTTTTTACACTAAGCTCACACTGGATCTTCAGTATGACTGTTCGGCACAGGAAACTGCAGAGAGAAAACCTGCTGTGGTGTACCTGCGCGATCCTGTTGGACGTACTCTTCAAACAGGCCTGTTGCTCTTTCCTGCGAATCACCTCAGAGCCCGGTGACATCAAAAAGTACCCAGACGGGCTGCTATTTCTATTTAGCGCTCCGCGCGACGCAGTGCGTCCATTTGAAGCCCCCTTTCTGATGCTGAGCGCCTCTACGGAGCATTATCCCCTCCCCTCGGGCACCGTGTCGCCAGGGACTCCAGGATCCCGGGTGCTGAACACAAAAGACGACGGAGTCGACAGAAAAAGCTTTCCAGCTTCTGCCAGCTCAGGGGGACGGAGGGGATCTCGCTCAGCAGTCCTTTTGAGGCGCGTGTTTGTGGACCCGCGCAAATAGCCTTCTCGGCTCTTTCTTTTTTCTCCTGTCTCTCTTTGTTTTCTTTGGTTGTTTTTCTAAGTCTTCTCTTGTGTTGGCCACTCTGGGGGTTGGGGGGGAAGAGGGCTTTGACTGCCATGTCAACTGTGAGGACCCCCAGGGGTTAATGACCTGTGAAACAAAGCCCCACTGATCAGATTATATGGTCTTGGTTACTCAGTGACTCTGTCTAGATAAAACCCAGCTTTAAAAGTGTAGATGAGCGTGCAACACCTTGATTAGCCCCATTAGCCTCCCCCATTCACTACACAACTTTCTCCTTAGAATTAGCTCTGGGTTCCTGCTGTAAATCTCCAAAGTACCGACTGACTACTGAATCCAACAGCCTGTTAATCATGCTTTAGCATTTATCATTTTTCCAAAGGGACACTCAATTGTGTTATAAATTCTATTTAGAAAAAGGGTTTTTGTCTGATTGTAATTATTCACAGGTCTGATACGTGAATACTAATGGTTTTGCAGTATTTGATTCGAGTGATTAAAAGAGAGGGATTTCTTTAAAATGTGATTATATATTATGTAAATATGTAAGTACAGGTTTGGCATTCACCTCTTTGTATGAATTAAACCTTCACCCTAATGTTTTTCAATTTATTTCAGGTTTTGTTTTTTCTTGAGGTTTTCCAATTGCCACTGTGTATAATCAGTGTTATAAGTAATCAGTGGTATATAACAGCAGTCCCTTTAGTAGATTTGGGTAAAATGAGAAGTATTCCATAAGCTACATTAAGGGCTATCAAACACACACACACACACACACACACACACACACACACACACACACACACACACACACACACACACACACACACACACACACACACACACACACACACACACACACACACACACACACTAGGGCTTGTCACCATTAAAAAATGTCCATCCTAAATAGGGGAGGAATACCATGTCAAGATCAGAGAGTTGGCCTTGGACTACTTGTAATGCCTAAAAGTAATTAAGGTTGATGCATTCAGAGGAAAGCTTAAAAATTGGCTAGGGTCCTATGGATTCAGTTTTTACAGAATCGTGGAGGATTTTAGGGAATTCTCATATATTCAGTACAATCACACGGAATTGCGAACCCCAGCCCCCCCCTCACGATTACTATTTTGACACCAGGGTTACTTCCCTCTAAAACACTGTTGATACCGGTATTACCAACAGTGGCCGTTTCATGTCAGTGGTGGTTTGTTATTTTGCTCAGTGTGTAGCATCCCAGTGAACTGCACTCGGAAAGGAAGTTGCGATAAGCATTTGCAGACAAACATTCAAAACGTTTTGAAACTTAAAGCACTTGTTACTGCTATAGTCACACATGTTATTTCAATCATTGCCCACTGCTGCGCATGAGATGTATTGGTTCATTTAAAGTCATGTTTTAAAAAATAATAATAACTGCGTGATTTCTGCCTCTTTTTTTCAGTTTTCCGTGATTTTCTAAAACTTTAGCCCTATTCGAGCTGGATTAGTTTCACAGAGAGCGGTTATGTGATTACCAAGAAAAGTGTTAAGTGTTTACCAACGGGATGCATGATTATAGTCCAGTACAAATATGCCTTAAATGCTTAGGTTAGTCCTACATCAAAGGTATATTTGAAGTGTAATAGGCTATGTATTGTACTCTGACAGTGAAGAGGAATTGCATAGTCATGATGTAATTTGGCTACATATGAGAATCATCACACTACAGTGGTTTCTAACATCACAATGTTTTGAGAGAGAGAGAGAGAGAGAGAGAGAGAGAGAGAGAGAGAGAGAGAGAGAGAGAGAGAGAGAGAGAGAGAGAGAGAGATTTTGTGGCATATTAGTCTTCTACAGTCCTAACAATTCTATGTGTCTGTGGCAATGTAATATAAAATAAACAAGAACAAGGCAACATCCATAGTCAAGCCTGTGAAACAGCTGAACCTGGACTGTAAGCACAGGTACAGTGAAAGGCCTCATGGAGACACATTCAGGCCTCCTGTGGAGGCTGTTGTTCTGAGTACACTGAGATACCTCCAATGATTTCCCATCTTTACACACTTGATTCCTGTGCAGTAGGGGTTCCCGGGCCGGCTCCGGGAGAGCCGCAGTGTTTTCTGGGATTTTCTGCTGCTTGGCATCTCATTGGTCAATTAACGGAACTAATTACACAGCTCACTCGACTCTCACGGTTTTTTTTGGTCTAAATTAGTCATTTATTTTAAGGTTTAAGCAAAAACCAAACAGAGACCTGTGGCCCCTCATGCTGTGAGAGCTGGCTGTGTCATGCACTGAGCCAGTTTGAAATGGTCCCAAACATCTGGGGATTTGAAGTAATCCTGGCATTGTGACAGGAAGTGCCTCCACCTAAAAAGTTTATTGTATGATTGTCATAAAATGTAAGAGCTGGAGATACACACCCAAAAACCAAAACGACTAGCTGGAAAAAACTCATAAATTACGAATAAAAAAATGTTTCCTTCCAATTTACACCCTGTATTGTTATCATGGCAGCAGTAGAAAGAACAGGAAGTAAATAAGGAGCATGCGTTTAAAATAAAGTGGATTACAGAATGCAATGAAATGAGGAGGATCTCCAGAAATGGGAGGATAAACACCTGTTCATCTTGAAAGGCAGGTACTCGGGCTAGATAAACAAGGATAAACACCTGTTCATCTCGAAAGGCAGGTACTCGGGCTAGCTAAACGCATCAGGCAACATTTTGATGATTCACTAAAGGGGAACTTTACAGGGATTTGTTCAGTGACTCACACAAACTAGACTGCGCTGCAGCAGCATTTTATGAACACATATAACTGAATACCACTTTTTTTACAGCACACCAGGTAGAACTGAAACATATGTGATGAAACCATCTTGAAATAATTTAATCTTGCAGAGATGTCGTTGACGACCTCATTCTGCCCTCAAAGTGGATTTCCCTAGGGAACGCCCGAAAACATTCTCCTCACAACATAAATCCTCTGAGAATGTATAGAGCGACCTCTCTTTTGACCTCCACCCTAAAAGGGTACTTGTGGTTTTTATTTCTATTTTTTTTATTCTTCATTATAAATGTATTTTTGGAAGGGAATGAAGCAGATGAGTTGTTTGTGTTTGAGGCACATGAATGAAACCGTGGAGTTGTTTTAGCCACTAGTGCAACCCTCTGCCCAGGCTCTACACTGTTAACACCTTTGTAAAGTTTGGCGTTTTTAGCTATGATCGAATTAGGCCCTCACTCCATGAAATCTCCAATTAGTCTCTTCTGCCTAGAGGACGAAAGCGCACAAATGCCAGGGAGCCGAATTGTTCAATGTTCCTGCTCGTGGGGACAAAAATAAAGGTTAAAAGACTGGAAGCACTTATTTGGGATCAGAGCACCTTTTTATAGTGCAGTGAAGGTGTCTCTTCCCAACTGTGGTGTCACTCGCCGCAGGCAATTGTCTCGAGTATCGAATGTTACTCCGCGCTCTTAAAGCTCGGCTGCCGGATTCAAAAGGAACAAGGAAGTGATGACAGGAGAATGAAAAGGACAGTATGGGCTGGCCGTTTAGCGCAGAAAATGTTTACGGCTTTTTTAAAGGAAGGGCTTTCAGACGACCACCCCCTGTCATTAGAGTGTATAATTCTCCCATTACACTCTCAGCAAGTACTGTATTGGTCATTTGTGCGACGACTCTAATCGCCGTTGACAGGATTTGCAGAAACTGGAGTAAAAGCTCCTTTATCCCATGCTGTCACGGGCTAATAAGGAGTTATTTCACTTACGCCCCGGGGAGCCCAGATGAGGTGAGATGTGACATATTGCACTCTTGGCATGCACGTCCGCCCTCACTGAATCCAGCCATTCTCTTTATTTCCCAATTGCTAAAAAATCTGCCCTGCTTTTTCAGCTGCTCTCAGTGCATTTAGGTTTTCTTTCCCACTTCAATTCCCCTCATGACTTTACCTCCTAATCTAAAGGGGATCCTTTCCCACTTCAATGCCCCTCATGACTTTACCTCCTAATCTAAAGGGGATCCTTTCCCACTTCAATGCCCCTCATGACTTTACCTCCTAATCTAAAGGGGATCCTTTCCCACTTCAATGCCCCTCATGACTTTACCTCCTAATCTAAAGGGGATCCTTTCCCACTTCAATGCCTCTCATGACTTTACCTCCTAATCTAAAGGGGATCCTTTCCCACTTCAATGCCCCTCATGACTTTACCTCCTAATCTAAAGGGGATCCTTTCCCACTTCAATGCCCCTCATGACTTTACCTCCTAATCTAAAGGGGATCCTTTCCCACTTCAATGCCTCTCATGACTTTACCTCCTAATCTAACGGGGATCTTTTCCCACTTCAATGCCCCTCATGACTTTACCTCCTAATCTAAAGGGGATCCTTTCCCACTTCAATGCCTCTCATGACTTTACCTCCTAATCTAAAGGGGATCTTTTCCCACTTCAATGCCCCTCATGACTTTACCTCCTAATCTAAAGGGGATCCTTTCCCACTTCAATGCCCCTCATGACTTTACCTCCTAATCTAAAGGGGATCCTTTCCCACTTCAATGCCTCTCATGACTTTACCTCCTAATCTAAAGGGGATCTTTTCCCACTTCAATGCCCCTCATTACTTTACCTCCTAATCTAAAGGGGATCCTTTCCCACTTCAATGCCCCTCATGACTTTACCTCCTAATCTAAAGGGGGATCCTTTCCCACTTCAATGCCCCTCATGACTGTACCTCCTAATCTAAAGGGGATCCTTTCCCACTTCAATGCCTCTCATGACTTTACCTCCTAATCTAAAGGGGGATCTTTTCCCACTTCAATGCCCCTCATGACTTTACCTCCTAATCTAAAGGGGGATCTTTTCCCACTTCAATGCCCCTCATGACTTTACCTCCTAATCTAAAGGGGATCCTTTCCCACTTCAATGCCTCTCATGACTTTACCTCCTAATCTAAAGGGGGATCTTTTCCCACTTCAATGCCCCTCATGACTTTACCTCCTAATCTAAAGGGGATCCTTTCCCACTTCAATGCCTCTCATGACTTTACCTCCTAATCTAAAGGGGGATCTTTTCCCACTTCAATGCCCCTCATGACTTTACCTCCTAATCTAAAGGGGATCCTTTCCCACTTCAATGCCCCTCATGACTTTACCTCCTAATCTAAAGGGGATCCTTTCCCACTTCAATGCCTCTCATGACTTTACCTCCTAATCTAAAGGGGATCCTTTCCCACTTCAATGCCCCTCATGACTTTACCTCCTAATCTAAAGGGGATCCTTTCCCACTTCAATGCCCCTCATGACTTTACCTCCTAATCTAAAGGGGATCCTTTCCCACTTCAATGCCTCTCATGACTTTACCTCCTAATCTAAAGGGGGATCTTTTCCCACTTCAATGCCCCTCATGACTTTACCTCCTAATCTAAAGGGGATCCTTTCCCACTTCAATGCCTCTCATGACTTTACCTCCTAATCTAAAGGGGGATCTTTTCCCACTTCAATGCCCCTCATGACTTTACCTCCTAATCTAAAGGGGGATCTTTTCCCACTTCAATGCCCCTCATGACTTTACCTCCTAATCTAAAGGGGATCCTTTCCCACTTCAATGCCTCTCATGACTTTACCTCCTAATCTAAAGGGGATCCTTTCCCACTTCAATGCCCCTCATGACTTTACCTCCTAATCTAAAGGGGATCCTTTCCCACTTCAATGCCCCTCATGACTTTACCTCCTAATCTAAAGGGGATCCTTTCCCACTTCAATGCCCCTCATGACTTTACCTCCTAATCTAAAGGGGATCCTTTCCCACTTCAATGCCTCTCATGACTTTACCTCCTAATCTAAAGGGGATCCTTTCCCACTTCAATGCCCCTCATGACTTTACCTCCTAATCTAAAGGGGATCCTTTCCCACTTCAATGCCTCTCATGACTTTACCTCCTAATCTAAAGGGGATCCTTTCCCACTTCAATGCCCCTCATGACTTTACCTCCTAATCTAAAGGGGGATCTTTTCCCACTTCAATGCCCCTCATGACTTTACCTCCTAATATAAAGGGAGATTTGAAGCCTGCCGATTCCATTACTTCCGGTTGTGCTCCTGCGCAGGTAGAATCAGCCGGTTTATAGGTCGGTTTAACAGCCGGTTTAAAAGGTCAGTGTTATGGTCTGATCACAGCCTTTCCAAATGCTTGTGTGTGCATTACGACGGCACGTGGGATGAGCCGGGATAAGGTGGGGAGAGCATTATCCCTCTTCATCCACATCAGAGAGCTTGTTTGTCTGGTTGTTCAACCTTTATTTTATCCAGCGTTTTTTTGTTTTGTTTTTTGTTTTGTTTTGTTCGTTTTCTATTGAGTTTTCTCAATTCTATTGAGTTTTTCTATTAGTTTTCATGCCCTGTTTTGTGCTCTCGGACATTCACTAGCAAGGCCCCCTTTCCAAAAATGATCGCTGGGTAGTGAGAAAGAAAGAGGTGGCAAAGATTGAGCTATGGCCTGGGTCATTTCCGGAAGTTTCTGTTGACTGGGACAGTGTGGTAGGTGTGGGCCTTTTGTGTGGTACACTGACACACTCACTCGCATGTGGCTGCTTTAGTCATGCTTGACCCCTCCTGTTTCTGTGTTTTTTTCGGCAGTACGTGGTTTGGCATCTCATAAGCCAGCTCTCCGATTCCCATGATTCCCATCTAGTGTATTGACAGCTCTGCTGCGTAATGGACTATCATTCATGGAGGGCACAACACTGGCTAAGCAGCATCACTGTTGATTGAATGACAGGTTCCCTCAGACTCCCTTAGATTTTTTGTTTCTATATAGCCCTCTCTTTCTCTCATCCCTCTCTCTCTCTCTGTCACTCTCTCTTTTTCCTTCCTCATTAGTGTAAAGGTCATCAATTTAAAGGATAAAATACAAAATGACTCCAGAATGACAGTGGAAACGTACCGTAACTACTTAACTACTTAACTGCCAGTAAGAAGCCCCCACCCCCCTTTACCTACCCCGACCCCAAGGACACATGGCTTGAAAAAGAAAAACAATGACGGAAGAAGGAACACCCTCTGTAAGCTTTACCTGTGAATGTGTCAATACACATTTTGTATTGGTCCTGCGGTTTTCCTGGGCTACAAGCTAGTGGGAGGTCTGTGGTGTAATTGATGGAATCTTTCAACAATTCAAGCTTATTTGTAAACTCTGCCTATTGACACAGGCCACTCTTCTAAATGGCCTTCTTAAAGAGCTCTCTAAAATTTTCCAACTCTCTGTGTGTGTGTCTGTGTGTGTGAGAGAGAGAAAGAGATTTTGAAATGACAAAATATCAAATTATTCACTGAAATCACTTAGTATTTCAATGTGGAACATTCCGGGACTAAACTCTTCAGCATTTGGTATGAAACCTGATTTCAGAGGCTCCACTTAACCTCAGGGGATTAGTGTGCATGCCTACTTTAGCAACACCAAAGACTGGACATTTCAATGGATTTCAGCTCTGGAGCACTCAAAATCCTTGAGATTTAAAACAGTGCTAACAGATGAATTTTTCTCAGTTTTGAGAAGCAAGGAGGATCCCAGCCAGTCAGAACTCGTGAAGTGTCCAGTGCTTATCGGTCTCGCTCTCACTTTTAAGAGACAAAGGGTCTAATTTACTAAGACCTTTAGCACCCACAAAACTAATAACACGATCAATGATTGGTGCAAAACAAAGACCATGACCAATCATGGTTTTGCGTGTGCTAAAGGGTTTTGCACATGCTAAAGGTCTAAGTAAATCAGGCCCAAAGTGTTTTAGACTTGAGGGTGAAGAATGACAACGATTAAAATCATGTTTATGTGATTAATTAAAAACACTTTTAATGCAAAGTAATGCATATAAAATGAAATTATGAATACATTTAAAAAGAATATGGTACTGATGGATTAAAGCAAATTTACCTGCATCTGTGAGTGGAAAATGAAATGGCTGGCAGTTCCATTATCCGTAACTGTTGAAATGTGTGAATTGCTGCTATAACACAAATCAGAAAACATACAATTTAACTAGCTAATTCTTTTAACTGTTAATTAATTAGCAATTTACTGACTGCTGGCTGCTGAACAGTGAAGAAGACTCATCAATTAATTCAGACAAAATACACTGGTAATCATGACCAAAGAAAAGCACAGCATTACAGCCTTTTCATGGCTAAAAAGGGATTTTATTTACTATTGTATTTTTCACAGAAGTATACAATTATAAATTTTTTTGCTCTAGCACTGGTTGGTATTTATTTATTGAAAGCAGCAAGGAATGTAACACATAGCATTTTCCATTATAATGAGATTTTTCTTTTGCAGAATTTAAAGAAACGACTACATGTAAAACTTTAAATGCAGCAAAGGAACTGCTTTATAAAACTCACTTTAAATTGGCTTGTTTTGGTATTGTTGCAATAGGAACATGTATTCTCAGTTTTTCAGTAAACTTCATGTCAACAGTTGGTACATTGTGCTTGCAGTACATAACAGTGCGTTCATACCACAATTTAACTTAAGTGTTTGTAGTTCAAATTAAAAGCCTTGATTGCATTGTATTTTGTATCCAGAAACATTACACTACATGATGTAACATTTTGAGTTTGCTGAAACAGAGGTGTTAAACATGAATATTTATCTGCAGTAAATGATTTCTTTATCTACTTAAAAAATTGTTAAAATGTGTTGCAAATGTGTTTTTAAAAATATTGTTTGAGGGCTGTTTAAAATTGAAATGGAAATTAATTGGGATCACATTTTTCATTGCGTGCTTAGCCTTGATAATATAAATGAGTTGACAGTGCTGGTAGATGTTATGATTGAGAAAGGAGGCAGTCAGTGTATTTCTTCTTATGTTTTCAGTGTTTATCTCTGGCCTCATTCTCCTTCATGCTCAGCTGGATTCAAATGAAATATCTTGGAGATGTTTCTTTATGTGTTTTTTTCCCATGCAAAGCACAGCTGTATAATTCAAATTCCCAGCATGGCTATATGACTGATGATTATACAGTTTGTTTTTTTCAAACCTTGAAGAGTTTGATCTGTGCATTCAGTGGTGGGAAGATGGGACAGGGCTATTCTTTTACACATGAGCCGTGCGCTCTGTTGGAGCAAAGTGTGAGTGTTGACTTAAACTCTCAGATAACATTCTCCATGTTTGTCTTGGCTTTCCTTGCGTCTCTGCTTGAACGAGAGTCGGCAACTGATACAACACTACTCTAGCAGGTGGGTATTCAGTGAGCTGTGTAGAACGTCTTGCCACAGATGTCAAAATCTGCTATAACTCGCCTTCTAGTGAGTACAGGACAGGCGTGTTTTGTATTGTCTGTTATAAGTTTCAGACAAGAGACTACAATAGACAAGGGAGGCAGCATCTGTTTCACTTCGCTGGTTGTTTTTACAGTATGTGGAAATTACTTGGTTTTCTTTCTCTTTTCCCTAAAGCACAATCACAGTTTCACCAATCATTACAGAACTTAACCAGACATTTAAACAAAAGAAAAACAATAAAGGATATGCACAACCAGTATCACCATCACGCCTGGGTCAATTATGTATTTTCTGCATTTTCAGTTTCTTCAAATACTATTTTAAAATTATATTTTAAGTGTTGCCAATTGTATCGTGTTTGTGAATTACCATATCAATGTATTTAAAAATATTTGAAAAGTATTGTCATGTACAAACTCCAATTCCAAAAAAGTTGGGACAGTATGCAAAATGCACATAAAATCAGAAAGCAGTGATTTGTAAATTCTCTTTTACATACATTTAATTGAAAACCGTATAAAGAAAATATATTTGATGTTTTACCTTATTAACTTTATTGATTTTTGTAAATATACGCTAATTCTGAATTTGATGCCTGCAACACATTCCAAAAAAGTTGGGACAGGGGTATTTAAAAATACTTAAAATATGTATTTTTGCTCGTATTTGAAGCGTTGTATTTTCAATTATTTGTATGTCAATGTAGGCTACGGGTTGTATTTGGAAATGCAACCTTGTCTGTAGATCACAATAACCTAAACTCAGCACAATGACATTAAAGACACCTTCAACTTAAACACAATAGATTTAGATTTACATACGTTTTCACCACCTTCGTTACAGTATAGCCAAATTATCTAAAGCTTCCTTAACAGAATGATGCACTGCATTGTCAGCATTTAATATACCAAATAAGAATTTAAAAGATGCATGAAAGGTGCATGACTACCCCATCTCTGAACTAAAAAAGGGGTGACCTTGCTAAGGCATGTTAAAATGAGAAAATTACAAGTTAGCAATAACAATACAGAACCACAATAGGCTTCATCGTGTTTTAATAAGACTATTCAGACAGCCATTTATATCGATACATAAACTCACCACTGCTGTGGAAAAGTTACCTGGTTGCATTTTATATACACGTTTCAAACAGTTAATCTGACCGGTAGCAGTGCTCTGGCCTGAAAACACAGCCGCCTGTGTTGAATACGTGCAGCAGAGGATGCTGGCACATGAATGCATTTAGCAGCAATTATATTGAGGGTTGGATGCTGCCCAACATTTGTCTTTAAGAACAGCAGTGGGTCAACAGATGATGTATGGAGAGGTATTACTCAACCTCTTTGTTGATGGTTGGAAAATCTGTTGGGTCTCTAGGCTTTGGCAATGCTGTGGATTTCTGCTCTGAGGGCAGGCCTCTCAGTACATTACACAATGCCAGCCTGGAGCGTGAATCCAAAGAGGCCATTCTGAAGATTTTCTTTTCTCCTGCCCTTATGGAAATGTAATATACTGCAGTATATTGTGACAATAATTGTGATATATTTACAATATACTGCAGTATATCACATTTCCATAAGGGTGGTGACGTTCTAGGCTGTTCTCAGTTCTCCTGGTAACGCCAATAATATGCAACTGTCTGGCCTCTGAATAGATGAAGGCATTTGGGTTCTGTTGTTGTGATGTACAAAGAGGTAGCATTTCTAAATACTCATTTTCTGTTCTGTCTCTCTCTTTATTTTTTCCATGCCGCAATGTAGCATAGAGACATGGAGATACATCTCATTCTAAATTGATTTTCTATTTTTTTATGCACTGAAATACTAGGGAGGGTGCTTAGATTTGGAACAGGTGTGTATTTTGCAATCACCATCAATCAGGACACTGTCAGGTGGCTTGAAGGACAGGAAGCCTTAACGAGCTGCATCTTTTGCGCTGCCACGCAGTCATTCAGTGCCCCAACATCCCTTTGTTGAATAACTCACCCACCCCGTCTCACGGGGAGGAAGTGGAAGTGATGTCACAGGAGGGTGGGACTTTAATCAATTAAGTGCATCAGCGCTAAGAACACGGACCAGGTGCAACCCACACCTGCCTGTGTTTTTCTGCCTCCGCTAATTGGAGTGCAATATCCCACTAATGAATATTTTGTGTGTGTCTGTGGGGGCAGGAGGAGAGGGCCTCAGCTGGGATTTAATCCCCCCTGAGAGTTTCTTTCTCTCTTTGTGTGGAGAGCAGATTCTCCACTTGTTGGAAAATTGTCTCAAGGATCTGCTATTGAGTGCCTCCGCTCTGGTTTTGTTTGCATATGAGTATATGAGTGTGTAACTGAGTGTGCATGTGCGTGTGTAGCTGAGAGTGCATGTGAGTGTGTAACTGAGTGTGCCTGTAAGTGTGTAACAGTGTGCATGTGTGTGTCTAACTGAGTGTACATGTGAATGTGTAATTGAGTGTGCATGCTAGTGTGTAAGTGAGTGTGTACATACATGTGAGTCAGTGTCTGTGTACTTTTGCACACACACACCCCCCCCCCACCCACAAACACACGTTTGTACAGTATGGTGTGTGCAAGCCCCCAGGGCGAACAGTTTGCAAAAAGCCCATCAGTTCGCAAAGAGTTCTTAGACCTCCCCTGTCTGCAATTGTTCCAAATGTCATATAGGGTTCATTCCAATTGCTTATTTTCACTCCTTGCATCCTTTCCTCGCTCCTTAGGTCTGCCCAACAGAGGATGCAAGAAAAGGATGCAAGGATGAGATAGAAGATGAAGATGAGATAGTCATAAACAATGAGTGTCATTATAGATTAACAGACTTTATAATAAATGGTAAGGGACAATAAAATTGGATTTGTGTAGGGGTGCAGCCGCCATGTGGCAGATGTGGAGAGGTGGATCATTTATACACGTCACGCGTTCTGAGAAAAAACTTGTGTTTCCCCGCTGAAGCATCCTCCGGGACCCTCCTCAGTCCTCGCTTCTTGCTCCTCCGAGAAGCATTTAGCGGTTTGGAATGTCCTTACAGATGGCGGACCTCAGTCAATTTCTGGGTCAAGAGAGGACAGAAAATGAGGACGGATAAAATAAGCGATTGGAATGAAGCCTTGGCTGTGTTCGAATACGACCCTTTAACCCCTTTGAGGGTGCATATTTGAGTCAACTTCGTTAAAATACCCCCTGTCCACTCAGATCCCTGTCTACTATGTGCTCTGTCCCCTCACCTTTGACTGTCCCCTGTCCACTCAGACCCCTGTCTACTATGTGCTCTGTCTCTTCAATTCCCTCAACAAAACTGGGTTTCATCCCGATATTTTAAGTGCCCCCATTTGTGAGAAAAAGTCGCCCACTGAAAAGTTTTGTAGATATGATAGGATGAAACCCGGTTTTGTTGAGGAAATTCAGGAGCGCACTCATCCGCAGAACTTTGCACTCATCCGACAATTTCAGTAAGTAACCTGGAAGTAAAAACATACAAGACATAGAGTGTATATGCATATCTATGGTATTAGAGAGGGTCATATTACGAACTACTCTCTTTTTACTTTTGTTAATTCTATCCTCACTAGTTTGGAAATAGTTTTGCGGGATTTATTTCGCACACTGCTTGCAAAGTGAGGGGACAGGGCACATAGTAGACAGGGGTCTGAGTGGACAGGGAACAGGGGTCATATTTGGTCACGGCCGTAGTGTGTGGTTTTCTGTAAGGTAGGCCCCATACGTAATAGCCGGGTCTGGTAATAGCTGCCCCACAATCGTTCTGTAAGTGGCGTGGAGGGACATTAAACAAAGTACATGGAGTTCGTACTGAGTATACTGACAACGGTGTTCAGGGACATGCTCACTGGTGGTTATTTTTCGTAAAGTTCTTTTTATCTTTTGGAGTATGCTGCCTTCTGTAGAGTGTGCTCGTCCTGCTGATACAGATGCTCATGAAAAAGCTTAGCATGAGGCTAATCTGACTTCTGCAGTTATGCCTACATCATCTCACAATTGTGTGGGAGTGGAGCGGAGGAGATGTAATTAGAAACACTCCACAATTATCCTCCTCAAATTCTATCCTGATAAATGAGTGTGTGTGAATGTAATGAATCCCATTCCTGGCTGACGTCCATGTCAGCATGGCCAGGTGTCTGTGTTTGTGTGTGAGTCAGCTCCTCGTGGTGTTTTGGTTATGTTTTCAGCGAAGCGTTCAGGTAAAATCCTCCAGCGCTGTGGACAAACTGCAGTCCACTGACCCCTTCATAGGCCTGACTTTAACCTATTTGCAGGCCTGTGTCACATGACCGTTCTTTCACACCAATAGACCTTCATCCTACATGTTTAGCAAACTAAACCGTTGTCTAGATTTGTTCGCTCATGATTTCTCTGGTCACCCACCAGTGACCCCAGAATGGTGCGAGACAGAAACCTGGGTTTTGTGGGTTAGGCACTGTTTTGTGTTCTGTGGGGCACGCACACTGTTGCTGGGTCAAGAGAATGGACTCCATGGCAACGATCAGAGATCAAAGGCTCTTGGTTCTCAAAGAATTAATCATTATACATTTTTTAAAAAACCCTTCCAAAACAAAAAGCCCCAAAAGTGTGAATGTGCTTGAGCAGCTGACCACAATTAAAATGATAAAGGCCCATGTCAATCTTGCTGGTAATTGATTGGCAGGGAGGGCTCTGAGTGGCCCCGCCTCCCCTACTTCACTGAAATGCCTAGTGCATCAGATGCTCTATTTCTGGGCCTCTCTACAATGAGAGGCAGTGAGAGTGTGCAAGATAAACAGGCGAAAAGAAAGGAAACAAAACGCCACTGCATGCTCTGCCACTGGGAGGGAGTTTTGTTTGCGCTAATTTCGGGGAATTTAATCCGACGGGCCGGGCCAGCATTCAGTCGTTCCAATGAAGGTAGCGGTGTTTAGAACTCTCCGTCACCTGGGCAACAAATAAAAGCTCTGGTCCAAAAAACAGCTGAGCTGAAGAGGGCTGAGGACTATACACTCTCTTCCCGCCCTACCTTCTTCCTCTGAGCCATTTTACAACCCTTGGAATGAGCAGGGCAGAGAGTTGGCCTTCACCTTGCTTAGTGCCGCCGCCAAATGAGGTGTTAGCCATGCCACTCGGCTCTCTCTGGGGACGGTGTTGCTGTTCTAAGTGGATTACAATTAGCCTGAAGTCTGGGCTCAGCAGGGCTACAGAGTGGCATGGGGCCACTGTATCTAAATCACAGTTAAAATAAAACACAAACAACAGATGGATCACAATATCACTCACACGCCACACCTGACAAAGACTTGTTTCTCTCGCACAGCGGCATTGCGCTGTTCAGCGGGTGAGAAATGCGAAAAACAATTCACAGAGATGCTTAAATGCGCAGAGAGCGTTTTTCCCCCCCCTCTACCTGCATCTTCCACCTGAAAGCGGCAGGAACGGGCCTCCTTCTGGCGGGCCCTGGGGGACTGGAGGGAGGCGCGGTGCGCTAAAAGCGCTCTGTTTGTGTAAACTTGGGCAGGTGTGCTGCCGCTTGCCAGCCCCTGCTGGTGAAACGGGCCGAGGGACTGTAATCGCTAATTTAGAGAAAACGGAGGGAAAACAAATGGAGAGACGAAGCTGGGCTATCCAGCAGAAAGCCCAGAGCCCACATCTCCCCGGCTGTTTCCACCTGCCAGGCTAATCCCTCCAGGATCCCTCCATTCCGTGCAGGTGATCGGATTTCAGCGGACCCGAGAAGCACCGCTTTGGAATGCTTATGGATTGGGGAAAAGGACACTGTTTTGCAGATGTTCCCATATCTGGTCGTGTAGAACCGCAGGGTTTCCTGGTTTTTGTTTTCACTTTCAAATCGGCAGTCAGGTCAACCCAAACAAAGGTGAGGTGAGTTAACTGATGAGCAGTCAATTGCACAGTTAAGGGCTGAGTAACAGCAGCTGCTAGGCCCTGTGGTTCTCCAGGACCAGGCTTGGGGAAGCCTGCTTTACAGTATAAGCTGATGCTAATTTTGGTTGCTCAGTTGCAGTGTCCAAATGTCCACCATTGAACCGGACAGCCCCGATTTTGATCCAGCTGACCTCCATCCAGTGCAGCCTCTTGCAGGAGACATTTTTGTCCAGCATTTTATATATTTAAAAAAATATATAAAATTGAGTGTGCATGTTGGTTGGATAGTCTTAAGTAGACAGATGAAAAAAGCCTCAACAGCAACCAAGAATCACACATTTGTGTTCTTGCTGGTCACTCTCTCGCCTTTTAATTGTTTTGGTTTGGAACCACTGTGAAGTGTAAGAGATGGTTAGCTTCATTTAGCGCGTCTTCAACAATGCCTCATGTTTTACCGCTGTCGTCCTCTGTACTATTGAGTGCAGTGTACAAGAGAGACACAAAGCTATAGGCTTAAGGCTAAATGTTTTGCCATCTTAGACTATGATTTCTAAGATGCAGCCTAGCTTAGTCTTAATTTCTCATAATATCGAAATAAAATGTTTATAAAACAATGTCTGTAGCCTTTTGGTCTGCTAAAGCCTGATAAGAGCGGAGCGAGCGGAGAAAATGCTCTGCAATGCCTTTACGCAGGTCTGCTGCTGTAAAACAGACTTTAGTCCAGTAATCACAAGGACAAACCAGCTTGAGAATCATAAAATGCCTCACCCCATGTCAGATTATTATTATTTTTTCATTTTAGCCGCGCAGAGTGAATAGCTCTGCCCAGTTAAAATGAAGGGCTCGAACGCCCCGCTGTCCGTCTGTGATCCTGCAGAGGATATCGTGCATCATTAGGTACAGTAATTATTGACTGTCACTTCACTAGAATAGATTGCACTGCTTTCAAAGCCACGATGAGTGGCCTATTTTCTCATTTCCAGGAAGAGGGTCAATTCTTCCATGTTTTCTTTTCTTCTTGGTTCCTGTCCATGGTTTTCTGCCACAGTGGCAGTGCTACGATTATTCCTGGTGCTCACATGGTCTCCTGGAGCATATACAGTATATTGTGCGATATCGGAAATTGTATCAGCCATAATACAGTGTGTTATTAAAGCTTGCACTACCTGTCACATTTTACCTGGCTGTAGAGAGCATGATGCAGTCTACATGAATAGCATATGGGGGCTTGTCTGTTTTATGGTGATATAAAATTTGCTGGGGTTTCTGTTTGGAAGTTTTTAAGCCCTGTTTGTTTCAGGCCCCTTTATCAATTAGCATACATTCATCAGTTAAACAAGAGCTTATTATGAGTTTCATAATTAGCAGCTGAATGCTGTTAATTGCAGTTGAATGGAAGGGGGCATAAAGAGGAAATGTTTGCCACATCTCGCACTGATGATGTTGTGGCCTGTTTTATATGAAGGAGCACATTTTCATACACAATCAAGTCACACAGATATTTGCATTTTAAACCTGCTGTCTTATAAACCTAATGTTGTGTTTTTCAGATGTTAACTGTCTGCTTGAGATCAAACCATCTGTAATGTTCTTCGACCTCAAGTGATAGTCTTCAGCTGTGCCGTACATCTTAATCTGAAATTTAAAAACAGAAATAAGTCAATGCGGTGCTTTACATGTGGCTCCCTCAGATCCTTAGTGAATGCTTGTTTATGTTATTGTATACAGAGCTCTTTATTTGCATGCAGCCTTTATTTGGCAAATAATTGAAGTGGGAGGAACCATTTTTTGGTTGCTTGTGTGTAGCAAACGCTCAAATAGAGCATCTAAGAATGCTTTTAGGGCGTGTGTGAAACTAAGCATGCTGTGTGTTTTGGATTCTTAATGGAGTGCTGCCTCTCCCATAAAAAGTGTCATACAGCAGCATTGGGAGAGGTAGCACAAGCCATGGTCTGTAGCCTTCTGATCAAAGCCACTTAATGACTTCCACATTAAGTCTGTCTACTGGAACCAAAGCCTGCATTGAGCATACACAGTTCACCACTCTGGAACATAGCATAGACTGTACACATTTTTAAGCCTTTTTACCCAGTATTTAAACTCATCCTGGCTATGTACTCTTATGAAAGGAAAAAGACATCTACCAGTCACTAAACTTTTTTTTTTTCAATTGCTACTGTTGTTGCAAACAGGAAGTTGCTCTCATTCTTGGTGAGAAGACTGTTTTTTTAGTAACTGGCCTTTTTAAGTGAGGTCACTCACTTAAGGGTTGGAGCTTAAGAGCTGCTGCTTTTCTCACCACTCTAGTGTGAGCCCCGTCTGTCAACCTACTGTATGCAAATGCATAATAACCATCAAAGTAGTGTTAAAATACTTTTACATTCATTCAGTTCAAGGATCAGAGACATGCTCTTCTGAATGTACCTACAAGTGTATGGAGTGTGAATGCCAAGAGTCAAGAGTTTTGAGATGTGCAATACTTTAAAAGTATTATTATCTCCACAGACAAGGCCCATTGAGAAACTGTCTGTATCATAGGGAGAAAAAAAAAATGTATGTGCCATTAATCTCAGATGAAGTGTCTGTGTTTGTGTGTGTGTGAGGATCCCAGTCCAGTCCCATAACATACACTACATGGCCAAAAGTATATGGACACCTGCTGTTCTGCTCATCCAACATCTCATTCCAAAATCATGGCCATTAATATGGAGTTGCTATAACAGCCTCCACTAGATGTTGGAACATTGCTGTGTGGATTTTCTTCCAATCAGCCAGAAGAGCATTAGTGAGATCAGGCACTGTTGAGCGATTAAGCCTGGCTCACAGTGGGCTTCCAATTGATCTCAATGGTGTTTGATGGGGTTGAGGTCAGGGCTCTGTGCAGGTCTGTCAAGTTCCACACCGATCTCAACAAACCATTTCTGTATGGACCTCACTTTGTGCACAGGGGCATGTCATGCTGAAACAGGAAAATACCTTCCCCAAACTGTTGTCACAAAGCTGGAAGCACAAAATTGTGGTGTTAAGATTTTCTTTCACTAGACCTAAGGGGCCTAACCCAAACCATAAAATACAGCCCCAGACCAAGTGGTGTCCGGATACTTTTGGACATATACTGTATGTATAACATACGATGATCATATCATCATTCACATTGTACAGAGTTTCAGAATTCTGCACAGATCCTGGCTTGATTGTTATCCTGACCTGGCATCAGTAAGATTAATCAAATAGAACTGAGTAAAGAAAGAAAGGAGTAACAAGTGCTGCACCAACTGATTTTATTTTTTTCAGGGGTCTTTAATACCCATGAGTGCCCCCCCCCCCATCCCCCCCACTCAACCCCACCTCTCACCTTCGTACTGGAGTTTCAATAGTAATGCAGGTGGAGAATTGCTTGGCGGGCTGCATTAGCAGGTATTAAGCGAATCGTTTCAATTTAAAGCAGCAGAAGTCTGATCCAGCAGGTCTCGACCCCATTCTTTGAAAGGCCGCATTTCTCGCCCTCTCTTGGGGGCCGTTACCATCCTCAGGTTTTATATCTCCTTTCACTCTATAGTTTTTTCCCCCTCTCTCCCCCCTGTGGATTGAGAAAATTGCATTCCAATACTTTTATTTGAACATCCATCACCTGATCAGGTCTAGTGCTATAGTTTCAGACGTGTGTGATGCATGTCACATTATGAATGCTGCACCTATCCATCAAGCCCCCTTTCGTCCTTGGGTCACAACATTTTACATCCGTTTACAAAACACTGTAGTTTTTGGAAAGGCAGTAATGGCCTTTGTTACTGCCGTTATAACTGTGGCATTGACAGGACAATGCAGGACAATGTTTTTGGGACAAAAAGTAGGCAGAGATGTGGTTTAAACAACCAGCATCTAAATGATCTATTAAACATGCTGGGTTTAACCCCCACCCCATTATCATTCAGCATTTCCTGTGAGGTCATTTGCCACTTTCTTTGGGGTCATTCGATTCTTCCTGTCGGGTCATTCACCACTTCCTGTGGGGTTGTGCAGCACCAATTCTGCAGCCTTACATCTCCTCTTGCTAGTGGATGCATGACAGCTCTTTTTAATGATGTTTCCACAGTCACGAGCACCTCAGCCGGTAGTCATCGCCGGTAGTCTAAAAGCCTCTGACCAGAAGCATTGCTGATCTTCAAAGGAGAAGACACAGAGCAGGGCATTGGAATGTGTCTTTTTTGCAGCAAACATAAAGAAAATGCCATGTGAGTCAAACACACAAAGTATTACTCATAACACTGCACCCAGACAGTCTATAGTGATCGATGATTATTGAGTAGTCAACTAAGCGTGGTGATTAGTCTATTGTTTTGTGTTGAACGTCCTACGATGTGTTTCCATGCATCCTGGTTTTTTTGCAGCTCCATTTTTCTCCTGCCAGCATGTTGGGTTGGAGATCAGTGACCACCGAAATGGACAGGAGACATTGCCCCTGAACCTTATCAACGGGTTTATTGTTACAAGCTATTTGATTAACAGTGCAGTGCACTTAAGTGTCCGTTCTTGACTGTACCTATTCAGAAAAATTGTGATCTGACATTCAAACGGAGCGACTTCCATTAGTGAAGCTGGGTCCCTTCATTAGATTTTTTATTCAAACTGTAAGCAAATAATACTGCGGTGCTGCGCTGGGACTCAGACACACCCTGGTGTCTGCTAAGTGTCTCTCACGGCTTCCTTGGAGTACATATTGCAGTAATAAAACACTGTGAGCCATTTCCCTCCTCTGATATTAACTTCACACTATCCCCTGCCAACCCACTTCTCTTTGAACAACAATTCTTTCCACTTAACCATACCGTCTCCCGGACAGGTTTGAGGAACGCCAAGCCGCACAGGCAGTAGGGTGTAATTAAAAGGATATAAACCCCAGTCAGCATTTGTCTCGGAGTTGGCACTCTCACTAATCTCCAGCTTTTGAAGCACTTTTTTGCCGCTTTGGCTTTCAGCATGGCAACTCTTTGAAGTACCTTATGTACCGTACCAAAAGGATAAGTGTAGTCGGATGGATTCCACCCGGACCATGCTCCTAAGTCTGGTCTGTCAGTCAGACTGCGGTAATTTTCCACATTTAGCTTGGTCTTCCTCTGTGTATTCTGGCAGCACTGACTCAACACTCAGTCTTTTAAACTATCTGTAGTTCTGTACAAGATGGTGGACGAGAGCTCTTGAGTGCCCGGGACAGGGCTATGTGGCACGGACTACGAGGCCTTTCTTCACAAGTTTCGTAGCGTTCATCTGGTGTGTCAGTGCAGGGATCTCATTTTTTAACAAAAAGGACCAAATTTGTTGTGGGATTTCAGAGTGTCAAACATAATCAGAAACACAAACAGGGCTGGAAATTAAGCTCGCCCGAGAGTAGTTTACATTTCGGGCGAGTCCAATTTCAGGACCACTAGTCCATCAGGCGAGTGAAACTTCTTTAGACCTTAACGTTACTTGCGTTCTAGTGAAAATTACAATCTGTCAGTGAAAGTGCATCGGTTTTTCACTCATTGTACAATTATACCTCTATGACACACCCTGACACCTGTTATGGTTTGACTGAATACTTGCATACCGTTTAATGTATAAAGAAGTGATTTTGTGAGTTTTGGACACATATCCAGTAGGCTCAACTTTGTGTATTTTTCCCACAATGTAGCTAGCTATATGTTATTAGGCCTGTGGAAAATGTTTGCCATTGGTTTCTGATTAGATGTTCTGAAGAAAAAGTGTTTTATGTTTTTTTGTATGCACCATTTAAAATGTATGTCTTTTTGCATAATACCCTGTATACTTATTATATTCTGTTGTCAATTTACACTGGGATAGTCTTAGGTCACTTTCAGTTACAAAATTGTTCTCTCATTCAAATAGTGCTACTCATAGACTACCAACATGAATACTGTGAATGTTAAGGAAACAGAACAAATATAGAAATATTAATTAATAGAAAACATTTGTTCATAATGTTACAAACAGGGCTAGTAACATTTCAGCCGGGCTAGTGGAAATCTTGGTCTACTAGTCCGGCTGGCTAGTGCCAAAAATCCTTCAGATCCACCCCTGAACACAAGTACTTATTATTCCAATCATACACAATAAGGACCTTCCATAAATATATAGATGTGGTACAACAGCTGCTTAAGGAATTTTTGAGGTCCTTCTGATACTGCATGTATAATAGATTCAGAAGAACACTCATGCATGCTTATGAGCCAAATTAAGCAGCCTTCTTATTTGTTTGGTGTTTGAGTAAGCCACTCGTTGACCTTGTTTTTGTGTGTGTGTGTGTACTTTTTAAAACCCTGTCCACAGGTCCCTCAATTATGTAAAATGAAGCATGGAAAGTGAAACAGGAATTTACCTACCATGGCTTCTGCTAATGCACCTCTGAATTTCACTTGAAAATGTCCTGCTGAATTGTCACAAATGCTCTCAGCATGAGTATCTAAAAGCTGAGACCGACGCAGTTAAGGCAACATTCTCTTTTCTCATGCTAAAATAGGTCCTGAGTTTGAATGAGCTTATTCTATATCTGAATCAAACTGAGACTAAACCAGCCCCTATTAACCCCAGTCTTAATGAATACCCTTGGCTGCCAACAGACGATTCTGGAAAAATCAAATAAATAAATAAATGAAAACACTTGCACCTCTCCACCTCAGCTGATGCGTGGTGAGCATTCTGGTGCAAAATGGCTGCCGTTGCATCATCCAGGTATGTGCTACACATTGGTGGTGGTTGAGGAGAGTTTCTCCCTCGTCATTGTAAAGCGCTTTGAATGTGAGAAAAACGCTATATAAATTCAAGCCGTTATTAAATGTTTTAACAAAACAAATGATCAAAAAACTAAAGATTACTACTAATATTATACACAACCAATCAGTTTAGGAGCCACAGCTTGTCTCACTCTATGTGTAATTAAAACAGTGCACACACATTTATATATCTGGGCCGATAAAAATAACCAAAATCCATGTAAGCCGATGCCGATACCACCCTGTATGCATTATAGCACAAATCCAACAACTTATGAGGGAAAAACATAATTAATGTTAGTTCTATAACAAAATATTTCAACTTGCTCATTTTATTATTATTATGCATGAGTCTAGAGAGCTAGTGACTACCTGTATAGCTTTGCTACTGAAGTATCTCATTTGCAAGTGAGACCTGGTTAACACTGAACTATATTCAATCAACATTGATCCTTTACAAAGCATTTTTGAGAATTTTAGAGATCACTGAACTCACTGAAGTGTATTTCCATCTTTGAATCTAGAGTTTAAGCTATACAGGTATAAGGAGAGGGACTGTAATGTACAGTTTAAACTACACACTCCTAATGTGCTACAAGCATGTTCATGAATTCACCATCTGTGGAGGTACATGATCAATCACTTAACACTGTACTGTCGACAATGTTGCGTAGTTTGCATTTCTGTTCTTACCAGCAAGCCTGGACAACCCACAGGTGCTGAAATGATTGGAACTCAGTCATGACTAATTAAAAAAATATAAATAGAGCTTGTGGTCTTGACACGACAGCACCAGATACTTCCGGTCTTGAGTTTTCTTCACCTTATTCAATTTGCATGTTGAAACAAAGCAAGCAAACAGCAAACCTCTTCCAGGTAGGGTAGAGTACTCCTGCAGAAATACATCAAGCAAGTGGCTGACTTCTGTACATTGCAGTTTCAACACACGGTGCAGTCTGTAAGTATTTGGACATTGACACAATTTATGTTGTTTTGGCTCTGTACTCCAGCATATTGGATTTGAAATGGAAAATATGACTGTGATGTTAAAGTGCAAACTTTCAACTTTAAAATTGTAGCCATTTATATACATAGTCCCCCCCATTTTAGGGGACCAAAAGTAATTGGACAAATTAACATAAACTTAAATAAAGTCATCATGTTTTATATTTGGTAGCATATCATTTGCATGCCATGACTTCCTGATGTCTGTGACCCAACAAGATAAAAAACTCTTGATATCTGGTACTCTTACAAGCGATACTATAACCTCTCTGTACTTGGATCTGTATGGATCTCTATAGGAATTGGGGGGTGGGACAGGATTAGAGAAACAACCCTTAAAGTGATCCATCCATATCTGGCAGCAGAGTGATGATTTCAGGCTTGTTTGATGCCTCAGACCCATGATGACTTATAGCCATTTAGCCAACCATGTGTTCCATACTATTCCCATATAATTTACAGGTTAATCTAGTCGAAGATATCAAGAGTCTTTTGATGTTGTTGGGTCACAAGTCAGCAAGTCATGGCATGCAAAGGTTATGCAACCAAATATTAAATATGATGACTTTACTTAAGTTTATGTTAATTTGTCCAATTACTTTTGGTCCCCTACAATGGGGGGGGGGGGGGGGGGACTATGTATATACATGGCTACAATTGCTACACGGTTCACCTGATATGGATGTAAAAACCCTCAAATTAAAGCTGAAAGTCTGCACTTTAACTCACAGTCACTGTTCCATTTCGAATCCAATGTACTGGAGTACAGAACCATAAAAACTAAAATTGTGTCACTGTCCAAATACTTATGGACTGCTCTGTACTTCCCCAGAAATGTCCAGTCCTTATGCTTCGTAGAGCCTGACAAGAAGGTCATGACTTTTTGTCATTCGATACATTAATCAGCAAAAACAAAAGCATCTTCACTCAGGCAAGGAAGTGACTTGAGTGTTTTTATTTATTTACTTACTTATTTATTAATTAAGTTTTTGTTAATGCATAATTATATAATTCATTTTGCAGTCCATGCAGTAATGTGTTTTTTCCCCAGTCCAAGAAAACCTCACACTCCTATGAGCAGGAAGTGTGTCCACATTCTCAAGAAAGGAGAGAGAGAGAAAAAATGATTTAAACTGGTTTTGATCAAACAGAGAATAAAGTCATTTCACATAGTTGTTCTTTTCTGTGCGGAGAATAAAGAATGCCACTTATTCTCTACATTTGATTGGGTATACTTTTTCATGTTTTAATGCATGTGCAATGAAGCTGGCACACTGCTGCAGCTAATAAACAGTCAGTCAGAACAGCATATCTTCAAAAACGATATATTTAATCATGAAATAAAGTAAAATTTATAGGCCAGGAAAACAGGAACTTTATTAAAAAAAAATTCTAATTAACTGATTAAAGTCAGACGCTACAAATCACAGTCACATATCGTTTCTTTGTTGCTTTTTTGCCTAAATTTTTGTATCCACATTGTGACTTTAAATTTTTGTGACACTTTACCATGCATAAGTACACAATCATCCCAGTAAGATCTTTTTTTTTTTTGTTCTTACTTGATAATTTGGCAGTTGAATTTTCTATGAAGTCTATTTTAGTTAATGGAATTTCAAAAATAATTTTTCAAATAACACAATACAAGGAAAGATTCCATGCATGCACATAACGCATTAATGTTTGCATATACTATACTATGCAAGGTCTATGGCATAATTCTGTCAGATAAACCACATTTAATTTCAAGCACCATTCAATTCAATATACATATGCTAGTTTGTCCTCAAATTTTTCTAAATATTCTTCTGATTTGAGTTCCAGATACATTTTATATTGCAAATCATTACATTCTCACTTGTATGCACAATAAAGCTGAAGACAGACAAACAGCCCTGAGCTGCAGTGGAATCTGCTGATACTGGAGATATTTCTCCATGCTCACTTCCTCCTCTGTTCCTCCAATGGTGTTTTTGCAGGAGGTGATGTTTATTTGTCCAATCTTGCTGCTCTTTACAAAGTCAGCAGTCTGAAGGAGGATGGTATCACAGCCCATATCTCTCCCAAGAACAGTGGGCCAGGTGCAAACTCTGTCGTTTCACTTTCACTTTGGAATGGACGTGATTAAATGCAGACTAATTAAATGCAGTGATTAAAGGCAGGGCAAAAACCGTTGTCCAAATATGGATTTCCGCATCAAAGCGAAATTTTTCTATGGAGAAAATTAATGTTTCACATAATCGTCCCTGTCACAGTCTGTGATTTAAGTTGGCGTTTAAAACTTGGACGTTTTCATCCGCACACATTTCTCTCCTAAATGCCACTGGATCCACTGAATTCCGATGCCATTTTCTAACCGAAGTAATAATTTTGCTAGCCACAAGCTAACACTGCTGCACATGTTCATCTAGCGATTCTGTGAAAACCTAGTGGTATAAGAACCTTTGGTAGACTATATCATGAATATTGGAAAGGCTAGGGGATGTTCGGCAGGACGTGAAGCGGGGAGCTGGCAAACCCCATAGCCATGTCAATATTCTAGCTTATACAACAATGAGATCCGAACGAGTTACATGATTGGCCGAGAGTCCCGAGACGCATTCCACCAGTTGTGGTATTTATCATAACTGCACTGCCAGTGTGTAGACACATTCTGTAGAGCGTTGCCTAGGAAGCATAAACAACAACAATAGCAACAGCAACAGGGTGCTAGCAAGTTGGCGAATCCGAAATAAAGAATGAGTTAATCCAAAGTTATTATATTATAACATATAAGTTAATATTACACAACCTTCTTTGTGTATATCGTTAGCTAGAATGCTAATTGACTGTAACTATTATTAGCTAATATTAGCTAGCTTAGACAGACAAATGATCTGCTAACCATAAACATTACAACTGCTTGTTAACTCAAATAAAATTATATTGGTAACTTTCAACTTGTTTACAGACAGCTTTTTTATACATTGGCTATAGCTATGAACTGCAATATGACAGGTTGAGTGTGTTTAGCCAGAGTGGTTTGGCTTAGCCTACTGCAAAAATTGAATTAGTTCTTATTGGTTTTCCTTATTTAGGATGACAGTGGGCCTAACGTACCATATACATTTAATACATCATTATACAAAATTGAAAACTGTAGAATTATTTACACTAATGGGTCACGGCCAACGGTTTGCACACGTGAATGGTAGCTTGAAATCACAATATAGCCCTGTGTGTGTGTGATTGCTGAAATTATGCAATGGGACATTACGGGTGGGCTAAGCACTTAGCCGCTAGCAATTTCCTTTTTAAACTTACACCACATTTATTTAGATTATACACAATTGGTAAAAACTCTTTTTTGTTTTCATATAAAAACAAACTTCCAAATGTCATACATTATTTTGAAGGAATTAAGAATTAGGAAACCCTCATTCATCTATCCCATAGGCTGCCGGAAGTCTCGAAAATGTTAACAAATCTAGAGGAAATGAGGCCTATTGTGCATTCTGAAACTGGCTAATGCCCAGACTGCTGGGGCCTGTGAGATGATCACGCACACACACACACACACACACACACACACACACACACACACATACCACACACACACTCCTGCTGATGCTGATTGGCTGTACAGAAAGGCCTCTCTTCACGTTCCCCATTGGAGAAATGCTGACCTTCAATCACAGAACTTATTTTACATCGACTAACAGCGCCTGTTAAGTGTCTTACATGATACCTTGCACCTAGCAGTGTACTCAACTAATTGAGCAGACTATGACAGACAGGTGTGCATATTCTGTTTTAAATTAATACAAACAAACCTGCGTGACAAGACTCATTCAATTACTGTGTACTATAGCCCACAAGAACAGTACACCAACCTAAAATAATATTGAAAAAAGTAAAAGAAAGACACAAAACAAAACAAAATGTGTCATGTGTTTTTATAACAAATGCTATAGTTGCTCTGAATGAGCCATGCTCATATACCAGTTGTCATTAAATTAAATTGGTGATGTTGATCTAGTTAGACTTGGATTCTATTGAGATGTTAAGTGCTGCTAATTGACCACGCAAAAACCTGTGGCATATAGATTCACAGTAAAAAATGTAATTAGTGATCAAACATGTTTATATAAAGAGGGCTTTAATTGGGTACATCTATATTTTTCGACAACTGATTGTGCTGCCTCCATATCCGCAGGAAATACAAAAAAATCTGCCAGTGCATTGACCTACACATTGTTAAAACTCCATACAAAACATTTGGTATTTAAAACATGGTGCTCTATAGAGACCTCGGATCAGCAGTTTCAGTTGAAATGATGAACATTGTTGTCCTTGTCATCCTGCCACCATCCCACTCAATATGAATCAGCATTTCTGTTCTTCATTTGTGGGAGTGTTTGCGTATGCATGTGTATGTGTGAGAACGTGTGTGTGCACGCGTACAGGTGTGTGGGTGTGTGTGTGTGTTCACACGTGTGCATGCCGTTATATGCACGTGTGTGAGTGTGAGAAGCATGCACGGTAATGTGAGAATACTTATGCATACAATCCCTTAAGAAGTGAAGTCATCTCACATAATGCATTATAATTTAAACACATTGGGCCTCCTTTATCAATATGGTCGTAATATTTAGCGTATAATTGACGGATCCAACTTGCATACGAAATTCTCACGTGTGATTCATCAAACTTGTGTAAATCACTGATCTGAGCGTAAATGTATGATAAATCAGACTTGATCATGTATTAGGAAGTGCTTTCACATCACGATGAATTACCATACTCACACACCCATTTTATTATCTATATTTGGCGCGGCCACCTCCTTTAAAATACACGTTTTTATATTTAAATGCTTATGAATGAACATAAAAATAAACGTGTGCTTATTGGAAGCATTAGTAGTGGTGTTCAGCATCGCTCAAAAGCTGCTATGTAGCAGAGGGTAACCAGGGCTAAAATGCCATGGAAGGAGTGGAAGGAGTGAGATGCGACTGTGACTTGATTCGGCAAGATTTCAAGATTCTCTCTCGCCGGTTGCAACGTTTGCTGGGTCTTCTAGGCTAATAAAACTAGATGCCTACCTTATAATTAAACATATTCATCCATTCCGTTATTTCAACAATTCTGAAATAATAACATAAATCAGGAGAAACTGATAGAAAAGCATCTTTGTGCTGCCCCTAACGGTTGACATTTTCTTTCTGCTCCCCACACTGCCTCCGCCCCAATCGTGATGTCAGAGTACCTCTTTGGAGGTACTTCTACGTCATATGGATAATTGTTGTCACCCACAACGGAAACAGCCGGCACTTGATTGGTTAGACCCACTACGGTACTTTCGTTTCGGCTCCACGTTTTTAAACCGGAACAACGTGGCGTCCTTTTCATAAACTCTCTTATTCTACCTAAATAGTCTTATTCTACCTAAATAGTCCATGTTTATGAAGATATTTGAGGTGAGAAATAGGCCATGCAGTTGCTGAATCTTGATTCATATTTGATGTGCAACATCTAGTTTGACAGTTTTATCCAAGTTATACTTAATTATTTGTACAATGTAGCTACGTTCATTTATGCAAATGATGATGGCAGGTCCTCCACCCCCACCCCTCTCCCTCGTTCACCCCATGAAGTATTTTTCAAAATTGTTTTGTGGGTGGAGACAGGCTGAAACAGTAGGTGTAGCTACCCTTTAACCGGCTTCTGCTTCATTCCATTTAGGCTGCACTAATATCGATTAAACTAATAGTGATTAATAGTGACTTATTCAGATACTATTTTTACCAATTGGGCTTCACAACGTACCTCTACAGCCACAAGGCATAGGTCAAGTGCATTTTAAAATATTGCTCAGATGCATTAACTGCTTTTAATATTTTAATAAATGGAATGACTTGGACGTGCCATTTTTATGATCAGCTACTCATTTAAGGTGAACTCTGATTTTAAAGAGAGCACCTTTTTATTTATCACCTGTTGACTCTGCAGTGCTGCAGTTTTTTGTTTTCATTATAACTATTGTTCCCTCGCTGTTCATAATTTTCCTAAAAATGGGCGTACGCTCACTTTACGATCAGATCTGAACGTACACCTGAATGATAAATGAGGCCCATTCAGAGTTCGACCTTAAGTAACAGAGGACCTGGTTAAAGACAGAATGCTGGAGTTATGATATAATGTATGCATTACTGATTACCTGAGTGGTCCAGGCCAGGCAGTAAGCAGAACCAGTTACATTTATGGTGGGAAATTGTGAGTGGAGGGCAGTAAGTTGATGGATGACATCCATTTGTGAAAAGCAGGGTAGATAATAGCCAGACTGATTAATTGGTGTGAGATTGGGGTGGGGGTGAGGGTTGTCTGGTGAGGGTTGGGCTGAGGCCAAGGCTTTGATATAGGGGGCGTCGACCACTATGACGTGGCAGACACTCACCCCATGGGGAATGTATTTGCTGAAATGCGATGCAATCGGATGTCACAAGACCAGGGGACCACCCTGTTCCCCGCCCAGATGGTGTGCTCTTCAGCCTGCACCGAACAGAACAGATGTGCTGGTTAAATTAGACTGCTGTTATTTAATGGAGGTTAGCATCGTCCTCCGTGGCCGCTCTTTACAGCTGTTTGGGGCTGTTTTCTTCTTTTAATTGGAATCCAAAAGATCATAGATTACATTAGTACACAACCAGACACCCCAGGCCCAGTGCTCGATGCAAATTCTCCTCTTTGTGTCTTTCTTGGGCAGTTAGCTTCCAAACAGCCTTCAGGAAGCTCATTCTTTCCTTGGCACGATTTTGACCAAATTATCTTGTCCAAGTTAGTGGCGTCTTCTACTCTTGATTCATGCAAAAAAAAGTCCAGTCCAGTGCCCTGGTGCTCTGGTTTTGCAGATAAATCGATCGAGGAAATGCGCTGGCATATATAGGTATTGATAACTATTTCATGTCGAAAAATCGTTTGTTCCCTTAAAAAAAAACACTTGCGTACACCAAGAGAAGAAAGCCAACCTTTCCTCTAGCCAGCATGCTTGCTGTCTAGACAGGCCTGTGGTAACATATCCCTGCAGTCTGCATAGCTGTGACATATTATACATTTTCAGGAGACAATTCTTTTATTTATATACAAGTTAAATATGCCCAAGAGAGCTGGTTTGAGATTAGGTATCTGCAATCTGATTGGCTGCCAACATTGACACAGGACTGTTACTTGATTCAGCCTTGATTAGGTTAAATTCAGGAATGAATGGGTGCACTCTCTGGGACAGGGAGTGGGGAAAGGGACTAGTATGGGCTTGTGGTGGTATGGGTTCAGATTTGGAAAGTGTTCGAAGAAGAAATAATACTACAGCTACCTGGGCAGGGCAGGGGAACAGGAAGGGACTTTTTTTGCCCCATACATGCTGTAATGAGAGGCTCATTCGCTTTTGCTTAATGTATTTTGTGTGAGATATATAACACAGCAATATAACATGGCTTGCTGACCAGTGGAAGGTAGTGGGAACTGACACACCTCTGTAATGTAAAAAAAAAATTGTTGCGTTAAAGGTGTGTGATGAGTGAGCGAGGGGGATCACCAAGGCTGCATGGGGGTTAATCTGGGAGCATGGAACTCTGGTCTCACAGAGCCAATGGGAGTCTGCCTTTCTTTTAGCCTCAGCTCATAATTAGCCAATTATATCAATCAACTCTTATTACGATAAAAAATATTTTCCATTGCTGATCTCTCTCTCTCTCTCTCTCTCTCCCTCTCCCTCTCTCTTTCTCTCTCTCTCTCTCTCGTTCTTGTTCTCTCTCTGTCTCTTTCTCTCTCTCTCGTTCTCTCTCTGTCTCTTTCTCTCTCAATATACAATGCAGTCCGTAAGTATTTGGACAGTGAAACGTTTTTTTGTAGTTTTGGCTCTGCACTCCAGCACATTGTATTTGAAATGGAATAGTGAGTATGAGGTTAATGTGCAGACTTTCAGCTTTAATTTGAGCATTTTCACATCCATATCGGGTGAACCGTGTAGCAATTATAGCCTTTTGTTATACATTGTCCTCCCATTTTAGGGGACAAAAAATAATTGAACAAAGTAATATGAACTTAAATAAAGTCATCATATTTAATATTTGGTTGCATATATTTGCATGCCATGACTTCCTGATGTCTGTGACCCAACAACATCAAAATACTCTTGATATCTTATTTTCAGGTACTCTTACAAGCAATACTATAACCTCTCTGCATTTGACTGGATCTCAATGGGAATTGGAGAGGGGGGTGGAACTATACTATTACGCTGTAAATTATGATGGAACGGTATGGAACACATACCAAGGGTCTAAGGCAGGGGTGGCCAATTCCAGGCCTCGCGGGCCGGTGTGTATGCAGGTTTTTGCTGCCGCCAGTTAACAATTATTGAATTAGCCCAATCGTTTACACGATCTGATATTTTAATCTACATATCCGCGATATGAAAAGCAGCTGATGAATGTTCTTGTGCCGGTATGCGTCAATGCGTGTATTGTAGCATTTTATCGTTCTGTAATTTACAAGTGAATCGGTGATTGTGTGTATGACTAATTAGCTGATTGAACCGTGGTAACTGGTGGCAGTAAAAACATGCATACACACCGGCCCGCGAGGCCTGGAATTGGCCACCCCTGGTCTAAGGTATCAAATGAGCCTCAAACCATCACTCTGCTGCCAGACATGCAGTAGATTGTGGATGGATCATTTTAAGGGTTTCTTCTTATTATTTTTTCATAGAGTTCAATAGGAAAATGAGTCAGGAGAAACACCCCTTAAAGTGATCACACTCAAGCTTGTGCTGTTATACTGTATGTCAGCATGGTTGTGATTACCTTCGGCACTCGTGCCAAAGACCGAATCACAGCCGTGCTGACATAACCTATGCTGATATAACCTATACTGGTGCACTGGTGTAATAGGGTTTACCATATTAATATGAAACCATATTAAAGGAGAAATCCACTGAAAAAAAACGAATGAGTGTGATTCGTAGAAGAGTATTTGTCCTCCTGATTAAAATGAGCTCTCAGCCAACTTTTTACCTGTGGTTAGAGCAGAGATATAACCCCAAACTACTGTGCATGTTCCAGGTACCTGTCTTACTATGGACTACAACAATCAGGGGCTTACGGTTTATCGGCGGGTGTCAGACAACGGCACTCACAGGTTGTTATGGAATACAAATTGAGGCTGGGCTTTACTATTTTTCTACGGTTTATGATTACTTCTAATCCTGAAAGCCACTTTTTGAGAGGCTAACGTCACTCGCTGGAAAGATAGCCACACTAACGTTAAGTTACAGTTATACTGAAAAAATGTCACCACCATTAACAGGGGAAATACAGCCATTCATGAAGTTTTATTTAGGAAAACAGCCCTTCATTGACCTACTTTTGGTATAGTGAAAACATATGAACTACCCTAGCCAGAAGTCGCAACACTTAGGCTAATCGTTACTCACTTCTCCTCCCGGTCCAGCACCAGCCATGGTTTACCCAAAGCCCTCCCGGCTAATCTCCTCAGCCGTGTATTTGGGCTGAAAACGGTCGCCTTCCACCTCCGATTTAAGCAAAATTTCTCAGAAGGTGTCATCCAGTGCATGGTCCACAAAATTGGAAATGATCGCACTGGGAACTTACCTAAGTACCTAAGAGCTAGCTCGCAAGCTAATACTGTTTACAGTTGTAGCAACTCTGACCATGTCCGAATCAGCACGCTTGCCGACTATTGACAAACTTAAAAACATTAAAAAAAATAAATAAAAAAAGCTGTTCAAGTGCGTGACAAAACAGTGAGCAGTAGCTACAGGCCATGCTAGTACACAGGGCTCTGACAGACACGGACACAGCCTCTCACTTCTTCGGTCACTCCTTCAGCATCACGTACCCGCCCACAATGTTTTTCAAAAATGAGGAAGTGGTAGAGATATATGTCATTTTGACATATACCTCTACCAAATTTGTAACTTTAGCTGTCATTAATAAAGTTCGCAGATTGTTTTGACCAGCGACAAAGAGAAAATTAATCAGTTGTGCATTGATCTCTTAAAGCTTTGAAAGTTTGAAAATATACAAGACAAAAAACTTCCCCTTTTTGCTCTCCTCCCTCCTATCTCTCTCCTAAGCCCCTCCCACCAAATTATGCTCCAGTGCACACGTGGAGACAGGCAGATAAGGAGGGGTTAATTCTACCAGGGATCTTTTTCTTGTAGATAGTTGCCCTGATTGGTAGCTACAAAGCTAGCCCTGATTGGTTGTTTTTTTTGGAAGACCGGCTTGAGATTTTTTGACAGCCAAATACAGAGCCCAGGACACTCACAAAAACTAGATTGATTTATTGATAGCTGCTGGAATGTAATGAGCAAATTTAGTAATTTCGCCAAAATTATATAGAAAAAATTTAGCCTAATGCACCAAATAAGCTTCATGTTGTTTTTTGGTGGAATTAACCTTTAATCATTCTAACTCTGCAGGGAGGGCTTCACATTCAACAGGCGAGTGCTCACCTGAGCAAACGTGTCGACCAAGACCACAAATATCTGATGTGAGGAGAGAGTGGTTGGCTCTTGGTGCTTTTGGCAGTCAAAGACCACAGCTATTCTTTCCCCGGCACTCGTATCCTGCGGCCTGGGTCTGTCTGCCATTCATCTTCGACTTGCTGTGCCCCGCACCGCACTGCACCACGCTGCATGGAAATGGCCTGCTTTTATTCCATTCTTTTATTTCACTAACACAAGTGAATTTGGGAGACTGACTAGGGGCTAGACTAAGAACTGGCAGCATGCTTAGAACACAACTGGGAGCACATCTCTATTTAAATCTGCATCTCCTGTAATTGAAATATGTGTATGGTTACCATCTTTTTTCTTTCTTGTAGAGAAACTGCAGGCGTTTGGGGGTAATCATTTGATCCACACCAGCTTAATGCAAGTGTGAATATATGTAATAGTTGAATGTAGTCTGGCCCTGTGCATGATCAGTCTTAAAGGACTCCTTTTATTTGGTGGCAGTTCCTCTAAAAAGATCATTTGAATTAGTCACAAAGTCCTTGTCCTTTGCAGTCAACTCTAATTCAGACATTGTCACATTCTTCTGGTTTATTCAGGGAGAAATATCATTAAGAAACTAATCTGGAGCCAACTTCCAATTCAGTGCTGCGATAACTATTACACTGTCCCAAGACCTTTTATTCACAGCTCATAAATTGAATATAGCAGGTTTTTTTCCCTGTATTTTAATAACGGTGGTTTATTTGATAAGGTTTTCTAGTCAAATGAAGGTGTCTGTTTTTCAATTTTATTCTTTTTTTTTTCCAATTTCCAATGTCATGAGTGTATCACAATAACCTTTCTCATTTCACATGAATCAAGCAATTGCTTCAAATACAAGCTGTTGAACTGCGCTCCTGAAAAGGGAAAAGGGACAAGGGAGGGGTACGAAAGGGAGGGGTACAAACTGAATTTTATGGGCAAATGGGATCCTCTTTTCAGAGAATAAGCATAGCTGTCCTTCTGCACAAAGACAACATCTTAATGAGTTTCGATAGCTCAAAATAAATCTTCTGGTGTAACAATGACAAAACCTTAATGAGTTTTGATAACACTCACATGAAAGCTTATATATATATATATATATATATATATATATATATACGTACATATATACGTACGTATATAGTATATAAATTACCCACCACTTAAAGTTCAAAAGGCACAGAGTAAATACCTCAGGTTCCGTAGTTTTTCCATTGTTCTCCTGTCTTTTCCCAAATGTACTGCCATAATTCAAGAGCATAAATACAGCTCTGCTGTACAGCCTGTCTGCAGGCCTGCTCTGTTTATTCCAAACAAATCTTTCCAAACCATTTTGCAGTGTAATTACATCGGCATGTGGCCATTTAGGCACCATGCTGTGCTTTTCTAGCAATGTTTTCTGTTGGAAACTCACAGACATGCACAAACCAGGTAGCATTGCTTTATCCTGATGGTTGCCACAGTGAGTTCAGTACATTAGAGGTCATATTCCTGTGGAATTTACACAATAAACCTGATGAAATTTCATTTTTTACACGGAAGTCCCTGTTGCATTAATCCATGGTAGCTATAGGCTGTGCATGTCTTTTTCAAAACCCCAAACAAGAAGGAAAATAACCTGTTTAAGACTTGAGCCAAGCTGTCTGGCTCGATGGAGCATGGCGATCCAAAGACAGGAAGCCTTCTCAAGTTACCACTGGGGGAAGAGAAAGCAAAGCTCTTCTCTGTCTGAACTGATGCATTTGGTGCTGGGACCAAAAGGTTATTGTGAAGAGCTGCTTCTTGTGAAACCTGATTCATGACCGTGGTTTGGTTTATTGGAATGTGCTGGTGTTGAAAGGTTAAAACAACTAGAAGGCAGGAAGATCTGTCACAAGAAGTCACAACTGACAATTCACCTGGTTAGCCTTCACAAGTTCTAATTACTGAGTGTGACGGAAATAATATTCGGCAGAGGGAATCACACATTTTTGCTGAGTACAAAAAGGCCCTTTTTAACAATGTTCAGAGAATCCTTTTTACATGTGAATATTTTATTTTATCATTGTAAAATTTCAACCTTGGGAATGAGTCAAGGTTTTTGTTTACCTTTCCTGACAGTTTAAATTTAGGGATTTGTTCTTGAAGCCTCCATCAAGGAGAGGTTGTCCACACTGACACATGGTCTTCCTGCTGACTGAGTCCCTCGTTCCATGGTTGTCTTGCTCAAAAGGCTCGCTTGATATATTCCTCACAGGTTTTTGTTTTTCAAAGCTGTCAGGAAATCAATCAATCAGAAGAAGGGGGACGCAATAATGATGGCCATTGGCCGAACGTGAGGGCCTGTCTCAACCTGTTTTCAATCTCGCCATCTGGAATCTCCACATTGCCTGGCCAGTGCAATCACCTAACAAAGAAAATACTTCAAATCACAGTTGAGATTGTTGATATAGTGTTTTTCCCCTCCACTGTGTCATTAGTTTTCTGCCTCTCGCCCAATGCATGCTGAAATAGGCTCCAGCACCCTCCGCCACCCTGACCAGGAGTAAGCGGGTTAGATAATGAATGGATGGATGGATGGATGGATGTCTCATTCATTTGGCATTTTCATATTAATATTTGATGACTTTTGATGACTGCCTTTTTTTGTGCATATTTATTGCAGAAGTGATTATTCACATGTTTAATCTCTACCCCAGGGTAGAGGTGTGAAAGGAACACATTTACTGAAAGTTTAATTTACTTTAAGTCTGTTTGGTTTTTCTATTTTTTAAAGATTTTAATGATAAACTAGATTTAGAAACTATTTAGTTAGAAACTCTAATTTTGCGTGTGATTTATGTTATTTATGTTGCACTTACTGTATGATGTGATGTTTATTTATGCATTGTCGTGTGTGGTACTATATGATAAGGAGTAAAGCAGGTGTTCCCTACAGAAAGACAAATGATAGACTATAATGACCATGGTGACCTGGGTGTAAGTACTGTAAGGGTTAATTTAGTTATAACATGGGTAAGTAGGATACATCAGGTAAAGGTTTGTTATTGTTATTATTATTATTATTATTATTATTATTATTATTATTATTATTATTTTTATTATTACTGCTGTTAGTAGTAGTAGTATTTATTGAAATTGATTATTCTTCTTCATCATATTCTTCTATAATAATCATCATAATCATAATAATAATAAATAAATAATAAGACCATGGATGACAATGGTTGACACATTGTGACATCAAATACAATGTGCATTCTAGTTTGACAGCTTATAGCAAGTTGCCTCAATGGCAGCGGAATTCATTTAGGCCTAGTCTGTATGTTAAATTTAACCAGCGTTTTATTTATTATTGCCATTAAAAACCAGATTCCATAGCATACATCTAAATGTTCATGTACACATTTCACTTGTGACCACCCTTTATGGGGATGCACTTTTATAGCTTTATCAAAATATCCTAACATTATGAGTCAATTAAGTTATCTATGTAGCTAGCTAACTGTAAACTATTATCTGTCTGTATTATCCAGGCTATCGCAGTAGCCAACTATGGACATAAAACCAGAGAGGCTACCTACACGTTGGAGATGGGTTCCATTTTTAAATTTATTTATAACAATAAAAGGCAAGCTTCACAAATTCCGTTTAGGCATTTTAGTCAAATAACTAATAGGCTAACGTTATCTCATATAAACCTAAAACTGAACCAGTAGGCTATATATGAACTGGACAGTCGAGAGGAACCAGGAGCTTCAGCAACTAATGGTTCCCATAGGTTATAGGCTAATGAAGAAACTCATTTTTCTACACTGCCTTTTTCTACAAAATACCCATAATGCCTGTAAGAATAAGAATAAAAGCATGATCTTACTTGATACAAACAAAGTCAAATAGTTTTACACATTGTATGATCAACAGTAGGCTGGTCAACAGTAGGCTCTAAATAGTGGCATATGTACACTTGATGCATAGCCTACAAGAAGCATGAACGTAAAGTAGTTTGAACTTACTTGGCTACTTATTTTTTCTACAATCTATGGTATGGATCCAGCTGGCAGTAGCACTTGAGAGCAGACCTATGGAGCAAACGCATTCGTAGCTAATCTTTAACAGTCTTTATGTTGTTACCAAACTTCTGAAAGCTCAAGTACCAGTCGTGATTGTTACAGCAGCATTAGAATGTCCACTTCTACGACCTATTCTCTGAAGCAGTCACACATTTGAATTGAGCAGTCACACAGCTCAGTGCTTGCATCACACTGCACTCTAACCAATGGCTGTACTAGATTAGGGCTCTAGCAGCCTCGCCTGTGCCCAACGCCAGACTTTCCCGTGTGCGTGATGATTCTGGAGTCTCGATGGCGAAAAAAACATCCTAGTGGCTTACAAAAAATTCAGGGGGTCTACATAAAATTTTATGGGGGCTAAAGCCCCCTAAAATTGGTCTGGCGACACCACTGCATCTAATCATTTTTGTGGTTGTATAAAAACTGTAGGACTAGATACAAAAAGGAGAAGAAAGAGAAGAATAATAAGAAGAAAGATCATGAGAAAGAAGTGTGCTGTGCATGTTTCACATGCAAAAAATAATAACAGACATTTGCGGTGCTACGTAGTAAGTCAATGATATTGTGAATGCAAGTGAGTTTGAAATGCAGGTACAGTTTGGGAAGGCTCTTACAAAACAGGTTGTTGAATATGTGTGATTTCCTCATGTAACAGCCCCATAAAAATCACAGCAGAGTATTAGTCTTACTGGTGTGTGTGTGTGTGTGTGTGTGTGTGTGTGTATGTGTCTGTATTTCTCTCAGAGAATGTCAATGACTGCCTGACTGGACCATCACCAAACCAGCCTGTAAAGCACTCTCTTCCACACAGAATTTAACACAGGAATCTTAAATGTATCTTACGTCACATCTCTCTTGGATGTGTTAGCCAAAAAAGGTTGTTGCTGTCAATGAGTGAATATAAAATTTTAAAAAGACTCGCTATTATTAGCCAAATGTATTGGTTAACCACTGGTTTGAACAAATCTTCACCCTGATATTTCCTTTTTTTTATTAATTTTTTTATTTTTATTTTTTTTACCATTTTCTGCGATGAGCCGTGCTGTTTTCTGTCATGTGTGGAGTTGTCCTGTTCAGGCTTGTGCTTGACTGCATGCACGTGATCAATCAGAGTAGAGCTGCTGGTCCACACTGACACATGGTCTTCCTGCTGACTGAGTCCCTCGTTCCCTGGATAATGCCACAGCCAATTATGAACCCGTATGGTCTGGATTGGGTACCAGACAAAAGGGGCCTGCTCCGCATGCTGGAACATGATGTAGAATGTGGCCTTAATATGATGAGTCACCCAGAAGCCCAACTACTGACGTGGAAGAGAACTGCTGAAAGGTGATGGACGCGTTGCCATGGCCATGATTTCTCACCCAGTTGGGCTACTTTTAAAATGCACCAAGGGCATGATCAGACACAGTCTATGGCACAGGAGATGATATATCTGTGTGGAAAGCATGTCAGACTTGTGGAAATGTAATGTAGGTACCGGAAACATGGAAAAGTCATCTTTCACACCCGCCCTTTATTCATGGTCTGATTAATAATTTCACCTGGCAGCTTGTTTCTGCACCTGCAACTCTGTTTCAGTGGCTTTTATATCTAACTGGTGTGTTGGGTGGGAGTAGGGGTGGGAGGTCGTGCTTTCACCATACATGCTGTAGTTTATGTTTTTTTTCATCCTAAGCTTTTCTACTTATTAACATAAATCTGTTTACAAATTGGTTCTTCCAGCACAAACCGGGGGCTTTGTGTTCAATCATGACGTGCGGAGTAAATAGTTTTTTGGCTTGCGGTGAATGTCTCCAGTGAGAAATAAAACACAATGTAACGTGAGCCAATTATCCAGTGCAATTAAGCATCTCTGCGGGTGTGTGTGTGTGTGTGTGTGGGGGGGGGGGGGGGGGGGGGGGGGGGGGGGGGGTGTATAGGGGGTCCTCTATCAAGGTAATATCGTTATTTTTTGTGCCTGTTTCAGTCTCTTCAACTTCACTAGCTTTCATTTTATCACTAATATTTTTATCACAGATTTTTCCCCCTTCTTTGCTATTGTTCAAGTTCACCTTTTGTTTATGTTCAGCTCAAGGTTATTTCAGTCAAGACTCAGGGCAGAAAGCACATAATAGCAATGTTTGCCTGGCAGTATATGCCACAAGAATGTAAAGAATGTAAACAAATAAATGGAATGACTTCCACCACGATGCAAAAACTATTGAACAAGACTGTGATTTACCCACAGTATGAATTGTAATGGCAGGACCAGAGCACTCTGCCCATCTCAGCTCGTTTTGTCGTTTTGCCTGTATCTATACCAATGATAATATGCGGTATATGCTTCGTCTCATTCAATGAATAGGTGCAGCAATAGTGATGATTTATGTTTCTAATGTGGCTGCATCTCTAAATAACAGTCCATCCTAAATCAGGATAGTGTCAGTGAATAAGAGTAGTGTGGGCTATCACTATAACTAGCCTGTGCAAGAGCACAAGAAAAGAACAGGGAGAATGTAAGTCTGAAAACGTCTTATAGTACACTTTCTAAATGAAAACACAATATATACTGTTCATCTTATAGTGATTTATCGTTCTGCACATTACATTTGATTTTGGTGTACTGTGACACTCACAAAACATTGATGAGATAAACTTTATATAACTCTTTAAATATTATTAAATATTGTTATTATGATGTCATTGTATTCAAACTTTTAGATTAAATGTAGACCAGAAAGCAGACAGCTGGTCAGGCCAGCATATGTGTATTTTTACATTTGGATGTGATTCAATGTATGCACCTTATGCAAATTGGCTTGTTAGCGGTCTAACATTAATGTTTACCTTGCAGAAGCTTAGAACTCATTATATATATATATATTTTTTTGGTTGTAGGATATGGAGTTTCTGAAAATGGAAAGGTCCTGGAGCATTATGATTGTGAAGGGTATCTGAGCCAATATATGCTTGCCATACACACCATTTCTTATCAATTCATTTCTGTGGTGTATGTGAGCGTAGAGAGTTTAACACTTGTACTGTGTGGTATCACTCTGAGTGGTATCACTTCATATTAGGACCGGTCTAACAGTGTATTAACACTTGCACTTACATGCTGAGTGGTATCACTCCATATTAGGACCGGTCTAACAGTGTATTTTCTTATTTCTTAGCAGATTGACACAAATGTGGCACTGCTTTTATTCCATTTTTCACTGCCCACCTCATGGTTAACATTGCATTTTAACTGTTATATGAATTGTCAGGCTTCTAAACTTTCAGGGCTGGTTTCTCACACCCAGATTAAGCCTACCCCTGGGCTAAAAGAAAGCTCAGTGACATATCTCCACTGAAGATATGTAATTTCAGTGTATAAATATGCTTAATGTACGTCTAAGAAACCAGCTCTAACAATGAATGTAAAATGAAAGGTTCCTGTTTCCAACATTAGCCCTGTATGCCCAGTCACACTCAATCACATTTAATACCTAAAACATGAGCCTGACAGAGTTAGTATGATTACTATGGTTCAGTCTATATTTTCTAATAGCCTTCGTGTAGAAAATGCATCGTATTGGATTAAAACAGTATGGGACAAATGGGTTTATTTCTTTGATATGCCAGATCATTTTACTCATATCCAGGAGTAGGAAGTAAAAGTAGGAAGGACATTTTATCAAAACCATTCATCCGTTTCATTTTAAGTCATCCGTTTCATTTTAAGTTCACATTATTATTTATCAACCTCACGCCTACAGAGCTGAATACTTGTTGCAACACAGTCATGTGTGCTGTGAATTCCATATTGTCACCCAGTAATTATAAGTAAAAAAAATAATCATCAGCAGTTTATCAGTTTATTGCAGATTTCCTCTTCAGATATTTTACATGTGTATAATATTATAGCTGGACTTTTGGAGCTCTGACGGTCTGGGGTAAAATATCACCGCCTTGCTGGGGAGTCAAACTGGCGACGTCCTGATGTGATCCCACTGGGCCAAGGGGCTGGATGAAGCCTTGCTGGGGACTGGTCTGATTGGCTGACCTCTTGTGATGTTGCTGTGAAACACCAGCATGGCCCTGTGTGAGTGGCGTCTCAGCTGGCCTATCCTGAGCATGTGTGCTCCCTCCATCTTCTCATGGATAAATGAGGCATGAAGACTTTTCTGCACAAGTCAGCAGAAACAGGAGCATCTGTCTGCTAACAATAACATGCTCACTGGATTAAAATTAGGGGGGGAAATTATGTTATATTTACATTAGTGATAATAGAGCAGCTGCAGAATAATTGTATAATAATAATAATAATGCAATTATTATTATTATTATTATTACTCAAATATTAATATAAACTGCTAACTGCGCAATGTTTCTGTAGCCCGATAGAAGACATCTTGAGTTTCTTTGTGGGAAATGGAGAGAAGCCAGGGTTATAAAGTGAAATGCTTAATTTTACACCTATTTTCTCACAAGTTAGAATGGCCAATTTTAGTGCGTTTGTGCACTATTCTGAAACCCCCATCTGTCAATTTGGGATAGTGCAGACAAGCATACGCTTTCCACCAAAACAGGTGAAGTAAAACCACTGCTTCCTTTCATGGTCAGAGGACGGTCTTTCGTACCCACGGTCAGTTTATGCGAGCTGACCGTGGGTACCCAGTTCACCTGAGGGGACTGAGAGATGTGTCCCACGGACAGAAAACCACCCTCCCTCCCTCCCTCCCTCCCCAGGCAATACTACAGGCAGTTATGCACCACCCTGAGAGGGTACCAGCCACAAACAGTCTAGATTAGATACCAGACTGTGGGGCACATTTCTGCTGTAGCTGTCATTCTGCAGGAAAACGGGCAGTAGAACACGTGTGTTTGAGATGGCTGTGATCTTCTGACTGATGAGTGTTGGAATGTGTGAGTGGAATGCTGTGCAGAACCTTTTCTGGCAGATACCAACGGAGCAGAATTCCAGTTGTATTTGGAATACCACCCTCAGGTCAAAATATGTGCTGTGTTTGGGTGTTCGGGGCGGGATTGGCAAACACTGTTAAAAAAAGCTCCACCTTACCCATGAATCAAAATCCATTCTATTTGAAAATATCAAAAGGAGAAAAACTTAACTCTTGGATATTGGCATTATCATTTACATGTATGTAGTTTCCATGATTGTCTACATAGTTGTTTGATTACTTGCTGCTCCACTTTACCAATACGCAGAAGAGATTGTGAAACCATCGCCAGGGAAACCGTTGCCACGTTACCACTGCATTCTTAAGGGTGATTCTAGGTTGCTTTTCAGGGGCCCAACTTGGTGATTTGTTTGCATTCCACTTGGAGAGGGAGAAAATGGAATAGGCTTCAGGCCATACGCGATAATAGAATTCCTGGGAGGGCTTGCTAATGCTTCAGATGATGCGCAAACTCCAGCAGTCCCCCAGTCATTATACTGCAACTGTGGCAAGATGCAGGATGCATGAAAATACGATGCACTTGTGGCTGATAATTTAATAAAATGCCTATAGCACACAAGCCACCCCATAGAGCTTTCCATTTTCAAACTTATTAAAAGTTTATGAGAATGTATGATTATTGTTAAAAAAAAATAGGCAGAGAACCCACTGTTGAGGATGCTCCATTTAATGCTGGACCAATTTTCCCACCTTGGGAAATACTGGGAAATACTGTGTCTGTGTTATTTATTTTCGATATAGAGAAAAAGCTTTGCAGATAAATAGCTGGAGCTACTGGTCTGTGAAGGTCTTGTGGCTGGAGACACTCCACTGTGTAGGGACACAGAACACCAGGAAGAAGCACCTGCTATTTCATAATGTGGGTTGGAATGACTGTGGGTTGTTTCTGCCTCCTGGTCTTTTCACACATATTTTAGTCTCGCCCCCAAGTATTTGTGAGATAACCCCAATGATTGTTTATATGTGGTGAATAGTGATCCAGGCTCACAGCTAGGGACTCATGATGTATTTTCATTTTGCTATGTAAACCTTAAACTTCCAACTGTCAGCTCCCGATGTAGTAATTTCCACAGATAAATCATCTGATATGAACACTTTCAATCAAATGATCAGGGTACTGTGAAAATAATGCCTTTTCTTAAATCTCTGTACGTGTGACCTTTGTTGCCTGGTTACACATGCAAATTTATAATAGCGTGCAAATTTAGAATAATGACGTGACAGGCGAAGGGCAGGATGTAGATCCAGGGAAACAGTTGAGTTATAGAGAGTTATAGCTCACGGCCGTTTTACAGACAGCATGTCCATGCTTGTCTCATGACTTTTATTCCATTTCCCCCCAAACATGCCCAACAAACTCCCACCTTTCCAGAAAAGCCCATCCGACAGCACTCTTTCCTGCCAAACCTCTGTACTTTCAGTGTGAACTACCACCCCAATTTATGTGATCACACTCTTCCTTGTAAGTGGAAATTATGAGGGCTTGTAAAAATATTGAGTTTGTGTGTACATTCATGTTGTGTAATTTTGTGGCATAGAAACAACCTTTTAATTTGATTGAAAATGATGTTATTCCGTGCCTCATCTATTACTTATTACGGTCTGTGTTTTATAACATTAAGGCAATGATCAAAAACTGCTAATATAGTATTAGAATTAGGCAATTTACTATGTAGAAGAGCACAGGACTTCTCATAGTCTTTGAAGTGTACCCATAATCTTTCTGTGCTGTCCTCATTAAATCTCCTATTTCATGTGAACAATACTGTAAATGGTATTCCATGAAAAGATGACCTTTTTTACTTGATGGAGAAAAGGGCTGTCGAATGTTCTCAGGCGTTGAACAAAAAGTCACATAGATTTTCTGTGGTAAACCATGACACATGAGCTCATTTCATCACTTTACCATTTATAAATGCAAGGCATTATTATTATTATTATTATTATTATTATTATTATTACCCTGTTTTGTGCCATCCTACATGCATGGCAGACGTACGCCTTTTAGTCTTCAGGCAGAGGTTAATAGAGTCATTTTTAGTAATTGTGTATTTGTTGTCTTACTGTTTGAATGTAGTATGGTTCACTTTTCTTGAGGTCATAAACACACGGGAACACAAAAACAAGCAAAACAAAAATATGAATAAAAGGCACATTTCTGGCGCATCTCAGTGCAATATCATTTGCAGTGACCTTGCAAGATCAAGTAAATGTATGCAAACCAATTGATGGAGCTGAAATTGTGCATGGCTCATTAATTTTGATTTGAAGGTCAGATAGCAGGTACAACAGTATTGCGGTCCAGACTTTGCTTTCTTTTGTTTGTTATTGCCAGGCTGTTATGATGGAGCAGGAGGGGAACACACCACATTGCCTTCACACCAGGGCATTTCTTTTCATTATGTCTTTGCATAGCAGAAACCTATTTGTTTTATTCAGAAGGAAAGGTTTAATAAATGTCTGATAACTCTCGGCTTTTGCCCGGGAAGTTTGGGAATTGTTTCCCGGAATTTGCGACTCCTTTGAATAATGATGGGATTTCCACCAACAATGTGATTGGGTGGCAAAGACGTGCACCGCGTGTCACGGCCCAAAGAATATGACCGGGGATGATCGCTGGTGGCACGTGTAATCTTCCCCCCCCTCTCTCTTTTCGCCCCCTCCTTTACGGAGGAGAACATAAGCGCGCTGTAAGGTGTAGTGGAGCTTCCCAGGCTGGGAATGAGGCCGTTTCCACCTGGAAATTTACGAGCGCTGCAGTGAGGAGGAGCTGCGGAGGTGGTGTGTGGCGGTGTCGAGGGAGGCGCGATACGATCTGGTGGCACTCGGCGGACTCTGACACCGCTGATCACATTTCCCCGGCTGTCTGCAGAAAGAGCTCCCCCAGGAACGCTCTCTGCGATAAAGAACAAAAGAGCCAATGTGGCTTATTGAGCCTGACCGCGTGCGCGGGGAAGAAGCCACATGTATTTTTAATGCCTGGGAAATAAAAAATACACTCACTTTTTTATTTTTTATTTTTTATAAGAGCCAGGTATCAGTTCATGCAAAGTTCGGTGAAATAATGTTATGCATACTTATCCGGGAGAGTTTCTCCAACATGAGGTAGCTTTCCCGTATGTTTCACTTTTATTTGGTTATTTTATTTATTTTGTTTATGTGACTTCAAGATGTAGCAAAAAAAATGTAAAAAGTCAAAAGTGTATATTTGCAAAAAAAATGTAATAAAATCTTACGTGTTATGGATGACATATATGTCATTTTAACTCCTGCTAAGTGCTCACATCAGAGATTGTGTGTTTGGTGTGATAGCCCAAACTCGTTTGTGGGCTTCCTGAAGCAGAAACCTTTCACTACGCTTTTTTTGCGCAGTCATTTCCACTCCACTGCGCAGTAGAAGGTGGGAATATGCAGTGAAGCTGTCGGAGAGCTCAAACAGTACAAGGATGGAATATGCAGTGCCATCGGAGAGCTCGAAAAGGGGGTTCAGCTATGAGAGCTGCCAGCGCCTAACGACTATCAAACACAAAGCCTGTTCAGGTCAATCACTGTTTCCTGTCATCCCTGAACTTTGCTATTATCTTCCATAGCGCCTAGTGCATATTTTGAAGAAATGGTTGTCAGCTATGACAGCATATTTAACAGTGAGCTTGGTTTTTTTATACATTCATTTAATTTTACTATTAAATGGTACATTTATTTGAATATGAGGATGAATCCAATATATATATATATATATATTATTTTTTTTACCAATTCTTCTCATGGAACTATTTGCGATGCGGTCTTAAAGCAATTAATGGCCATTTTATATAATAAATACAATAAATCCATATTTTTTTTCTAATCAGAAAATGTGAGATGTGAGATATACGTGTGACGGATTATTTGTTAATGAAGCAACACCAGATCAAGACAAGTATTAAGATTTTATGTAATATATATATATATTTTTTTTTTTTCAGCCAGTCATTGTTTTAGCATACTTGGGGCCTGGTTTACTAATAACACAAACAATGATTGGTGCAAAACAAATACAGGACCATGTTGGAATGTGGACCATGAAAAATTGGTCATGTTATTTGTCTAAAAGGTTTTGCACATGTTAAAGGTCTCAGTAAATCAGACCTTTAAAGTTTCACATTAGGTGGCAAACACACATCTGTAGCTCTCACTCAACCGTACAACCTGGTGGTCCTGGGCTATGGAGTGGAATATCCAATCAGTGGAAACGCATACTTAACTGCTGTCTGGCTACAGGGTATATGGATGAAGGGCGGGTGTTTGTGTCTATGTGGGAAAATCTTGTAAAAACCTGAACAAACCAGGTACAGATTTTCTGAGATTGCCATTTCTTGTATTTTCTTTTTTCCTTATTCAAGATTAAAAAAAATAAAAAAGTTTTTAGTAGGTTTTCAGGGACACAATGGCTGCCTTCATCCCTTTCCGACAGCAAGCAGCACTTTGGCACAATGTGTCAGCCTGTTCTCGCTGTAGAGAGTTCAAAGAGGGCACAGGAAGTGAGGCTAACCGTGAGCGTCTGTATAAGCACGTGTGAGGGCCCACAGCTTCGTGTTTTTGGGTTACGCTTGCTAATGACCGACTGTCTGTCAGCAAGCTGAGGGACCAATAAAGGCCGGGATTTATGGCCCATGGTGTGACTCTTACCAGGATTCCTGGTGATCCTGGTTCAGTGGTTGAATGGTTGGGGAGGGGTGAGGGGGGCGGGTATACTCAGTGTTTATCTCATCCAGGGCTACTCATTCCCAGCTCGGAGCTTGCAAAGCTGTTCTGGAAGCAGACACACCATGTGATTAAAGACTTCCTTTTCCTTCTCTGGGTTGCTCCGCCCCTGCCACTCGCGGCACTTAGCGAAAGTGTTGTACAATGCAGGAAGTGGTTCCCACTCCTTTTTCCTGTCTCACAGCTGTTGCAGATGAGTCTATTTCCTGTGCCACTTTTTTGCAGCAGGGCTTGTGTTTTCTTTCATGCTCTGAGAACCTGTTACTAAACCCCCAAAATACTAAAATGGGGGGTTTCTTAGCAACTCTATAAAACTGGCCTAAAAAAAGTACAAACAAGGATTTATGCTCATAATCGTTCCTTTAATTATATTTTTGTTGGTCTAATTACATTTCCCTCCTTTTTTGAAGACGTGATCTTCTGCGGCCCAGAGGGGAAAGAGCTGGCAGAGGTTAAAAGAAAATTATGTTGTTCTCGCAGCCGTTCGCTTAACTGCTGGATGAACCCTGGATTAAACTCACTGAACGCTGAGATAAACAACATCTCCCACTATGTGGGTGTCCTCGACAGCAGAATCAATGCAACAGATAACTGTCAAGCACAAACTGTTAATTATGTGGCCCAGCTGCTGGAGAAGATGTAGAGTTTTCCCATTGCGGAATCAGTGTAGATTCCTGAGGCTACAATGTGTTGATGAACAGCAACTGAGACACTGACATAAAATACACAGCACACTGTCACAGAAATGACTAAATATGCCTTAAGCATCATTATTACAGTGTGGATATTTCTCATTGCCTTCAGATAACTCATACATGTTCAAGGCTGCTCTGATCGCACAACGTTGAATTTGCTATACTGTAGCATCCATTACATTTCTAAAATTGTTTTTGCTATACCGGACCATACACTACATTTCCAACATTGTATTTTATAAACTGTACCATCTACTGCATTTCTAACATTGTCTTTGCTATACCATACCAGCCACTGCATTCTTAACGTTGTATTTGTTATACCGGACCTTCCAGAACATTTCTAACGTCGTATTTGCTATGCCAGACCTTCCACTACATTTCTAACATTGTATTTGCGATGCCAGACCTTCCACTACATTTCTAACTGCATTAATAACCCTGCTTTTCTGAATGCATGTACACTGCTTTTTTTTACGTGTAGCTGTTTCTCATTTGATTATGTTCACTTCTTTTATGAAAAGGTTCGTAAAAGCAAAGAGCTTTTTTGTGGGGGGGCGGGGGCGGGGGGGCTTAATGTGCCTCTTGATATCCTGCTGCAAGCTGTCGTCTTTGTACCCACTGTGTAGGTAAGAGATATATAGTGTGTACATGGAGCACAGTGTGCTTGCAGAGGTGACTCACATCGCTAAGTAGGGAAAAGTTAAGCATTAAAAGGAAGCAAAAGAGCCACACTTTATCTTCCAGTCACACAGTTACCAGCATCCCCAGTGAAATGACACACACCAGTCTCTGTGCCCTCCTCACCCTGCCCCGCCTCCTCAGTCAGACGCCGGCCGTCAGCACCGTCAGGAGTGGTTGTGGGCGCAGGGCGAGCTTTCACACCGCCAGACTGTCAGCGGGAGCCAAGGACTCGCTAGCGCCATTATCAGGTGATCCGTGTCGGTGGCCCCCGAGGACAGCAAGCCCGCACTGCACAGAGGGCTTTGGTCTGCAGTAATGCGAGGCATGGGGAGAGATGGCTGTGTCAATCAGCCCCGCCATTAGTACAGCCATACAGAGAGAGCAGAAGGGCTGTCCAACATTACCACAGTGTGAAAGCTCCAGTGTAGCACCCACACAATAGCAGTGTAATTAATGAGAGGAATCTTCCATCAGCCCAGATAATGATCTGCTGGAGAGGAGCACAGGTAGAGGCAGTGGTGTCGAGCGTAGAGACAAACGGCTCAAAGGACGCCACAGGCAGGGGGGTTAATCAGAGTGAAAACACAGCGAGCTCGGCCCGTAACCATCCAACACACCCACATGAACACGGCGAGCTCGGCCCGTAACCACCCAACACACCCACATGAACACGGCGAGCTCGGCCCGTAACCATCCAACACACCCACATGAACACGGCGAGCTCGGCCCGTAACCATCCAACACACCCACATGAACAAGGCGAGCTCGGCCCGTAACCATCCAACACACCCACATGAACACGGCGAGCTCGGCCCGTAACCATCCAACACACCCACATGAACACGGCGAGCTCGGCCCGTAACCATCCAACACACCCACATGAACAAGGCGAGCTCGGCCCGTAACCATCCAACACACCCACATGAACAAGGCGAGCTCGGCCCGTAACCATCCAACACACCCACATGAACACGGCGAGCTCGGCCCGTAACCATCCAACACACCCACATGAACACAGCGAGCTGACTTTCACATGGTTGACTAAATGGCTCTAAGTCATCAAGGGTCTGACATATCAAAAAAGCCTTAAACCATTACTTTGCTGCCAGAAATACAGTAGATATGGATGGATAACTTGAAGGGTTTCTTCTCCTGACTTATTTTTTCATAGAGTTCAATAGGAAAATTTGTCAGGAGAAACAACCTTTAAAGTGATCCATCCATATCTACTGCAAATCTGGAAGCAGAGTGAAGGTTTGAGGCTCGTTTGATACCTCAGACCCTTGATGACTTACAGCCATTTTAGCAACCATGTATTCCATACTGTTCCAGCATAATTTACAGCTAAATCTAGTCCCACCCCCCAATTCCCATAAAGATCCATTCAAATGCAGAGACTTTATCGTATCGCTTGTAAGAGTACCAAAAAATAAGATATCAAGAGTCTTTTTATGTTGTTGGGTCACAGATATCAGGAAGTCATGGCATGCAAAAGATATGCAACCAAATATTAAAAAGGATTACCATTCTATATTATATTATAATATAATTATAATTATATTCTATATATAAATGCAGGAGTGCCAATAATTGTGGCACACGTGGTTTTGTTAAAAATAATAATTTTTTGATGAGGGATTGTTTTTCCCATAATACATTTACTTCAATTAAAGGTTGGATTTTTCTAATTTTTTAGTGTGACATTAAGCTAATTCACCAAACGGTAAATTTTTTATAACCCTTTTTACTCATCTTTACCAGGGGTGCCAATAATAATAGAGGGCACTGCATATATATTTAGTTGCGCCCTCATTTGATTTTTAACTGGACAATCACCCAAAATGCACCTCCAGGCTGTGTAAGAGCTATTAGACAAAGAAGGAGAGTGATGGTGTGCTGCATCTTAATCTAACACCAAAACCTAATCCGAATATAGATGGTTTGGGATGAGTTGGACCAGAGAGTGAAGAAAAAGCAGCCAAGTGCCCTGCATATGTGGGAATTCCTTCAAAACTGTTGGAAAAGCATCCCAGGTGGCTACCTCATGAAGTTGGTTGAGAAAATGCCAAGAATGCAAAGCTGGTATCAATGCAAAAGGTGGCTACTTTGAAGAATCTAAAATATAAGATACATTTTGATTTGTTTCACAATTTTTTGGTCACTGAATAATTACATTTATGTTATTTCATAGTTTTATGTCTTTAAACCCCTTCTATGAGTAGGTGCGCCCAAACTTTTGACTGGTCCTGTATAAAAACACACATTTTTTAAACTATTTGTCGAAGTTTCATTGTCTTTTCTTCTTTATTGTATTATTATTCTGTTAACGGAGGTAGGACCAGCTGATTGGCCAGCAGAGATTTGGAACAAAGTCAGTCTGCATGTTCCCACAGTGCATTTCACTGTGTCATGTGACACTGTCCTATTGCATTTGTGTTTGTCACAGGTGTGACATGTTCCCACTGTGCTTTTCACAGCCCCACAGAATCAAGGACATCATCGCAGGTTGCAGAGACTCACATAGAGCTCTACTGCATATAATCAACCGCACATTGAGATACGCTGCTATTATTTGATTTTTTCATTGAATATGCTGTCAATATGCATATGCTATACATGAAGTTATTAATTTGTTGTTATAAATGCTTGCGGTACAATGTAAATGTATGTCAATAAATAAATAAATAAACTTGGTTCCCTGGAGAATTGTGTAATTAAAGTCTGACACTTGCTGATTTTGAGGGAAACCAATTTGATAACAGAGGATTGTAGTAATCTTATACTTGATAAACGATTATAAGCCGACTGGTGCGTGCGTGTGTGTGCGACTGCCTGCGTGTGTGCATGTGCTCATTTACATGTTCTTGTGTCTGGAAATTAGAGGATGTGTGTGTCTGCATGTGTTTTTACGTGTCTATTTGTGTATCTGTGTGTGTGAGTGTGTGTGTGTGTGTGTGTGTGTGTCTGCGCATGAACATCTGTGTTCATTTAGTCTGGATAGCATTTTGTCAAATGTACATTTCATCAGCAATGCACTCTCTTTGTTCTCCTCCCGTGTGCGTGCGTCTGCTTTGCCTTATGGGCAACATTGGCTCTTATTGCTGTAGCTGGAAGGTGTGGACTCTGAGTACTGGCCAAAAAACCAGAGGAAGTCTGAGTTCTCTTGTAGGTTATTTTTGAATATAGAATATTGGTGCATTATGAACTGGTTTCTGTGGCTTGGTTGGATTGTAAACAAACATTATTCAGTTGTCTGTGCATGTTAAAAGAAGACAGTCTCATGCAATTTTAAAAGGCAAAGAATAGTTTATTCTAAAAAATACTGGAACGATTATTCTTGTTGACTTTAGGATGAAAAGATGAAAAGAACTGTGAATTTATAATTTAAAAAAAAAATGTAAAGCATTTTTTGAGGAAGAGACCTGAATTTTCTGAAACGATGTCCTGTGCTGGTCATCTGATCTTTTTTACAAACATACCAGCTCTTTTATTCCATAACAAGCATATCAACCTTCAGATTTTAATCCCTGTTAATCTTTGCTCTTACCACAGAGGACCAGTCTGTGTGCTGATAATACTGCTTAAGCTGATGGGGATTTTTTTTTTATCTTAATGGAAAATAAGATAAAATAAAAAATTCCTCTTTGAGCTCAACTCTTTGTCCATCTGTAATTTTGGTGTTTTGGACTGTTCTGGAAGGTCGCAGAGGTTAGCCTACGGCACGGGTATTGGAGCAATAATGAGCATGCCTTTGCCAAGTCTGCTAATACACAGTCAAGAAAAAAAAGAATGTGAGATACCCCTGAAAAACTGTTGTATTTTAAAGAAAATACTCCCAATCTGTGTGTGGCATGAGTGGTGGCTACAGCGGGGTTTGAAGAATGGCAGCAAAGAGACCCTCTTGTGTGCTTCAGTGGTTGATAAAGCTCTGTACTCCTGTATTCATGTTTAACAATAAAGCAACAGATTCAATACTCCACCAAGTGTTATTATTATTGTACATCGCCCATGTAGGCACTCATTGATTTAATATGCGGTAAAAGCTAAGAAGACCGCGATGCAATCCAGGAGAGTATAAACACGAAGTTACCCTTTTCTGAGTATCTGTAAACCTCTGTCATCATTAAAAAATGCACTGTGAACTTTATTGTTTTCCTTTTTTTGACACATTAAACTATTGAAACATGAAGGTAAAACATGCCCTTCTTCATCGCTCATATTTTATCTGCTTTTTCTCTTCTCTCCCTGCAGCAAACTCCAGTCTCCTGGGCGGTGGCGGAGGTAAGCCAATGTGCTCGTTCACTCAGATGTATTTTTAATGTTCAGTTTATCAGATGCACTCATTCAATGTGTCTTATCTTACATTGGAAAATGGGCTTGCAAGTTTACTCAGGTCGAGCCTCTGTTGAATGCTTGCAAACAGCCAACATGCTGCTGTCTGAGTGGCCAGTCATGCAACATTCCGTCACAGGATTGGACCGAGCAAACAATACCCCAGCTATCAGAGGGCTCAACTAACCAGGGTGCCACCACCTACCCTGTAGGTCCTCTTTCAGAATATTTTGAGGCCACTGTGACATGATTGAAGTAATCATCCCATGGGGCCCTGGGTGGCTGGTGTGAGTGGGATGGGGGTGGGCTCAGGCAGAAAATCAACCCAATTAGAAGAAGACTTTTGATCTGGAGCATGCACTGAACAGGGTCAAGGAACTGTAGAACAATGAAACAGGGCCATTCTTTATGTATATATAGCTTTGTGCTCATCTTGCCTAGGGTTTCTTTCTCAGGCCATCTGTGGAAGCTGTTTCACAGTCTGAACAGACAACTAGCAGTCTGTCCAGAGAAGCTGAAACACTATCCATATCTAATCAGTCTTTCCCAAGTGATTACTATCTGATCTAATGCTTGGTTAAGCCCTCAGAGCCCTGGCCATTGTAATGGTACGTTCCACGGCCCGTGTCGTCATCTTTGAAAGAGGAGCTTGAGCATGCCGTCAGATCATTCTTAGCGAGGGTCTGATTGGGGTCAGAGGTCATGCACGCATCTTGACAAAAAAGCCATCTCCGTAAGCAAACTGCTGTTTGAAACACATGCAGTATCTGTTGACATATTCTCCTCTTCTATAATCCAGTGTTCACTATTTTCGTATTCATAGTCCTTGCCACAATTTAAGTGCATTTGAAACATATTAACCAGATCAGCTTTTAATTTTTCCACCATTTTCTTCTTCTCAAAAAATACTTTTTTATTTTTTCCTTCACCTCCCGCATATCTGACAGAGTAAACAGAACCTCTTTCACATTTGTGTATTAAAACAGAATACCTGCTATTCCCAGTGTTTAAAAGTGAACGAACAGCTCTAAAAGTTGAAACCATGTTTTACATTCCACTTACAGATTGGAAGTAATCTAGGGCATGCTTTATTTACATATATTTAGAGTGATATTATGGTAGCTTGGTGTACAGTGTACAGCAGCACAGGCTTTTTCCCTGTCTCTGCCTTCTTCACAATTTGAAAAGATTCAAATTGGGCTTGAGGGGGAGGGGTTACAGTTAGGGGCTATAGAGGCATTAAATAACGTGTCATCAGCATGTAGGCGGAGCCAGCGAGGGAGAAAACAATCTTGTGTCTGTCACTGTTCTACAGAGGCTATTTGAGAAAATTGTCTACCGTTGATAGAATATCAACTTGTGGTTGATATTTGATAAAATATTTGATAAAGAACACATTGAACCATGTACATTGTTTTACATTGAGTATTTTAGTCAACACTGAGATACAGTGCCCTCCATTATTATTGACACCCCTGGTAATGATGAGTAAAAAGGGTTATACAAAATTCACAGTTTGGTGAATTAGCTTAATGTCACACTAAAAAAAATGAGAAAAATCCTACCTTTAATACTATAACGTCTCTGCATTTGAATGGATCTTTATGGGAAATAGGGGTGGGACTAGATTTAGCTGTAAATTATTCTGGAACAGTATGGAATACATGGTTGCTAAAATGGCTGTAAGTCATCAAGGGTCTGAGGTATCAAACAAGCCTCAAACCATCACTCTGCTGTCAGATATGCAGTAGATATAGATGGATCACTTTAAGGGTTGTTTCTACTGACAAATTTTCCTATTGAACTCTATGGAAAAATAAGTCAGGAGAAGAAACCCTTCAAGTTATCCATCCATATCTACTCTATTTCTGGCAGCAGAGTGATGCCAACCATGTTTTCCATACTGATCCAGTGTAATTTACAGCTAAATCTAGTCCCACCCCCAAATTCCCATAGAGATCCATTCAAATACAGAGACGTGATAGTATCGCTTGTAAGAGTACCAGAAAATAAGATATAAGTATTTTGATGTTGTTGGGTCACAGACATCAGGAAGTCATGACATGCAAAGGATATGCAACCAAATATTAAAATGATTACTTTATTCTATATATAAATGCAGGGGTGCCAATAATTGTGGCACACATGGTTTTGTTAAAAATAATTATTTTTTGATGAAGGATTTTTTTTTCTCATAATAAATTAACTTAAATTAATGGTTGGATTTTTCTCATTTTTTCAGTGTAAGATTAAGCTAATTCACAATAGTGGAGGGCACTGTAGCTAAGCAGTTTGTTGTTAATATGTGAAATATTTAATAAATTCAGCAACTGTCCTCAAGGTATGTTCTCCTAAGTTGTTAGGTGGTTTGAAGGGAGCGGGCTAAATTGCACAGTCCGTATTTTACCTACTTCTACACCACGGATGGGGGCGGGTCTCCAGGTGAAAAAAAAAAAAAAACTTTTTCTTTTTGGGTGGCAGCGCATGGCACTTTTTTGCAAAAATTGCCGTGGCAGGGATTAATAAGATTTATTTTTTACTATAGCGCTTTACTATAGGACTATAGGATTTATCAAGTGGAGACAATATTTAGAACTCAATAAACATTATTTATTGTTTATTACCCTTTTAAACAAATCATCTTTCTGATATTACACTGGAGAAAAAGAGGTGAAGATTCTCAGTTAATATGTAGTGAATGTGTACTTACCATACATGCTGCTTTAAGATAATAAGCATAAAATATCACCCTTTCCTAACTGCCTTTCTTACATTTGGCAATCAACCCCCAACAGGTCTGGTTCAAAACAGCATGAATTCCTTGATTGTTTCTAAAAGATTGTGTAATTCTGTAGGATAATAATCTTTACAATAACAGTCAGACAGTCAGCCATGGTACCAGACACTGGAAGAGATACTGGAGAATCCGTGCCTGACAACTTACCTCTAGCAGTTCATCCATGTGTGTGTGTGTGTGGGGGGGGGGGGGGGGGGGGCTTTGCCAGAACGTGAGGACAATCTTGTGTAAATACATGTGTTTGTCAGAGGAGAAGTATCGAGTGGAGGTGTCACTGTAAAGGAATTTGCCTCCATGGGGGGCGGGGGGGCTGGAGACTGTAGATAGGAGCCATTGTCGGTGGTGAAAGGTCATAGCTTTTATCACCTGCAGGCCTCTCTGGCAGTGTGCCCAAAATATCATTTTTATCTTGTAGAAAACAATGCTCTCTCTCTTCACTGTTTAAACTACATTTACTTAGGGTGGCTTTATCTCTCCGTTCTTTTATCAGTCTCGAGGCAATGCGTATGGTTTTGTTTTCTTTCTCCTCTCTCTTTCTTTCCCCCCTTTCTTCCTCTTTTTAAAAATCTAACATGAGCAAACCTTCAAGAAGGCACAGACTCCATCCTCCATCTTGTCTTGAGAACTAGAGGATGAGTTATCAGACAATCCGTGTGGAAAAACCGAGACATTCCTTTGTCTCTGCCATTTTTTAAGCTTTCTTGTGGTAATTGAGGACAGTGGCATACCTCTTGAACTCTGGCAGCTGCTGTGAAGTGGATACAATGGGCTCCATGTCAGTGGACTATAATGTGTCTTGTGACATCAGTCCTAAGGCAATTTACTCTCTGTTACTCTAGAGTCCATTGCCTTTGCACCAGTGAGTGCTCTGTGAGCTATAAGCAGTGAGATAGTGTGGGAGTTCACCGAAACATCTTGGTTATGTGGTGGGACTGTATCCCACACAAGCACATAATCATTGTGTTCATTATCACCACAAAATTAGGTGTGCGATGAAGTTTTGCAGTTGAATAACCACTTTTTTTCTTTATTCCATTCAAGCATCTATACAGAATGTTCTATTAGCTTCTAACCAAACACAACATGCTTCTGCTAAAATAAACAAAACATGTAATTAGACATTTGCTAAAAGTAACCCTTTCTTGAACTTTGAACATTTCTTATGAATAAGTATGTGTGTGTTTGTGGTCAGTCAGGAATCATGGTTTCTGGTTGGGTGAGTGTGCTATCTGATATCCTGATACATGTAATATTGTTTATTTGTAAAATTATTTTTTTTCCTAGGAGAAACACAGGCGTGGTTATGTTCTTTCCTCTTTTGGACCAGAAATATAAATATATGCTTTCATTTTTGTTATTTTGTAATAATTCATTATTAGACAATGCTATTATCCAAAATCCAGAATAAATAAAGACATGATTAGTTTCAGCATTAGCATCTTAATTATAAAGTAGACATATACATACCATTGAACATGGTGTGACTTTGAGGTTATTTCAGCCAGCGTTGGCATTGCATGGGTGCATAAGTTCATGGGTAACTAACAGAAAGTCTATACGCATCATTGTTATTTTTGGGTGATTTTATCCAAAATACAGAAAAAGCTCTTGCATGCTATAAATGTAAATACAGTATATCAAAGAGGAAATCTCACACACATTTCAGTGAGGTGTTGGCAAAAATAGCATGCTACCACCAGATGCATTTTTAAAGATATGGTTCAGATTTGCACATATCTATGCCTGTGCAGGGCGGAGATGATGTGTCGTTTTGATATGGGGACGGGATGTTGATGTTCCCCCATTGAAAGATGCAAAGCTAAAAATAAGGACATTTCTGCGCTACTTCAAACTCTCGCTCCATCGTCAGAGAGAGGCACTCCTAGTAGCGGGCCTTTGATGTCTTCATCCAGGCGAGGAAGGGCTTATTAGCATTCTAAGCATAACCAGTCTCCATTTAGCACACCTCTTTAACTAGACCACCCAAACAAAACACTCACTTGCTTTACAGTCTCTTCTCGAAATTCAAGCAGGATTTGCAACGTTTCTTTCCATTGGACCGTGACCGCACACAGTTGCTCTCGTTAGCTTTAATGATGGAGCAGAAAGCAATATGAACGGTCGCCATCTCTGGTTGCACAGCTCGCCCTTGATGTGCTCGATAATGCCTTAACGATTCTTAAACAGAGATGCTTCACTGAGTCACAGGAAGTTGCAATACTTCTTCATAAATAATCAGTTGTAATTGTTATTCTGTCCTGCAGTGCCCAACACTCATTGCTCTTCTGTGGCAGAGCTGACTTGCCCAAGAAATGCCAAAGCAATTAAGAGTGAGTGCATTTTGGACGAGGTCTGCAGGCCGTGCAGGTGGATTGGTTTAAAATGTTTGTTTGAGGCAAAAGAGGAGAAAGAAAGGAGAACTGGAGCACTGCAGCAAAAACAATCGTTTTAAATAGCTTTTCACACTTTGAATTGCTTATTGATGAGTTGATATTTGACACGTCATAGACTGTGCTCTTATAAACACCGTGGTTTCCTCATTGTTTTATGAAAGTTGTGATTTATACAATTGATAATCTGAATATAGAGTCTGATCTCACTTTTATAAACTTGTGGTTCAAACCCTGTCCATACTCTGTACATTCTCAATTTTATCATACTGCCAGTCTCCCCCAAGATAGTTTATTCAGTAACTGAAGAGTAAGGGGTCAGGGGGTTGGAATTGGGGTTTAACCATGGTCTCACTCATGATTGTGTGTGTGTGTGTGTGTGTGTGTGTGTGTGTGTGTGTGTGTGTGTGTGCATGCATGTGTGTGTGTGTGTGTGTGTGTGTGTGTGTGTGTGTGTGCATGAATGCGTGTGTGTGTGTGCATGAATGCGTGTGTGTGTGTGTGTGTGTGTGTGTGTGTGTTTTATCTGGTACCATGTTGTCCCTAGTCATAACTGTGACATCCCCTTCAATCTTCTTCATCTGCTGTTTGAACTGGGGGGTCAATGGATATGAGTGAACCAAGGGAAACAATAATAAACAATCTATAAGTAAAGGAATGCCTTTATCCCAGTGGAATAAATAACATAATAAACCTCAGTGAACGCTAATGTTTTTCCAACTTATGTGCTGTCTTTTCCCTCTGAGGTCTTGCTCTCATATAGAATTAAAGGACTACAAATTCCTCTTGCTGGCATAATACCTGTTTGTGCTGTAAAAGCTTTCATCTTCCTATTTGAAGATTAATCCAAAGAACATCTAGCAATGTGGAAACGCTGGAATTCTTAGTAGTGCTGCCTTGTCATCTGTTCAGCAAGCTTTTATTGTTAGGCTACCTCACTTGTCCATTTGTATCATTGATGCAAGTTCAGAGGCCATAAATTTGTAAGCAGCAAGCCCGTGTTTGATCTGCTCTTAAAGTGAAATTCCCGTGCCGTAAAGCGTCTAGCATTTTGTGCTCAGGCCAGATTATACCTTGAAAATGGAGGCATTTTATGAAGATGATGAGATAATTCACAATACACTCTTTACCCATTATGCATGTTCTGGATTATGCATAAAACCCATATGGTAATCTTACAAGGGGTTTAACTCATTAAAATCCACTGGCAGATATATTAAGTAACTTATTTATTTGTGTTATTTACCAATAATGTTTTTGTGTTTATATGATTCATTTTTATTTAATTTGTTCATGCATTTCCCCAGTTTAGAATGCCTAATTAGTGTACAGCAGCACGCCTGTTATCTCTGCAGCCGATACAAGAGAGTGGAGACATGCACGCCACATCTGAGCTACTGCTCCCTAACCCTGAGCTACTGCTCCTTAACCCTGGGCTGCTGCTCATTACCCCTGAGCTACTGCTCCCTAACCCTGAGCTACTGCTCCTTAACCCTGGGCTACTGCTCCCTAACCCTGGGCTACTGCTCTCTAACCCTGAGCTACTGCTCCTTAACCCTGGGCTACTGCTCCTTAACCCTGGGCTACTGCTCCCTAACCCTGAGATACTGCTCCCTAACCCTGAGCTACTGCTCCTTAACCCTGAGCTACTGCTCCTTAACCCTGGGCTACTGCTCCCTAACCCTGAGATACTGCTCCCTAACCCTGAGCTACTGCTCCTTAACCCTGAGCTACTGCTCCTTAACCCTGGGCTACTGCTCCCTAACCTTGAGCTACTGCTCCTTAACCCTGAGCTACTGCTCCTTAACCCTGGGCTACTGCTCCCTAACCCTGAGCTACTGCTCATTAACCCTGGGCTACTGCTACTTAACCCTGGGCTACTGCTCATTACCCCTGAGCTACTGCTCCCTAACCCTGAGCTACTGCTCCTTAACCCTGGGCTACTGCTCCCTAACCCTGGGCTGCTGCTCATTACCCCTGGGCTACTGCTACTTAACCCTGGGCTACGCGTTGTCAACGTGTGGAAAATCAATAGGTTAACAGCATGTTGACAACGTGTAGACAACGCGTGATTCCAGACATAATTTTCACGTGCTTTTGACCTGTTTGGCTTTCCATTGCTCACGTCACAGGCATTCGCACACATGCACACTTTTTTTTTCAAGCCACAGGCTTCGCTCATGCATCAGACTTTGCTCTCGCATGGCTTGCCAATTTAGCTACATTTGCGAGCATGCACACGTTTCCTTGCTCACGTGTGGGGCTTCTCCAAACTTGCAGCTGGCTTTTATTGCCACTGGCTGCATACAGGCATCCGGGTTGAGCTAGGCTTGCCTAGCCTTGTTTCAGTATCAAACTTGATGACATCCACAACAGTTTGAATATGAATATGTAAAATTGAAGATGGCTAATTTGATGTTTTTATGAAGTCGGTACACCATTTGAGTACAAAGATACTGCTCATACAGAATGGTAATTGAGAATGCAGCAGACTGCAAGAACAGTGTACAGATCAAGTTTATGACTATTTGTAAGGTTTCACATGCATACACACATGTGTACACACACACACACACACACACTTCTTGACGTGAGAAATACTAACGAGCTGTTATTAGGGTTGTGTGAGGTAAATGGGTGGAGCACTTCCTGTGCCTGTACATTCCTTGGCCAGAGGAATATGGGTGTCATCTGGCACAAGACTAAGTTATGCCTGACTACAACAAGGGAGGAGTGGACAACCTTGAAAAGCTTACACAACTATACAGTACAGCTCTAAGAGGATGACAGCCTGCTGACCTTTGGTCATCTGTTACAGTATCATTGATTTGTCTGCATAAAATGCATTTGTTATCTGGACTGAGATGGACCCAGGATGGAACAGTGGGAAGATATTCTTTGAGTGGTAGAGGAGTCTTGTGACCCAGATACAGAGAAGATGGCCCCTTCCTATAAGCCCACCCTTTATATTAATTTTGAGGGTTATTCAAGTGGAAGAATCTGAGCCTGCACCAGCTAATACTCTGCCTGCCGTTCCAAGAAAGCCTGCAAAACCAGCACCACTTCTTACACATGCAAGAAGTACATCTGCAAATCACACACAAATACTCATGTACTGTCATTCATGTATGCATCACTTTGTGCAGAGCCATCCGTCCATACAGTACTGCTGTTCAATGATAAAATACAATCTAAAGTGACAAGCGGTAATGTAGATGGATACAATTGCTCATGTTAATGTTCATGGTATTTTTAGATATTCTTCTTTTGGCTAAAAATAAAGTTTTCTTTCATAAAAAATGCAGTTGACTCTAGGTTCAATTTGTAATACATGGGTCAATTTTGACCCAAAACATAAAAGTTTTGAATTTGTACATTATATGAAGTCATCAAGACAAACACAATATCTGGGAAGTGCTCGCATGCTAAAAAGAGATAATCAAACAAAACAGATGCATCCTACTCTGAAATATAATCAAGAAGATGCTGCACAATGTATGCACTGCAACAAATGTTTTAGTCTTATAATGAGACATAAAATCATATTTTATTTCTTCAAAAGTGACACATATTAGCATTTTTTAAGTTACTTTTTACTTGACAAGTGAAATTGTCTTACCCCACTGGCAAATCTTGAAATGAGTAATAATATCTCACCCCACTGGAAGATAGTTTGTTTTATTTAGCAAAAACATAACAGAAATAAGATTATAAAGTCTAAATATGAGATTAAATGCTTGTTAAGATAATTTTTTGCAGTGTGTTTTGTTAAGAAAAGGGTGTATCATACAATAAATGACGTCTGTATAGGCTGTAACATACAAGAAAACTTGATAGTTGAAAAAAGTCTGATAGTTGAAAATGTGTGACTAGGTGGTAAGTAAGGTAAATTACAACTGCAGGGTAAAATACCTATCATGATACATATAGGAGATGGTTAAACCGTACTGGGTCAAAAATGACCAGCATTGTGTAACTGATCCAAAAACCTAACTGGAGGGTTAATAGGTGTTTCCTTATGCAAGCATATTCCTTATGCAAGTCTCATCTCTGCATCCTTACCTATCACACAACATTACAAATGTAGAGAAGGTCCATGTATTCTTCTTGAATGAATGTACAAATATAGTTTCAAGGTGGCTGTTTCTTTCTGCAGTGAGAAAAGGATTGATAATGATGTTCTCGGTATCCATTTGAGTAAAATAGCAGTTCTAAAATGAATGATGTTACTGGTAGTCTTGGCAATGAGAGGCTGTATTTGAAAAGCTAGGAAACCATTGTTTATTACGTTTTTCAGTGACTGACAGGGATAGTGACTAATTCAATGAAGCAGGTGTAGACAGAGGAAGTGATATTGATCTGGCCTTACTCGTCAGTAAAGACGCTGTGCTGAAGGTGGGACAGTTTGTCATTTTTCAGAAGTACCTAGAAATGCCATTTGAAAGATTTTCCCCAGACTGGCACTCAAATGGAAAATGTCCATTTCGGTTCAGAAGTAAAAGATTTTCCCCAGACTGGCACTCAAATGGAAAATGTCCATTTCGGTTCAGAAGTAAAAGGTTTTTCCTCAGGCTTCTCATCCAACAAGTTGACGTCTATTCTACAAATTGAAAAGTGGCCACGTTGCTCAGATAAAGTTGGCTGCTTTAAGTACCACTGGAAGATATGTCTTTGGTCACATTGGGTTGCTACACATGCTGTTCATGTGTGCCCCCAGAAAACACAGTCATTAACTTCACAGAAGCTTCCCATTAACTTTCATTCCAGCAATGTAGCCAGGAGGTGGGGTTCAAGTTTGTTTTTGGGGTCTCTATTACCATTCAATAAGTTAAAACTGTGCTCAGTGAGATCCTTAAGCAGACTGCAAGAACTTGCTTTGACTGAAGTCAAGACTAAAACTGTGCTTTTGCATCTTAATACTCATACTCTATTCATCATATGTAGTGTGCAACAACTACTTTATACAGAGTCATTTGAAGCAAACTCAATTTAGCTAGTGCTGGAGCTTATTCATTTGAACTTGTTTGTTATGCAGTAAGAGAGGTAAAGAAGGCCAGCGTGTCAATAATCCATTACACAGATTTCACTAAATGTTCAAAAGGACGCGCTAAGCGAGCCCCTGGCGAAACACGTGTGTCAATACGAAGTAGTACCTATGGATTCACCTTGAGGTGAGTTGAGGGAAGGATCTTGTACCACTGAATACATAAAAAAAGCCTCTCAATGGCTTTCAGTCAAAAGAGAAGCTTGGTGTCCCTTCCCCAGCCAATGATTCATTCATGTCTGTCTCCTCGTATAAATCACACATCATCGCCAATGCTAACAGCTATCGTGCCATTAGGTAGTCAGTGGCATCACATGAACTCTATAGGCCTTTAAGTGAAGCAGTCTTACAGGCCGCCACTGCGTAAGCAATGATAACCCCCCCCCCCCCACCCAAAAAAATATATATCCCCAAACCTGCCAGGCTCTCCAGCATGTACATGCAAAATAGTCATGTCAGTGCCACTGGTATCCCTTGCTTTACTTAATTTATTCATTATTTTTTAAATGTTGGCTATTGTATTTAAAATAATAATAACAATAATACTACTACTACTACTACTACTACTACTAATAATAATAATAATAATAATAATAATAATAATAATAATAATAATAATAATAATAATCATCATCATCATCATCTTGCCCTGTGAATATATACTATCAGAAACTGTGTATTATAAGAAAATGCTCAGAAAGCCTTCCTTCAATAGGTCATCAATTCAATAAAGGAGAATACAGAGCATATGACTTGTTCTCTTACCAAGGCTAATAATTAGCGTATATTTCCCTTCTGGTTAATGTGCTGTTACTTGGGTTTAATTAATTTGAGAAATGTATGCAAACAATCCCTGGGAAAGCATTTGCATAGCATGAAGCCTTGGTGTGTGCAGCCATACTGCTCTGTACTCTTATCATGGCTAGCTTCTGAAGCTAGGCAGGTATAGACTTAGTCATGTCATTGAACCAAATATCTTCATTCTGCAGTCAGTCACATAAACTGCAATCTGCCTTTAATCAGAAGAAAAGCTCTTTGAAAGGTAAAAGCTGATTTATTTGTTTTGTGCACCCAAGACTATGAATTTCAATGATATGTTATGTGCTATATTTATTCATATTTTTATTTTGTAGATGACGATCTGGCTGTGAGGTAAATTAAATAAGGTATTCAGGCTAAAGTGACATTTCTTTATCTTCAGTTCTCTCTCCCTCTCCCTTTTGTATCGCTGAGCTCATGTCGCTGCTCATGTATGCCTTTCTGTGGTGCCAGGGCATGTCTGGGACATGTTTGCTGCTGCTGAAAGGCTCCTCCATTTTTTACAAGGCTCCACCCATTCCTGGCTCCAGGTTTTGTCTCCTGGCGGAGAAGCTTGCTCAGTTGGCACTTGGCAGTGGTCAGGGTTTCAGAAATTCACTAACCCCACAGTACTAACTTAATTCTCTACAAGCAGGCAGTATCCACAAGATCCCCACCATACAAAATGTATCCATATTTCTGGGTCAAGTGTCTGAGGTTTCTGCTGAGGACGTTGGCCAACCTGATGTCAGAGAGGATTTTTTTTTCAGAGCCCCTGTTTAGTGTGGAGGATGAGAGGACGGTGTTGTGTTGAAGCTGTGGAGGAGATGACAGCAGAGCATGACCTGTGCTGTCAGTTGAGTCAGTGGTCAATTTACATTTGTATGCCTGTAGCTCTGGGGAACAGCGTAATTCAACCTGACAGTATCTGCCCCTTGACCAGAGCAGCACTTTGGTTGCTTCTATCACCTGGATGGCATGTGATATGATTTTATATATATACAGTGTCCTCCACTATTATTGGCACCCCTGGTAAAGATGAGTAAAAAGGGTTATACAAAATTCACCATTTGGTGAATTAGCTTAATCTCACACTGAAAAGATTTGAAAAATGCAACCTTTAATTGAAGTAAATTTATTATGAGAAAAAAAATCCCATATCTTTTGCATGTCATGACTTCCTGATGTCTGCGACCCAAGAACATCAAAAAAACTCTTGATATCTTATTTTCTGGTACTCTTACAAGCAATACTATAACGTTTCTGCATTTTAATGGATCTCTATGGGAATTGAGGGGTGGGACTAAATTTAGCTGTAAATTACACTGGAACAGTATGGAACACATGGTTGGCTAAATGGCTCTAAGTCTTCAAGGGTCTGACGTATCAAACAAGTCTTAAATCATCACTCTACTGGCAGAAATACAGTAGATATGGATGGATAACTTCAAGGGTTTCTTCTCCTCACTTATTTTTCCATAGAATTCAATAAGAAAATTTGTCAGGAGAAACAACCCTGAAAGTGATCCATCCATATCTACTGCATATCTGGCAGCAGAGTGATGGTTTGAGGCTTGTTTGATACCTCAGACCCTTGATGACTTACAGCCATCTTACCAACCTTGTATTTCGTACTGTTCCAGCATAATTTACAGCTAAATGCAGTCCCATGCCATATTTTATATATAAATGCAGGGGTGCCAATAATTGTGGCACATGTGGTTTTGTTAAAAATAATTATTTCTTGATGAGGGATTTATTTTTCTCATTATAAATTTTACTTCAATTAAAGGTTGAATTAAAAAAAAAAAAATTTGTGTGAGATTAAGCTCATTCACCAAACGGAGAATGTTTTTATAACCCTTTTTATCTTTACCAGGGGTGCCAATATTACAGGAGGGCACTGTATATATATATATATATATATATATACACACACAGCCACAGTACTACTAAATGGTGCTGTTGCCAGGATGGAGGAGAGAAAAAAGAAAGTGAAGAGAAAAGGGTGTCGGATATGACAACTTCCTGACACTTACAACAAGTGCTTGATGGGCAGTGGCCTTTAGCAAACCAGCCACCAACTGTCAAATGTTTTGCATCTCGTCAGGGGCGGTCTTCTTGTAGGGCTGGAGAACTGAGGGAAGGAAGAAAGGAGGGAGGGGGAGAATGAGAGCGATACATTTTTTAAATGTATTAAAAAAAACTGCTTTTATTTATCTCAACAACATATTCAAATGACGCTCAAAATTTACTCACAAAAGCAAAAAATGAGAAGACAGAGAAGGAAAAAGAAAGAGAGAGAGAGACAGAGACAAAGAGAGAGAGAGAGAGAGAGAGACAGAGACAAATAGAGAGAGAGAGAGAGAGAGAGAGAGAGAGAGAGAGAGACAGAGACAAAGAGAGAGAGAGAGAGAGAGATTTTTTGCTTCTCATTTATTTTTTTTGTGAAGGACATCTCAAGGGCCAGAGACACTATGGGGTCCCATTGTGGCTCCAGAGAAAATGAGCTTTCACAGCTGCAGAGCTATGATCAAAACTCAGCTTCTCCTTTTCTGGTCCCTGTGTTCTTCCTGTCCTGCTGAGGGGCACGGGGGAGGAAAGGAGGAGGGACGTGCTTATCAAAGTCGGCGAGGTGGTGGCAGCGGTGGGGGGAGACAGGTGTTGGGGAGTCATGGAGCCCAACGAGCGGGGCTGATTTCAGCGTCCTGCAGGAGAGCGAGAGCCACACCATACCTCTTCCCACAGCGGCCTGGTCTTAAACTGCTGGGAATGCGTCTAACCTGCCACACTAATCCTCCTCACCAGACACTTCATTATCACCACCACCTTTTACACACTGTGTGTAAACACAATTCTGAAGGGCTTTACCCCAATTCTGACTGAGAATGTGAGGGAGCAAAACGTGGAGAGAAATAATAACAAGACAGAGAGGCAGAGATATGGATAGAGAAAAGGGAACAGGGACAGAGATCTTATAATAGCACAGAAATGTGTATTATCACTCTTTATAGAGCAGTGATAAAAAAGTTTCTTCTTATCTCACAGAAACAAATAAATGAACAAAAAAAAGATAATAATAATAAATAATAATAATAAAAGAAAAGGTCAGTGTAGAAATTAACAGCGTGTCTCCTCATCTCGGCAGGGTCCATAGTAACTCTACCCTACCATCTGTTAACCTAAGGGAGATCATCTGCTTGTTCTGTGCTGCCTTCTTCTCCAAATTGAAGAAGAATGAGCTTGGAGCATCCATGTCCTTCACAGAAGCAAAACGAGCTCTGACCAGAGCCCACTTTACCCTGTCTTGCATAACGAACCTGAGCTCCAGTCTTTTTCTCTGAAGCAGCGTTTTGTTAGGAGAAACTGTACTGGAGTGTAAGCCACATTCCATGGTACTCATTCATGACTCATTCGTGAGCAGAACAAAATTGCACGTAAATCGTTCGTATTACCAATTGTGCCCGTATTTTGGCATTCATCAATGTTTTCATATCTGAGATTTGATCGGACATACTTACAAATGTTACACCTGCTCAAGAGCACGTGTACCGCGTTCGTAAATTCAGAATGCTGGTAAATGTAGCTTCTGAGTGATAATTAGAATATGAATTCATTTTTATTTTCTGTTAAATTCACAAGACTAAATGTAGCCTTTGAAATACACATTGCAAACATAATAAATTATGATTGTAAAAAGCAAACACTTTAGATTATGCCTATGAATCAATTGTAGGCTATGAAGCTGTTTAATTAGACCTATAACGTAGGCTAATGAATACTTCCACTGGCCTATTTTTTCTAAATTGCAAAAAATTTAAATTTTACATGACTTTACATAGACTATGCTAATTAAAACACACATTTTACCAATTAACAAAATTTGCTTTAAAGTGGCTTACATGTCTGTTGCCAGGGTTGCAATTGTGGTCAGCAGCTTAATCCAGCTAATGCCAGCGTACGTCCAGTTCCCCTACAAAATGCAAAGTCAGGTGGAGGTAAAGCGGGGGTTTTATGAAATTGCCAACCTGTCCAATGTTATCGGTGCCATAGACTGCACACCCCAGTGCACGTTTTTGTTGAAAAGTCAATCAAATGATGTCTGGCGTTCAGAGGAAAACCCGGATAAACTTTATTTAAAAGTGAAAGTTTTTTAACCGGTTTGAATGTAGCCAGCAGGCTATATCATGGTAAAACCTGAGCTCAATTCTGGCTTTTATTCAGTGGGACACATGCATCAATGTGACCGCAATTTGAACGCAGCCAGAGAGATTCTAAAATAAGGTCGCCTATGATTATCTGATTTCAAACCACAACTCACATGCACAGAACCCCAACAGAATTACAAAATGATCAACGTTTCATTTATTTCCAGGATCCGATAAAGCAATGCGCTTGCTTGTCCGACGCAGACGTAGATGCGTCGACTCCAATTTAATATCAATCCATTTATTGGATCAAACAAGTGAAAACATGTTTTTAGAAATCTTTGCAAATGTATTAAAAATCTAAAAGTGAAATCTTTAATTTACATAAGTATTCATACCCTTTGCTTTCACATATTTTTAAAGTATCATATTTAATATTTGGTCGCATATCTTTTGCATGCTGTTACTTCCTGAAGTCTGTGACCCATCAACATCAAAAGACTCTCGATATCTTATTTCCAGGTACTGTTACAAGCGATACTATAAGCTCTCTGCATTTGGATGGATCTCTATGAGAATTGGGGGGTGAGACTAGATTCAGCTGTAAATTACACTGGTACAGTATGGAACACATGGCTGGCTGAATGGCTGTGCGACCACATATTAAATATGTTAAAGCAAAGGGTATGAATACTTATGTAAATGAGAGATTTCAGTTTTCGATTTTTAATACATTTGCAAAAATTTCTAAAAACATGTTTTCACTTTGTCATTATGGGCTATTTTGTGTCGAATTTTGAGACAAAAAATGAACTCAATCTATTGTAGAATGTGTCTGTAATGTAATAAAACGTGGAGAAGGTGAAAGGGGTATTTAGACTTTCCGGCTTGACTGTATAAGACAATTCATGGGCATGGATTTATGATAATCAAAATAACATGGACGCACTTCGTAGGTGAATACGAAAAAATCTAAATTTTTCACACGGTTTGATGAATTTGGTGTACATTTTTCATACCAACTGCTTTCGGACATAAATGTACGCGTATATTTAGGAATGCTTCATGAATGAGGTCCAACGTCTCTAATTTTAATGTCCAGCTGTTGTGCAAAATACTTGTAACATCTGAACGTTGTGGCAAAATGTATTTTATATTTAATACAAAACAGTGATTCAATCGTAAAATTGGCGTGTATAAATATAATAAATTTGACTCACACTTCTTATAGTGCTGTTTTTGAGTAGTTTCCTTTGTATGTATGTGTGTGCTCATGCTCCTTTGTGTGTATGTGTCTGCTCACGCTGCGGACTGCGCTCCCTGTCCTGTCTCTGGTGTTGGGCAGCGGAGCACTCTGCCCCACCGTTGCTAGGGAAACAACATGAGCATGATCTGCGTAAGCAGGGAAAACCTGCCACAAATTAAGTTGGACAGAGGGGCAGAAACATTTCTGCCCCTACTAATTCTGTCTAGCAACAGGTGGAAAAAAAATTATAAACGTTAAGTTAACGTTGTTAACGTGGGCTGACGTGACCAGGAAATAAACATAAACAAAGCCAATTCAGTGTATGTGTATCGCTAATGATAGCCAGCTAAAGTTTTCCATTAGTTTGATTTTATTTTGTCATAGGTGACAAGTTTGCCCATCTAAAATACAGTTTTTCCACCTTTTCGAAGGTATACAAAATTTTTGAATTCATAGTTTTGCAGGCGTGAAAATAAGAGCAGCTCTCTCCAGAGATTGACACCTATGCTTTAACTTTTTGAAGTTATTTAAGTTCAAGTTTGAACGATTTATTTATTTTTACAATGAATCATAGTCTACATGCCGCCAGTAGGCTAAGCAGCATTTTAAAAAGCTTTGGCTAATTACTTGGTATCATTCACTTTAGCTATGTTAAAGCATGTTAAAGCCAAACAAAACAGAGAACCTATTGTATTCATCTGGCTTTTGGCTTGCAAATGAAAAATAAAGAACAAATATTAATACTTCCTCACTTTAACGTGTGTCAAGCCCCACCCCCCACTCATGAATCCACTCATGAATCAAGACAAATAAAGTGTGTTGTGGGTTGTGTTATATTTGATGCATTATGACAGTGCCATGTCATGAAGAATGTTTTTTGAGTGCACTAGAATTAGTTTTTTACCTTATTTTTTTAAATTATATACAGTTTCTATATATAGATTTATTTTGCTGGAAAAGCCATTTGTAATTAAAATGAACCAGTTTGTATTGTGTTTTTGCCTTGGACTTTGGATAAGCACGTAAGAACCTTTCGACTGGGATGGCGATTAAATGAAGCCAGAGGAAATAAAAAAAAATGTAAGGAAATGCAAAATCGTTGTAATGAAATGTGCCACATCTGTTTGCTGAGATTCACATTAACATATCTAAAATGGCTGGGTAGAATATTTAGCAAAAAAATTATGGGCACACTGTAGACAGATTATTTGAACTTGTTTTATTGACACATCAACACATCTCCCTGGTGACAGTTATAAGTTATCTTATACAGAAAACTTTATAAATTATCTTTTGCTTGTGTACTGACCTTGTATGATCCTATAGTGGATGTGATTTAAATCCCTTGAGATCCTACTTCTAAATATGCAGTCGCTAAATGGACCGTATACCTTTAAGATTAGCCTCTGCTTCAGAATGCTTTGGACTTTTCTTTTACACGGCAGATTAATTTTTCTGGACTGGAGAATCTTGTGTTTGTTGCTGCAGTGGGAAAAATTATTTCAGATTAATCAGAGCAGTGAACAGACTGAAACGCATGCATCCAGTCCAATCCAATGAGCCCCTTAGTTAGTGCACTCATGTTGGGTGGGTAAGCGTTGTATCCCCCACCCCCTAGTAGCATACTGGCACAGTCATGGCAGAACCGGTGACGTTAAATGAATCGACCTTCTCCTACTGCACAAACCCAAACTCGACCTTGTGTTTCCACATCGACCAGTTTCTGTTTGCAGTGTGCAATGCTGTTAAACTGCCCTTCAAAGCGCTCTGGTGTATGAAAACAACTTCAAAAGATTCTACAAAACTATAAAATATTGTCTATTTATTTATTGCAAGGTGTTATCTGTAGTATCAGAAGCTGTAGGGCAAAAGTGTGTGTGTGTGCATGTGCGTGTATGCGTATGTGTGGGTGTGTGTGTATGCTTGTGTGTGTGCGTGCGCGCAAGTAACCATTTTCACACATTCAGCTCTTCGCACATGCAGAGCCAGAGTGGGCATTCCTACCTTTGACGTGTTACTTCGGAAATTTACCAGCTCAAGAACTGGAAATGTTCCATTTTGACCCTAGTGGGAAAAAAGTGATAGAATTAACGGATCAAGCACTCAAATCCCTAAGACATCGTTCCAATGGAAAATATACTGTATGTAGCATGTGCACCAATTAAATACCTTACTAACTAGCTACACAGTACACACTTTCACCATCACCCTAACTATGTCATGTCGTTATACAAATATATGTGCACATTAAAATGTGGCAGGATGTCAGCTGCTATGATTCACTTTCTCTCCATTAGCAAGCTGCTTTCCATTAGCTAGATTCTCTGACTAGTAAGCCAACGTTAAGCAAATAATACTGTGTTGGACCTGTATACATTTTGGTTCTGCCCTTGACCTACTTCTATCCCACTCTTTTTGAGTATTTGCCAGCCTCTTGTTTAGACGGCCATTGCTGCCACTGTCACATGCGAATGAATAGTCCTTGGTTGCACGAACAAGTGAAGCTACTATTGTTGCTGGAAAAGTTAATACAGCAGTGTTCCATGTCTCAATGTGTGAGAGTGGCTAGAAACTATGTGTTTACTGCTTGTGTTCTCACTACTTGAGATTTCTCACACCTCACTGCTGAGAGCTTGTTTGTGTGTTAAATTCACTCCTTTTATCTACGGGAGAGTGTACTAGACCTCGGTCACACGGACCATCCCAACTTTTGAAACCAGGAAAGCGTTTGGTTATGTCATGAACATCTCCTTTACGTGAAGAGTTCTGTAGTGTGCACTTTGTGTGTGTGTTTGTGGGTGTATGCCTATGTGTGCATGTCTGCCTGTGCATGGTTGTATGCATGTGTCCGTGTGGATATATGTGTATAGTGTGTATTTGTTTCATATGAAAATGAGCGTGTGTTTATGGCAGGGTCCCCTCTGGGATTAGACGAGCCGCCAGCTTCACCACAGCTGTTAAATGTTTTATTTACTAAACCCTGATGAGATAACAGCTCTGTGTGTGTGAAATGTCTGAAACTGGACATCTGCAGCCATAGAGAACTGAGACCCCTCCCCCAAACTCCTCCCCCCCACCCACAGTGTGCCACGTGCCTGCCGCATGCTCCTGCTAAGTGCTCATTGTTCTTCTGACATAGTCCCCATAGCACCTAAACGGGCTCTCATGGCAACACAGGGCCAGGATAACTGCTGCTATTCAACGGCCTAGCTGCCCTGTCACTCCACAATAATACACACAACCAAAAACAACTGAGTTTCATGTAGAGGCCCCAGATAAGCGTGTCACTGTCTTAGCAAAGGAAGGCCCTGTGTCATGTATTTATTTTACTGAATAAAAAAAAAAGATATATATATTTTTTTAAATTTAAAAAAATTGTGAGATTTCATTTTCTCCAGCTTGGAAGCTGAATTTAGGCTACAGTTACTCATGGCAAAGGATCATGCAGTCACACAATGCAACCATTGCCTTGTTCACACAAAACCCATTACATACTGGTCTGCTTGAGAGCCAACAGGAAGGCTGTTAAATCTTGCATTCAATTTTTTTCACCTAGTCTTTTATGCACCTGGAAGATTTATGTAGGTTTATTGCCATCATTTAGGAGGGAGTTGACGGTGATTAAAAACATGTAAAACTATGCCACTGGTTTGTGTGAGGCTCACAGGAAAGAAATGAAATGTTATGTGGTTTAAGTACATCGCAAAAATGTGCTTTTGAGCTTTTCCACCTGAACATAGCCTATGTTTGTTGTCTGTCTTCTGACAATTATGCACTTTGAAATACATTTTTGCGTGCGGAAATCAAAGAGTGAAACTGGAAGTTTGGAATTCAAATGAAACATTACATGTAAAATGGAGAAATGCAATGGTTTGTACTTGTTTCAAACTCCCAATGATCTAACCCAATCCATTGCAGTGCATGTGAAGGTGTGGTAGAATTACACCTCCACCTCATAGTGCAGAAATTGACTCTCAAGTTGTCGAAGCCAATAAGTGTGGACTTTTTTGCATCCATTCAAGCATAGTGAAAATTTGCCAATCTTTTTGTCAGTCTGGGCTGTACATGCATAAAGGCGAAATTATACCGGGGTTGATAAGTCTCTTTAGTATGGGCTGTCAAATGTAACATCAAATAAATGTGTTTTTCCTACATGTAACTCAAATTTTTGTTTGCTTGAGGTTTGAAATGGCAGGACTAAATATTAAATATGCTTTTTGGAAATTGTATTTTTAAGGTGTATATTTAAGACAAAAATAAATATTTAAGGTAAATATTTTTCAAACTTTACCAAATATAACATTTTACATCTTTACACTGGCTTTGTAAAATATTTAGGAAATATTTAATACATTTAGCAAACATGCATTGTTTTCTGAAACATATTCACCAGCTGCAATCATTGCTGCAATCTCCTCTATCGATTGTGGAGGGTGCAAACTCCTCCAAAACATGTGATGTCAAGCCCCTGCCTATTTTTACACCTCAGCCGCCAAGCTTGCAGACATGAGTTGGAGAAAGACACTTCATGAGCAGCGAGCAGACGCCTGAATGACCAGCAGGGGTCGCTGGCAAGCGATGACAGACTGATTGAGCCCTACCGGGGCAAAGCAAACGGCAATCATGCATCATCCTGTGGGGCTGCACACCACAGTCTGGTTTAATAATGTCAGGCGAGTGCGAGGTTGGCGCTTCAGAAACAGTTCTGGGATATGTTCAGTCACTGTGTGGGGTGTGTTCCGGTAACTGAACAGGAAACGGGCAAGCCTCTGGTGAGTGGGTACTGACTGAACATCCTGTTCAGTCCAGGCCTTTTTAAAGGTTTGCACCGCCCTTTCAGTGGCTCTGTTTGACGCCAGGTGGTATGGTGGGGACAGTGTGTGTATGATCCCATTGTTCTTCAAGAACAACTCAAACTCGGAAGAGGTAAACGGGGGACTATTGTCAGAGACCAACTTCTTAGGTAGGCCGTAAGCTGCAAACAGGTGTCTCGGAAGGTTTATAGTCTTCTCTGCTGTTATACGTTCCATCCACTTAGAATGGACATACTTCCATCCACTTAGATTGGACATCCACAACCACCAGGTAATGCTTTCTCTCAATTTCAGCATAATCCACATGGATACGTTCCCATAGTGCATTAGCCCAGGGTCATGGATGCAGAGGTGCAGCAACTGGCTTGTTTACGAACTGCTTCACAAGGTGAGCATTGACCTACAAACTGCTGGATGTCCTGGTCGAGGTCAGGCCACCAAAGATAACTTTGCGCACGTGCTCATTCATTTGCATTATTCCCGGATGTCTCTCATGCAGCTCAGATAGAAGTCTCTTCCTAAACTTTGGAGGCACCACTACTCTTGATCCCCAGAGCACACATCTTTGATCCGTAGAGAGTTGGTCCTTCTTCTCCGTGTATTGCTGAACGGCATCATCGGTCACGTAGTTCGGCCAACCAGCCAGGGTAAGGTCCATCACATTTGAGAGAACCGGGTCTCGTCTGGTTTCCTCTGCTATGTCTGAAGCTGAGAGGGGCAACTCCTCAATAAGTGACACCTGGAACAAAGCTCCATCGTCTAGGCTGTCCGAATCACTTCCACAGGGCAATTGTGATAGGGCATCGGCCTTCGCATAGTCACCTGATCATCGATACTCAATTTCGTAGTCATAGGCTAACATATTAAAGCCCAGTGTTGCATGCGAAGTGCAGCTAAGGTGGGCACTGCTGATTTTGGCCCCAATATGGCCAGCAGAGGTTTATGGTCAGTTATCAACTGAAACTTCCTTCCATAAAGGAACTTGTGAATTTTTTTAATGCAAAAAATTATGCTCAAAGCCTCCTTTTCAATTTGAGTGTAATTACGTTCACTGGGTGAAAGAGTTCTTGAGGCGAATGCAATTGGGTGTTCTTCACTTGAGGGAAGGATATGCAAAATGACTGCTCCAACTCCATATTGAGATGCATCGCAAGAAAGCCTCATCTTCTTCTCTGGATCATAGTGCATCAGCCACTTTGTAGTAAGTGGTGCTTGCAAGTCGTGAATGCCTGTTCACACTGGGGGTACCATGTCCATTTGGTGTCAGCCTGCAGCAGCTGGTGAAGCGGATGCAACAGAGTTGAGAGGTTTGCCACAAACTTGCCATAATAGTTAAGCAGACCCAAAAATTATCTGAGTTCTGAGACATTATTAGGCGCTGGTGCATCAACAATAGCTTTCACCTTGCTCTCTGTTGGGTGCAGGCCTTGAGAATCAATTGTGTAACTAATGTACTCTACCGAATCCCTATAAAATGCACATTTGCTCTGCTTCATTCTCACCCCACACTTTTGCAACTTATCCAGCACTTTATCCAGTATGATTAAGTGTTCTTCCAAATTGGGTGCAGTGACAAGAATGTCATCCAAGAAGCACACAACATTGTCGATGCCATGTAAAATTTAGTCCATTGTTTTCTGAAAAATAGCTGGTGCAGTCGCAATTCCATATGCCAAACGATGGTGTCTGAATAACCTCTTGTGAGTATTAATGGTAAAGTATTGTTCTGAATCCGAGTCCAAAGTCAGCTGTTGATAAGCAAAAGACAGATCCAGCTTGCTAAAAACTTTACCACCTGCCAGGGTGGCAAACAGATTGTCCAAGTTTGGCAGTGGGTATTCTTCCGGGAGAATACAGCGGTTTACTGAGACTTTTTAGTCTCCGCACAATGTCACACTCTTGTCTTTTTTTGGAACAACTACTATTGGAGAGGACCAATCACTTCTTCCCACCTTAGAGATGATGCCATTCTTCTCAAGGCGTTCCAGTTCACTCTCCACAGCCTGCTTTAATACATAGGGCACAGGGTGAGGCTTGTGAAAAATAGGCATGGTCCCCTCATGAACTCTGACCTTGGCCTGGAATCCTCATATCTTGCCATAGCCCTCTTTAAATAGCCCTTTGTGTTTTTCTAGCAAAGCTGTGAGTGTAGGCTGACTCACCTGCTTGTCCTGCTGGAGATTGAAGATTTCTCCCCAATTCAGTTTTATCTGTTGCAACCAGTTTCGCCCAAGCAACGCAGTTTTCTCACCTTTCACTATGACCAGGGGCAGCATCCACTCTTCCCCTTCATATTTCACCTCCACCTGTATCTGCCCCAATACTGGAATGATGTCCCCAGTGTATGATGAGAGCCGGATGGCTGCTGGCTGGAGAGGGCAGTCCTTTAGTGCTGCATTCACACTGGCTTCCCAGCCAACTGTAGTGTGACATAAACTCCATATTTGCCTTTTTGAGCTTTATACACAGTGAACAGTTCCACCAGTTCAACAGCATTGTCCTTCTCTAGTGCTGCCTCTGTCATTTTATGGGCCCTCTCTGTATGTCATGCACCTCTACACATTCTCTGTAAGTGCCCTACTTTTCCACAGTTGTGACATTTTTCATTAATGAATCTGCAGTGACTTTGTTGGTGATTATCCCGCCCACATCAGTAACAACTTGGGTTTGACCTGTTAAACGTGGTGACGTTGTACCGCCTTGGTAGCGGAACTGTGAATAATTATTCTTTTGTGTCTTTTGTGCATGTGTAGCAGCTCCAGAGTGGTTTACCTTGTGAACTTTCTGACGTTCAGAGTGTCCCGATAGCTCCATCGTATCTTTGAAGGCGAGTTCGAGTCCCAGGGCGATGTCACAGGCTTTCTTAAAAGTCAAATCCGTCTCTGAAAATAGCCGTCTGTGATAAGCCTCACCGGCGAGACCACACACAAACTGATGTCGGAGAGCATCATTAACAAATTGCTCAAACTCACTGGACTGCACTTATATAGCGCCTTTATCCAAAGCGCTTTACAATGGCCTCTCAAGGACACTTCGACATGTGGACAGGAGGAGCCGGGGACGATCAGCGGACGACCCGCTACCTACCTTTTCGCCTATCTTCCCTCTGTTGTTATGGTTTTCTCGTCCATTTTTTCTTTATTTTCAGTCTATCGAATTTTTCTGCGTTCCGTTTTGGAGTTTTTCTTTTCCCCGCTAATTATTCGGTTCACCTGTTAATTTACCTCTCAGGTATTTAAACCCCTCACCTCCATTTCCTGGCGCTTCTTCGTCATATCGTGCCTTCACGTATTCTGTGTTGGTTAGGTTTTGTTTCTAATTTTATCTTTATCCCTACTTCTCCTTCTTCTTTCTGCTACTGGGAGAGTGAGAGGTTTATTTTGATTTAATATATTTTCACCTATTTATCAGTCGTTATAGTCCGAAGGTGATTTTTTTGTTTTTCTCTCTCTTGAGCTGTGCTCCTGCATTTTTGATTTGAGAGTGTCTTTACCTTACCCGTCTACTTGTTTCTAGGAGCTACACCTGGTTTTGTGGGTGGTTTATTATTTTGGCTTCTGCCAGGGAGTTCTTTGTTTTCGTTTCTACTATTTCCGGTACCTAGACTCCTTTCGTGGTCCTCGCATCTGTGAGTGACTTCTGTTTTGTGTTTTGTTTAGTCGCATTTGACTCATCAGTTCTACCAAACCCTCACAGAAGGAGGTCAGCATTTTGTACCTGAGACCTGTGACTGTGGAATATTGTGTTGTGATCAACAGATAATCACTGGAGACATTAATTCCATTAAGAAGAAGGTCTTAAGAGCTTAAACAGGGGACCGAATTAAAATGTCACCTAATTATATCAATTCCTTGTCAGGAAATGTAAAGATGGTGGCATGGCTATCTGCAGCCTGCCATGAAGCTGTCTGCACTTAATCCCATCACTACAGGCCACATTTCATCAAACCTAACTTAAAGCTAGCTAGTTCCTCAGGGGGAAAATTTACAGTAATTTGACACTTTTACCCCCCTAATCTGCAGTAGCCAGTTGCGCCTCTTGAGTCACTGTGTAACCACCCACACCCCTGCAGCTGAAACACACACTCTTCTTTAGTGGACTTACACACAGGCCAGTGGTGTTTCTTCACACTCCAGGCCACAGAGTAGATGCTCTTCCCCAGAAGGACTTATGCAGATTTATTATTATTATTATATATACTTTTTTTTTTACATACAATCCACATACAGTTGGATATTTTACTGACACAAGTACCTTGCTAAAGGGTACAATGGCAGCACCCCAAACCCACAAGTTCAATAAGCATTAAACTACACGGCTGCCCCACTGCAGGAGAGCTGATCAGAGGACTCTCACGATAGGAGTGCAGTAGCTCATTAGTACCTGGCTTATTACTGAGAGAAGCTTTAAAAACACTTTAATGGTATGAAGCTGAACTAATAAAAGGCTTACATATACTTTGATGGTATGAAGACAAAGGTGTCCAACTGCCGAGGGGCTCTATGATAATTAGCATAGTCTAAACTCCAACCTGTGATGTCTCAAGTATATAACAAATTGACAGCCTTTACATGTGGGAAGTTACTTGACCTGTTGAGTTTTTAAGAGGGCTTCATCTCTGTACTAGTTCATGGCACCCCCTTGCCAACTTTCACACAGCTTTGTTTTGGTCCATTTCCTTTTCTCAGTGACCAGAGTTGGTCGGCCTAAAGGATATAATAAGCCTACAGGTCTTTGCTTCTTTTTAAATGGATTTTACGTCCCAAATCTGCCAACATCTCCTACAGGATGGAGTGCAAACTACTTCCTGTCCAGCCTGCCCTCACTACGCAATTGGTTTGCGCATCTATCTTCTCGGGAGAGGGCTAGCTATCGAATGAACCTAATTTGGTCAAGACTCCATCAGTTATTGCAGTTACAGCATTTGTGAAACATGCTCACGTAGATAAATGTGCTGTGTATATATTTATTTAATGGATAATTAATGGACACCACTGAAAATTCCACGGAGAAGACAGCTAATACCATGACTGTCTGGAGTAATCCTATTTTCTATAATACAATTTTATTGTAATCCTTTTTTATTTATTCAGTTTTGACATTGTTGGACTTCCGAGAACGTACCCTAAGAATGAATAATAGTCAGAGAACAAAATCTGTTGTAGAACGATTGTGTGTTTAGAGATGAACCCAGCTATACCAGAGGGTTTTATAGTTTGCACAAAAACAAAACAAACAAACCAACAACAACAAATAAAATAAACTTTAAACACAGAGCTTTGTTGAGTATTTTGCTCTCTGCAGAGTTTGGAGGTTTTGTCAATATCTGAAAGAAGTTTCTCTGCTTATCTATTAAAGCGGGGGGACATTGTGAACAGTTGGGAATATCTTTTTTTGTAGATCATAGGCACAGAAATATAGTGGCAAACTGAGTTTATCTTTGCAGTATCGTATGTCTTCTGGTAAAATAAAACTGTTAGTGTGTTATCCACATGGTAGACATACTTAGAGAGAATGTTTATACAATGTTGGACCCCTAAAGTCTACATTCACATTTAATTGACATAATCTTTTCATATTCCCCTTGCATTGTGACAGATATGACCTGTAAATATGCCTGGATCAGTGTCTCTGCTAAATGGTGTAATAATAGATTGTTACCATTGGTACAATTAGTGCCAATATTGTTATGTATTTATTTACAAATTACTTAATATTATTTCTGGTTATACTTTTAACAAGTTTTTGTTTCACTTCTCTCACACTTCATAGTACCATTTTAGTATTTGATTATTGAGTGATTCATGTGTCAATAAATCACCGTCATTTTATCTCCCTTATGTCTGGCCAAATTCAGGGTGTTCATTGTGTGCATGTTTGTGTGTGTGTTTCTGTCTGTGTGTGTATAGCGAGCGAGCGAGGGAGTGGGTGTGTGTGCGTGTGAGTGAGTGTGTGTGTGTGTGTGTGTGTGTGTGTGTGTGTGTGTGTGTGTGTGTGTGTATGTGTGTGTGTATGTGTGTGTGTGCGTGCATGCGTAAGGGTGTCAGATTGATCGGGCCTCGCTGTCCGCCCCATTAGACCCATTTAGGATTAGAGGTCCTGTGCAGACGTGGAGGAGGGGCGTTGTCCCTGATGTGGCGATTTGTCTTCTTTCAGCCCTGGAATACCCTTACAAAAAGCACTTCTTCATCCCATTTTACTGTAGATAATGGCTGTCTGAAAGCATTCTGGCACACAAACACATGGGTCACCACACAGACTGGGACGGCCGCTGTGACGTTAGGCCTAATGAGCTTTAATCTGATCTCATTCCGCTCCCCAAGGTCTTTTAGTGGTGTCTTCTTGGCCGTGAAGCGTAAGTACTGGAGGTGAAAAAAGCAGGTTTGTGTTACAAGCTAGTGTGAGCAGTACATCCACCCCCCCCCTCCCTCACACACACACACACACTACTCTCTGTGCTTTAAACTGGAGCAGGGTTCATATTCCGCTATGTAAGCATAACCAAACAAATGCATCAAACATCACTCACATGTGGTAGACAAGAAAATGGCAGCATAAGGGTTTGTCCCATGACCACAGAAGCATATATAGTTGTCTCATCTACTGTTTCTGTAATAACATGCATTGGTAATGGCATTGGCATGACAACCACATGTACATAATCCAGTAGTTTTCTTTCCTAAATAAAATGTACTTGGAACTACTACATGGATTAAAACCAATAGGACTGTGATTCTCTTCACTTGCGCACAGGCATTCACACACATACATTATTATGCAAATTCAATATAATTCATCAATTTACACTGGACAAATATTTGGAAATGATTCAACCATATAATTTTTATTACAGACTGCAGGGAAATAATTATATTAGTCATTTCTGAAGAAAAATAATACTTAATACTTCAATTGAATTAATTCCAAAAGCAATTAAATGAGTGACAATTTACTATGCCAAGATAATTCTGAAACAGGTATTGCATGATTTTCGCTCTTTTAATCAGAAAATATATTCATATGTACATTGAATAATATATTGAAAAAAGAATCTGAAAGAAAAAGGGCAGGTTTGCTGGAGGCCATAATTAGATTTAATTTGCAGTTTTTAAAAAATAACTAACAGCCCTATTTTGATGACGTAGCACAAACGCGTAGCACAAACGCAGTTGTGCCATGTCTGCAATAAGCCGTTTGTGTCAACTTGGGTGTGACGCTGAAATAGCGGATGCATCAATAAAAAGCGGTTAGCAATGCTAATTGGGTGTTGAATAATTAATTTACACTTTATCCCACCCAGCCCACCTCTCAACCAAAACATGGTCACTCTGCACTATTTCGGTCTTCACAATGTGCACGTATGACCAATAAACTAATTAATATATGTACATGTGGGGTAGATAAACAACCACACAAGACGAGAGAAAGAAAGAGCTATTTAATTAGAGAAAATGTGCAAGAAGAAAACATTGGGAATGAAGGGCTTTAAGAATTAGGGCTGTCACATTTGGCCAATTTAAAGGATGTGAATTCTTAAATTGAAATAGTTACTTACATTACATTAATTGCAACTTTTACTTTATTTTTAAATAGGTTACTTCCTCTTGCAGCTGTAAAACTCATATTGGTTTATTGATGCCAGCTGGGTAATCGGCATCTCAATAGAATCTGTTTTCCAAACATGAAAAACAGTAATCACCATGATCTTTGTTTTTATGTTATTTAATGTGGGTCTTTTTTATATCAGAAAACAGTGCAGTTTATTACTGGCCAGCCGTATGGAATGTTTAAACAGGATTAAACAGAGACATGCTCAAATGTGCACAGCAGAACAAAATGCTAATAAATAATTAGCCAGATGTGTATAAACACATACAACAGTAGTAGAGGTGATGGGCTCTGTCTTGACAATCTTAGCGCATGGCGCAAGTGCATTTAGGGCATGTCCAACTCCACTTTTGTTATAATATAATGAAAATATTATAACTTGTAAGACGCTTGTTCCCACATTTGAGCCATCAAATAAATTACATAAAAGCTGTCACGTTTGTTGTACTGGTTTAGTGTTTGGAATCACACTCCAAGGTTGCAGTAAAATATATATGGCACCGCATGTTAGGCTACGTCAGATTTTGAGATCACACTCAACTTCACAGTCAGGATACAGCTTTGCTAACTTGATGCTGGAAATAATGTTTTAAACCATTGTAATCACAATCACATTGATGTAGCTAGCAAATAGATAATTATTGCAAACAATGTTGTATCCTCGATTTGGCCAGATTTCAGATTAAGCTTTCTCAGAACCTATCTACTTATAAATAAGTCAGTTTTATTTTATTTCCAAATGTTATTATACGTCAAAAATATAACAAAAATATGGATATTGTTATTAACTCCTATCATTAGCTATTCCTCTGTGACCCTCAGTTTTTTAGGTGCAGGTCACCGTTGTTCTGAAACAGTAGTGGAACAAATTACAGTTTACAGGCCACCAGTTTAGACTACATGTAATGTATCCCCCGATAAACCAAAAATAAAACTTTAACAATTACATTTCAGCCATAATTTTACAAACAGACGTATGATTTGTCCTGCGCTAATAACAAGCAGAAGTGGAAACCGTGGCACTAAAACTGTATGATTGAGAAAGAATAATTTAATTTAGCCTACATCTATTTATGTGTTTTTGCCCGATGAAATTCACGTCATACAAACACATTCAAGTCTGAGATATCAAACTAGCCTCAAACCATCACGCTGCTGCCAGATATGCAATAGATATGGATGGATCACTTTAAGAGTTGTTTCTCCTGACTTATTTTTCCATAGTTCAATAGGAAAATGAGTCAGGAGAAACAACCCATAAAGTGATTCATCCATACCTACTGCATATAGCAGAGTGATGGTTTGAGGCTCGTTTGATACCTCAAAAATATATTTTTTTAAATCAATGGAAGTGACTCATATCCGTTTACTGATGGAAACTGGTAATACATAAGTACATATGCCACTTTGGGATTCATGTTTCGTTGACCTGGAATGATCCTGTTGGCTGCAGAGAAAAAAAATAGAGATGAATTTACTTGCATTAAATGAATCACTCACACCTTTACTTCACCACTGCGATTAATTACTGCTGAAATGTGCACCTTGACTGCGAAATACATTACTGAAAATGCATTACTCACTGTACAAATTGAGACTCTGAGCTATTACTGATCTATTTTTTTTAAATTGGATCTGTTTCAGCTTGAAAACTTCCTTTTAAAGATCAACATTGTGGCAGGGCATTTAGTGTTTGTGGTGGAGCTTGAACCTACATAGAGTGACAACACAGGCGGAGAGGGTGAGATTGTGCCACATTTTGGATTGATGCATTGTGCATTTCTAGTCAGAACTAGTATTTTGTGATGCATTTTTAATCCACACCATAGTGTTGACTAACGGTAGACTGCTTTCTTATGCTTCCTTATTCACCACAGCACTAACACATGAACAACTACTAGCATTTCCGCTTTCACACTATACTTAAACATACAAGGACTTTTTCGGCTATCTTTAAGGAAGTCCCTAATGCGGGTACTTAAAATGTCATTGACCCTGAAAGCAACCCTTAAATATGGAAGTCAATTAAATACTCCGCTCAGCTGACAAGCCTAGATAGGCTAAATGGCCTGTTCTTGTCATCAATCATTCTTGTGTTCTTAGTCTTAGGTGTCAACATGATTATTAACAACATGGATGATTATTAACAACATGGATGTCCACTCCAAGTCAAGATGTTGTTGTTAGTCTGTGGTAAAGAGGAAAATTAATGCTGAGGGAGGCACTCCTTTGCTAGTGAGACATGTCCTCACTAGACAGACAGTTTTGACCACGATGTGGACTTTTTAAGGAACATCTGTTATTTAAAAATTATGACCAGGGTCACCTTTCCAAGAAATGATATTTGATGTTACTTTGCTTTGCGTCTTTGTTTCATAGTTGTGGTTCTGGGTAAGGGGTGACACAAGAACTGTCATCCTGATTGATGATCAATATATAATGTTCAGAATGCTGTTTGGATAATGACTGAAATGTTCAGTCATACAGGGCTCTTATGATATTAGTCAGCGTCTACAATGGTTCATTGAAAAGTTAACGAATAAAGCAAAAATAAATCTGACGCAACAGAGTGCAAAGCTTTAACGAGGCGGTGCGATTGCAGTGTGTGTCTCTGCCAGAAAGCCAAAGCAAAAATACTGCAGTCCAGACAGCAGCCACGGTCAGACCTGCAGGAGCACATCGGTGCAGTGCACACTTACATGTTAACTCCATGTGAGCAGTTATCCATCCCTGAACAAAGCTGTGCACCACTGGGGACAGCTGAGAGTGAAGCTCTAGTCTGAGGCTGTAATAGAGGCAAAGCTGGCTGCACCTGATTAACTCCCTGGAATGCCTTCTTAAATTCCTTTTGAATGTTCATAATGCAGCCGTCACAAGAAGCTCATTTACCGCAGTCTCATTAGAATGATTACATTCATGTAATGACAGGTTTAAAAAATAATAAAGGAACATATTTGGGAATAAAGGGACAAATTGGATTTGTGCCTTGGCAGATATTTGCCCATGAAACAGCATAAGCTAAACATCATGGCTTTTTCTGAGAGGGAGTGATGTGATGACAAAAATCACGTACTGTTTACTAGCGACACAAAAGGTAATTATTTTGTTGTGGAAAATGACCGATGACATTAACCGACACCACTGTTACCTCTGAAGCCATTTTACATGTTTTTATCATGGACATCCTTTCTCCACACTGATTCGTGTTTTTCTGTGGACTCATTTAGCAAAGAATGCACCCCTGGCCCCCCTCAGTGGCCAAGACGAAACCCTTAGTCCTCATTTCAGGATCAGTCCACACATATAATTCCACTATTACTATTAGTATACAGTCATTGCAGTGAGTTATGGGTTGAATGAATCCCTTTCCAGTTATGAGGCAGTTTTAGTACTGCTCTGAGTGTGCTCAACCCCCAGTTTAATATAGCGGCCCTGTCGTGAGCCATTCAATGACAGAGCAATCAATAAATAAACACAGGTGTACAGTTCACTTTTAATGACATCTTTAGTATGCTGTTTACATGCTCAAACTATGGTGCCAAGGCCAAGGGCAATAATCAATCTATATTACATTCACTGTTCATCAACATGTCTTTGAATTTGAAGCACTTCACTCCTTTTACAGAGCCGTCTTTAAAGTCCTGGGCCAGGGATCCTTAGAAATCACATCGTAGCTAAGACAGTGTATCTGAGACTGGCTTGCTGCTGAGAGCCCCTGAATGGGCCTGCCATTTTTGTGAAGTTTCTTTGAGGTGTAAATGTGAATTCAGTATGAATATGAAACTTCCATTACTGTATGTCTTCCTTCCGAGCCATAGATTGAAGTGTGGGAGCCTGGCTGTCGTAGATAAAGCTCAAACTCGGGGGGATATGAAGTCTAATCACCTGGGTGCCAGCTGAGAAATGGAATCCGGAAGATGAGAAGAAAATACAAATCAGTTTGCCTATATTTGGCAAATAGAGGGAAATGTCCTTTTGCTGAGCTATGATGGTAGATAGGGCCGGTTTAGACAAGAACTCTATAGATCGCAGAGTGCATGTTCTGCTCTGAACTCACAGTCTGTTAGGCTGCCTCTCTCACGCGGCTGCTTGAAGAGAATCTCTCTTCTTTTGAAGAAATCTGAAATTGAATCTTCTTTAATACTGGACTTCCAGCTGGCTGAGTTTTAATGCATCTCCTTTACCACCACTGAGCAAATTTGAGGATTGAGGGCTGTGCCGGAAGTTGATGAATGCTGGTATATCTGCATATTTGAAACTCTGTATATGCAGTACATTTATTTACACCATTCCTGAAGAAACCACGATATATTGACCTAATTACTGTTAGCTCCTTGAATTAAGTACATTTACAGTGAAAATGGACTACTAAGACACCTAACATTAATGACTAATGAAGTGTAACTATAACTTTTAGTCATGTTTGGCTCAGTGCCCTGGTGTGACAAAAAAAAGCAAGAAAGTAAAAGTGACAAAAATATTCAGCTTTGCAGTCCTTTTTACTTCTTTTGACTTCCCCCTGTACATTTAAATGTGGAAGGGGCTTTAGATCGGGTGGTGCTTACTGTGGAAGAATTACTGGCTGATTGCTCACCGTATCAGGATCCAGCAATTTATTTGCAATCCAGCCACCGCCAACAGTTCAGAGCTATCACACATTTTCGTGTTGCCCATTTTTCATGAGGACTCCCAGGAGATACGAGCCTCTGAGCACCGCCAGGCCCAGCAGAGACATCGTCCCCCCATGTTTCACACTTCCGCCCCTGACCTCTTTTCTGTTTGCAGTCTCGTCTCTCACCAGAACGTTTCTTTTATTTTCTCTTCTCCCTCCTCCTTCTCCATACATGAGCGCCCAAAACCTCGCTGCTCAAAATCACCCATTGCAGGAGAAGCAATAATTGAACGCATTAGCCAAGGATCTCCTCGGGGGGAAATGAGCTAGAAATGAACATTGCTGGTCCTGTTTGATTGCCGTGTGGCACTCGCTCACTGTGTGCTGGTGCTAGTGTGTGTTCTTGCAGATTGCAAATAAAGAGATGTTTACGATACAGGAGAAGCATTTTTATTTGTAGTGCTCACATAAACCTGTCGTTCACAACGCCGTAACCTTTTAGCACACACCATTTAGCTCTGTAGCTACAAATAGTACGTTGCGTGAAATGGAGTAGAAATTAAAGTGTGAATAAGCAGCGCACTCCCGTTTGTGTTCACACATATTTACTGCTCCATTGTACCTCTGCTCCCATTTCTAATCTAAAACAATAAAACTGGATTTATGCTCAGCTTTTTGAATGCGGGGTAAGAGGTAGCCAGCAAAGGTTCAAAAGGCCTGTGTTTGCGGTGCATCTCTCGGGTCAGCCTGGGGCACGACATTAACAAATGATGTTTCATTGTTAACCGTCCCTCACCTATTCAACCCATAACCTGCCCTCAGGTCATTTCTTTTTTTTTTTGCACCCCAAAAGTTTCGACATAATTAGGAAAATTAAATTTGCTGCTTTGTTATCACTGTCCATTTGCTTGATTGTCAACGATCAGTGCACTACGTGCAGATCTTCTGTACAGATTTAACTCTTTGCTTGATTAGCGAGAGAGATTCTGTGAGGCCATCCGAGACTGTCCGACACCTCTGTGCCCTCCCCCTCACCCCCTCTCTCTACCATCTGTGTGACTCCCCTTCACCCCAAACCCCCCCAAAGGCGATCACTGAACTGCCGACCCCAGAGGTGAAAAGGTATGCCATCCATTTGCCAACAAGAAGATTGTTTTTCAGCCCCTTGAAATTTAAGCCAAGAAGATCAATGTTGCAGCTGGCCTGGGATATCCCGGCAGGCGAAGGGTGTGGGGGATGGGGTGAGGTCAGCACCTTCGGCCAGGACACCGCTGTGCCTCTGGAAGAAGTCAGGACTCTCTGGAGCCGGTCACTCCCTACCCCCCACCGTCTGGACACAGACAAGGCCTCCCACTACAAGCATGCGTTTTTGGCCCTTCCCTCACAAAGCGACAAGGTCACAGCGGCCATGCCCGAGGCACGCTTGCGGGAGTGGCGGGTGCCGTTGCATCACCGTATTGATCGTTGTGAATAATAAGAAATAGAGGTGACTCTCATCAGAGGGGATTTTCCTTCACACATCCCCCATCGTCTGGTCTCCATTTCGGCTCTTCTGATGCGCTAACTATGCTTTCAAAGCGAATGCAGTGGCTCTAACGTGGAGGCTGAAAGGCTGTGACAGGCGGGAGTTAACCCGCTAGGGTGCGGAAGAACACAGGAGGCGACGAATGGCGGCGTTTCATGAATTACACGGCCGCCTATCACACCTACGACTAATTTATCCTTTAAGGCTTCCTGACAGCAGCATTGCTTTCCGTCGGGTTAGCAAGTGAGCCGCGTCGGTCGGGTTGGCGAGTGAGCCACGTCGGTCGGGTTGGGGAGCGAGCTGCATCGGCCACTGACCCGTCTTCCTGCTTCAGCGGCGTCCGGGAGCTCATTCTACAAGGTCATTATTTCAGCCGAGCTTTATCTGCCTCAACAAAACTCGGGCGCCACCAAGTGATTTCATGCTTTGACCGTTCTAATGGTATTAGGCACAATGCTATTACCCGGGAAAAGGACAGTGCATCGTGCAGGAGGGGTCAAGTACTCATTTGTGATCTGATATTTTTGCTTGTTTTTTAAAAATTACTGACGCTCCCAAAAAAAGGATTTTTTCGCAAAGAAAAAAGCCTCAAATCATATAGGCCTTTCTTTTAAAAAAAAATTATTAATGGATTTGTATGCAAAATATGCAAAAAATGGAAAACATCTATGAAGTGTCTTTCGTAAGTTCTGATTAAAGTTAGAGGTCGTTTAGTGTTGATTATATCTCGTCCGTCTAGAAGAGGACCACTTGGTCTTGAATTGCTCGAAATTAAAGGTGGTTAGCATGGAGTGTGCAGGCGGCCCTCAATGTTTTCTACTTAAATCACTTTTTTTATGATATAAATTTATGGCGCTGGGATCGTCTGCAGTGGAGGGTGATTCACTGTAGTGGTGAGGTGTCCTTTATTTGCTCAGAGTCTGCTCTCTTTATTCCCCAGATTGCCTGATCATAAATAACCTCGTTGCTTTCACTGTCTTCAAACAGATGTTCCCTCTTTATCAGGTTATGCAGGGAGCCCTGCTCAACACAAAGGGAGAAAGGGGAATAAAAGCATTCATTCAAATTCTGGCAGTCAGATGCACATTGAAAACCATACAGGGAGAGGGATGGTCTTTAGGCGTTTAACACTAAATACCATGGACAATGGCATTAGATGTGGACAAGGACAATTCTAAACCTGACCTGAATACCCGTCTCTGATCGTTCCCTGGCCAAGTATGGTTGGCCTTGGAGTTGGTGATGCGCCTCCTCTGGAGGCATCTGGAACTGACAGACCTCCTCTTGCCCGGAGGGTGTGAGCTGGATTAAGGCAGTGTCCCACTTACTGCCCATTGTGATTGCATTAAAAACTTTGCAAACACTCGACAGGACAGAGGATGCTGGGACATTGAGCTGAACTATCATGGAATAACACTTGCACAATTACAGCTGAGACTTGGCCACATTACTACATATCATGGACGGCTCTTTCCTGTTGCGGCTCCTGTCTTTGTGAAGTGGGGCCTACCGGATCCCCACCTGACCTTCCTTCACAAATATAAGAGAAAAAAATCCAATTCTTTCTGTAATTAAGTCAAAAGTGAGGTCGAGGTTGAGTACTTTTCTTAATGGTAAACAGGAAATCTATAAATTAAATGGTTCTTTCATTCAGAGCACTCATTGGGGAAAAAATATTTTTAAAGGACACAATGTATTTGTGACGAAAAGGATAAACGGCTTAAGAAAGAAGGGATACTGTGCTAAACTATATCTGATGTCAGGGCAATTTTTATTTTTGAAGGACACACTTTTTATTTTTATTTTTTCCCAAGATGAAGTACTTTGTTTATGGATTTAGTTTGTGGTGCACATTGTGCATTTTTCTTAATAAGATGAGTCGATGTGTGGTTTTATTGGACAGTAGGGACACCTTAGCCACTAATGACTTTCACAGAAACAGAGGTAAAGGAACGCAACACTATAAAGCTCAGACCTCTTAAGTGGAAGAAGAAAACTCATTATTGAAGTTGTAATAGTTTGTTAAACTTTCCACACATAGCTTTGTATAATCACGCATACTATATTGGGTCGAATGTAACATCACTGCATGCATTATGAGAGAGAGAGAGAGAGACAGAGACAGATACTGAGGGTTCATTCCAATCGCTTATTTTCACTTATTACATCTTTCCCTCGCATCCTTTCCTCACTCCTTATCTCCGCCCAACAGAGGACGCGAGGAAAGGATGCAAGGTTCAAATACGAGGACGGAGAAATCGAGGCAACATGAATTAGGCAAATGGAACGTCCTTGCTCAGTGAAGCGCCAGTGTATTATGCTTACACGCTTAACTATAATGCTTTTAGCTTCTTTTTTCATGAATAAATGTGACTTTTGTTAGTCATAAAGAATGAGTGTCATTATGGATTAAAATGCTTTATAATAAATGTAAAGGTAATGGTAAATTGGATTTATGTACTGGTGTACCCGCTACATGACAGATCTGGTGAGGTGGGTAATTTATACACGTTACGCGCTCTTCATTTCTCACTCCTCCGAGGAGCATTTAGCAGTTTGGAATGTCCTTAAAGATGGTGAACCTCAATCGATTTCCAGGGAGGTGAGGACCGAGGAGAGGAGGACAGATAAAATAAGTGATTGGAATGAACCCAGAGAGAGATTTTATTTTAACCCCTTCGCACAGATCCCCTAGTGGCCAGGATGACGGCGCCAAGATTTCTCTCAACTCAGACATGCATTGCTCTTGCAACCAAACTATGAATGGAAACAACAAACTCTGTGTTCTAGCTTTATTAGTACGCAATTTTTGACAATACCAAATACAGAGTTTCTAAATGCCACTGTTGTCGTGTAGCTAGTTAATTTAACAAGCAACCCACCACCCAGTCTCACTTGCAACTATACCTACCCATGCGTGCCTCAGTGGACAATAGCATCTGTTCAAAAATATTTTTTCACCACCAAAAATTTGTATTCCGTCATAGCAACAAGAAAAACCCCACAATAACCCAAACATATGCCAAAACAGCCTTGAAAAGACCTGGGGGGTATACTACAAAGGAAGCTTAACATAGCCAGGGTTTATTTTCGTTAGCTGGCTTCAGAAAGCCTAAACACCGCAATCTGGCTTAACTGGTACTACGAACGTGGTTATCAATTGTTAAATGAACATGGGTTTTATTTATCAAGGTACGTGCGTGTTCCCATAAAAGCGGCGGTGTCTACAACAATGAGTCTATAGCGGTGCAGTATGCGCTGTACAAGAGCAAGGTATTTCTCTCCTGTGGGGAAAAAAGACTGATACGGACAGATATAATGGACGGATAAGAACATGAAACAATCATATGAGCAAAAAGCAACACCGTTGCCTCTAACAAAGCCAGGAAGGAGCTTTTGTAAAAAAATAAATAAAAGCATTTTCCCCAAAAAACATTTTTGCGGAACTCACTAATCTCACCCTGCGAAAAGATTCCCTCAATATCCGCACATATTTCTACGGGATCCTTTGGAAAGGAGACGCCTTTTTCCAAAGCCAAGAAGTTGATTGTTCAAAGGGCGGTGCGTTTATATGTTTCAATCTGTTATCCTGAACATAACCTGTCACAGGTTAGCCGTGCAGAGTAAGTTGCCGTGGCAATATACCCCGATTAAAAGTGAGTCTGCTTCGTGATACAGAAAACCCAGGGTTGAAGCTTAATTTAGCTCGCTATCCCCTTAATCTCGCTTCGTAGTATACCCCTCTGCTCAATCAATTGTAAAATAAACAAGTGATATTCTTGTGTAATTATACCACATCATTCTACTATCAATATCTGCTACTAGATATGAAATAAATACCTGCCATTGGTTTTATGCATAGAGATGTTCCTTTCAAAATTCAGTGGTCATTTATTTTCTTGGACAATCCGTTTGAGAAATACACATCACTTTATAATGCTATTACACTATCTGAAACATCTACAGGCAGAACCCCGCATGCTGTACCTGCATAAGTATGTCATGTCATTTGTTTGATTGACAACCAATAGAAGACAGTATTTCCTCCTCAACAGTGTTTGCAATTTTTTATTGGATGCTATGAACGATGAATAACAGCATAATATATATTTTTTCTTTTATCAGTTTAGTATTACGCAAACAGCTACAGAAAATGCATTCACTGACAGGAGTTTTTCCTCCTTGATATGTCAGTTGTACTGCTTGTAATATGCGATTGGTCTCGCTGGCTACATATGTATGTTAGTTTTTACACTCCACCACTGTCTTGTCCAGTGTGTTTTATATTGTTAATTTTGCATTTTCACTGCATTTCACATACTGTAATGTAATGCGTTCATTGGTGGCTCAGTCATGTTTTATATTTGATGCTTGCTCGAACATTTGGCAGCATTTTCCTGTTGGTGTAATATTATCGTACATAATATAGACTATGGCGTATTACTATTATAGACAGTGTTTGGATCACAATCGCTTTGACAGAGAGACAATTTTGTAGCCTACTTGTGTGAGCACAGCTGCTCCAAACAGAGCACATAACCCCACAAACATTTATTCAGTAGATACCAGGCAACCTAGGGGGCAGGTACAAGAAACTGCTTCCATTGTTTCTACAACTTGTTTTCATTCTGAAGGCGTATTAGATGTTTTGATTAGAAAAAATAAATCTGTGTTTCAGGAATAGTTTTTTTGTAAATTATATGTATATTCTCAGTAGCAGAAGTGAAGTCATAAGGAGAAAACAGAAAACGGCAATATGCTAAATCATAATCAATGATTCATATGTTGCGGTGCAGCATAAAACTATGGTGGCCATCATGAGGCCTGCTCATTTCGGCAGGCTCAGCAAGAGGGAGGTGCTATTGTCCTAGTGATCCATGAACAGCCTGCAATTGTATTATGTGAATCACAGTCTTACTAAAAAAGACGTTTAACTACAGTGCTTGACTTCTACATGAAACACTGTTGGCTGTCATATTTGAGTACAAGAGGCTGATACAGGCCCAGAGATATGTGATTCTGTGCAGTGGAGAGTTAAGAAAGTGGCTTGGAATTTCACACTTATATAATTGAGTCCAATACATTTGCAGCAGTAGGTAAAGATAGGTGCTCTTTTTCGAATGGATGGGAGGTAATGCTATCACAGAGGTTCTTTAATCTAAGAGGTTTGTTCATTTAATCACAGAAATGGGAGTGTGGTGTAGAAAGTATCACTTTCTTCACTGATTTGAACTGTGCCTAATGGCAGTGCCTCTTAGCCTTAGAAACAGGGTTTAGAACCAGGTGAAGAAAGATAATTTATTCAGCAAATGGCAACATTGTCCTTGAAGCAGAAGAAACGTGTCCCTTCTCAGTCTGATGCACAATACCCTGGACAATAGGAGCATTGTGCCATTTGTGCAATCTGCTGAGCATTGAACAGAGTATTCATACAGAGTCAAAGGATTTCACTTTTATATCTTTGTGTTAATCAAGCTTTCAATGATAAAAAAATGACACAATACCTGATATCAGACCAAAACTGTATCCCGTATACAGTATATTGGATAACATATAATGTATGATCAGTGCATATTTATAAATGGATCGTTTCTCTTTTTTTTGTAGTTGAGTCATCAATATGCTAAAATTGGGTTCTCATATAAAGTACAAATATAAGTAATATTTTTTTAAAAAGTAAAGATTCCAAATAATTCCAAAATAAGCGATGAACATTATTCGTGAAGTGTGGGGATGGGTCATGATGGTCATTTCCTGTGCCTTTTCTATTGAATGATCTTGTGACTGATGGCCAGAATTTGTAACTTGTGATTTTTTGCGATTTGATGCCATAAAATAACTGCCTTGTGTGGCAATACAAGTAATTGTAAGTGGTTAGGAAATGTGCCGAGTATCATGAATATAACTCCTTATGCTAAACTAAGATTATAACATTTTCTCTGAAACGCCATGAATCTGCCTCTCTTGGGCCAAAAAGGTCAATTCTTGACACACAATGACCCTTGACCTTCCTCACCAATAGCATGTCTCTTTTCTGCCCGACTGCCAAAGATTGTTATTTATTTGAGTTGTTCCTTTGTCTCCAGTCCTTTTTGTCTGACAGGAAAAAAGCTGGCCGGGTCTTCCTGTCAGGTTACATCTCTGTAAGAGGTATTGATGCCTGGATGTCTTTGGATGCCACAATTCCCCCTCAGCTAAATGTTCTTACTGTGCACAGCTTAAGCTTCTTTATCCTGTTAACAATTGCCAAGTGGACCTGAAACATTTTGAGCTAAGGCTGACTTTGTAGTTGTAATTAGTCGCTGTGGCTATTTGGTCAGGTCATGCTGGATCAGAGGCCTGGCTGTTTTTCAAGGCTGCAAGGCTGTTAAAAACCCAAACCCCACCAAATGATGGAAGAACAGGGGCATGTGCTGTGCTCCCGCATTCGCATTGCTGACATACGCTGATTTTGAATGTAGACATTTCATTAATGAATAATAACAATACTGTCTTGTCGGGTGATAAATCATGTGGTCTTACTTGTAACGGATGTGTCATTTGTAAGGGAGTTAAGCTGGGTTGCATCTGCTGACCCCTGACATTAAGGTCACTGAGAAATTATCCACTCAGGCATGGACTTTTGCTGAAGAAGAAAATGGAAATAATCTTTGTGGACTATTTTATACATTTTTTAAATGTATTTTTGTGTTGGGACACCACCCCCCACCCCCCACACACACACGCACACGCACACGCACACACCCACGCCACAAATTCACCTCTAGGATGTGTCCTTCAGAGTGTTGTGATTATAACATGACGTCGAAATTTCACACTTAGAATACAAAGGCAGTTATGGCTGCATTGTACTTTTCTCTTTTGAGTAGTGCAGTCCTCCTCAAAGTGCAGGCATAATGACTCAGAAATGCGTGAACAGATTATAACAGATGTCTAGACACTATCAGATTAGACATAATAAACCGGAGGCCTGACCTCACACTACAGGTGTAGAACGGCCGAGAGAGAGAGAGAGAGAGAGAGAGAGAGAGAGAGAGAGAGAGAGAGAGAGAGAGAGAGAGAGAGAGAGAGAGAGAGAGAGAGAGAGAGAGAGAGAGAGATTCTCTTGGTGAGGTTTAATGACTTTGTTAAACACATGGCCTCTCCTTTTGCACCTTGGTGTACATATTGTCTACACAAGAGCAGCCAAGGTTGTAGATCGCCAGTCTTCGTTGAATAGAACACTTTTGCTTCGCCCCTCAGAGGTACAGTTGGAAAGTTTTTTCCTGCTTTTGATCATGTCATGTGTCAGATCAAACCCAGAGTTTTTCAGAGAAACTCAGAGGTTTGTGGAAGGATGTGAAGCGCCCCCGTTTTCTCTTACTTTTGACGTGTGCTTATCTGATTGTACAGTCTTAGCATTATTGAAGGTTATAATCCATTTTTATTTACCTACTGTGTATGTGTGTCTAAATTGAAGTGCGATTAAATTGTAAGTAATTCAGTAAATAGTAAATAAGCCCCAGGAGTGCTTTTATTTATCTGTATTGCACAAGGCACACACCAAGTCCACAGACCTTCAAAGATGGATAAAGACTTTGGAGTCGATTTACTATAGGTTTGTGCGTGCAAAACTGTTACCACCCGCAAAAAATTGCCGAGGTGATGAACTAATGAGGTGTGAAGAGGATTGCATGTGCTAAAATGGAAAGATACGTTGATTTCTAATTTTTGCGGGTTAGCCTGAATGAATATGCAAAATGGGGCGTCCCTACGTTATTTTGCAAAATAGTGGGAGATGGTCATGCAAATAGATTACTTTAGCACGTGTAAAGTGATTTACTAAACCTGAAAGGAAGTTTGAGAAAGGTGTTTGTGGGTGTATTTTAGTCATTGTAGCAAGACACGTACGGGTGTGTTTGGAATATCTATAACTGAACGTTCTGAATGATTACCCATTCTAGCTAATGAATTAGCATCATGGACAGTAAGAATATTTTTGTTTAATCATGAAGCAAATTGTGTTACAGAATACAAGAGTAACTAGTATTTGAATCAAACAAGCAATACAACATCTATTATAACAAACAGTGAATAAGAAGCAAATCAAAACTTTATGAAAATAAAACCCATGATCAAATGGAACTCAATGAAACCCATGATCAATCTGTAACTCCAGGTAGAAACTAAGAGACATCCAGTGAAACAGTTTGTAATATACCATCAGTTCATCCAGTGAAACAGTTTGTAATATACCATCAGTTCATCCAGTGAAACAGTTTGTAATATACCATCAGTTCATCCAGTGAAACAGTTTGTAATATACCATCAGTTCATCCAGTGAAACAGTAGCCTATACCTACACTGTAAAAAAATAAATAAAAAAAAACATACAAATGGCAATATTGCTGCTAATTTTTTCACTGTTTTCTTACAGTATAACTATTCCAAATATGCAAAATATCTCATTTAAATATTGCTGTTTGCGGCTGGAGTAATTAACATAATGACTCTTAGTTGATCACCCGCAATGTGCGAAATGATAACGCATGCAAATACTTTGGCTGCGCCCGCAAAATAACACACCTTATTTGGGATTTTAGTAAATTGACCCCTTAGTACTATATGTCTAATCTTCATATTATGTTGAAATCGTATGACAACTTTTATGTTTGGGGTCAAATTGACACAAAACTATTGTAATAGAAAAATGTTGACACTTTCTGTGTCACCTTTTCTGTGTCTCCCAATTGACTAGCTTTTTATCCCAAAATAAAAAAAAATTTGTGATGAAACATCTAATTTTAGAGCCCGAGTGAAAGACTTAAAACCTGTATGGGAATGTACCACCAGAATCACCCGCAAAAAACAGATTAAAAAAAAAATGTATACAGTGACCCCACACAACACCAATGTATACAAACTTTTGAAAACATAGCATTATGTTTATTGCATGTTTACCATTTAATCCCAACTAATTACGAAATAGTAATACAGTGTCAAGATGTAAAAATAAGGTCAACTGTTTTTTAAGAGACAAAAAAGTCAAAAACTGAATCGGGTCAAATTGACCGAGAACATAAAATGACGGTTAACCAAAGACCTGTGCCCAGATTCAGTCTAATCATAGCAGGTATTATAAGTACGTTTTTTCACAACCTATTTCACTGATTTAAATGATGGTTGAGATGATAATATTGTATAAATACTGAAAAAAAAAATAATATATGAAAGTCTTGACCAACAAAATAGAGTATATTTAACAACATTATTCACTACCTTCCAGTACTGTCAAAAGCACATATATAACTTTTATCTGATACTATTCTTATCTGTCTTCTTCTTTAGCCATAGTCACAGTCATCAAAGACAATTTCATAACTATTATGTGTCATCACTGTAGTAAATTTAAGTTATTTGAATAGTAAATTGTTATTAGTATTTTTATCTGCCACAGAGGACATTATTGGTAAACATTGCAGCTTAGTCATTTGTTATGTATTATGAATAATTAGCTATGTTTTATTATTTCTCTTTGTAAGTTAGTGTACCAAATGTCTGTTTCTCAAGGGTATTATTAAATATTTAAAATAAAAAGTACCTGGGAGCCTTTCTTTTACAAACACATTAATAGAAGAGACATCCAACGAGAAGTGGGACAGCCACCCCCCTCCCAGGAGGCACTAATTAAACTAAACTAGTTTCTGGCCTCTCTAAATGACTTCTGAGAACGCTTCCATTATTTCCACCCTCAGGATCTTAGATTAATGTGCTAAAATGATATATTTATTAATATTAAATAGGTTATTAAACATATTGAAGTGAATATTCTGTCTCAAATTCTCCTGCATTTGACCACATACTACTTGTTCTCAGTGCTTAAATATTATAGGATTGTTCACTAATGTTGGTCCAATTTAATGAATATCTATGCAATAGATTATGAGCCTATGACTGTACTTGCCTAATAATTTCCCTTGCTTATGCCCATACTCACTCATTCCCTGAGGGTTTTTATATTATTGGTTTGTTGGTTTGTTTTATGATATATTGAAGTGTCTATAATTGTATGGCGTACAATGGGACACATTTTAGCAGACGGTTTTGAAGCCACTTTCCCTTTACTAGGATACAGAAGTTATTAAAAGTTTTTTTTTTCAGGTTTTTTATCATATAACAAATATTGTAGAAATAAACATAGTGAATTTGGAGGGTTAGGTTATTTTTTACTTAACCTTTAATACATCAATAAATTAAATGAATAAATACATTAAATAAATTAAAATAAATACATGATCTTTATTTTCCGTGTCATCTTTCTGTTTTGTCTGGCATGACTGTGGCGTAAGACAAGTTTGAGTCAATTCGCCCTACAGTTTGTTTGTTTAGATTTGCGTTATTATTTTTTCCAGTTACTGCTGTGGTTTCCAAAGCATGGCTGTGGTTTTCTCTGTGCGTGACTCTAAAAGGGATGGCAAAGCAGCTAGCTAGACAAATATGTCTCAGAACATATGAGGAATATCATTTGGTAGTAGTCTGGAGTTGCACTACCTGACCATCAGCTATTTTACCTGACCATCAGCTGATTTACCTGACTATTAGCTCATTTACCTGACTATTAGCTCATTTACCTGACTATTAGCTCATTTACCGGACTATTAGCTTATTTACCTGACTATTAGCTCATTTACCGGACTATTAGCTCATTTACCTGACTATTAGCTCATTTACCGGACTATTAGCTCATTTACCTGACTATTAGCTTATTTACCTGACTATTAGCTCATATACACAGATGGGTGGAGCTTGTGGGTGATGCAGCAGCATGAGCTCGGTGCGCAGAGGCTGCCTGCATTCATATTTGTATCCACTTATCTGCACATTGGACCAGGTCTCACAGCACTGTACTGCAATAAGCAAGATGAGGGAAAAACTCATTGGGAACCACTTCAGAGTTCAAGCTGCAGTCAGCTAATACACTGTTTTTGCCTGTAGTAATGCTGGAGCCCTGTTTGACTTTTTCCAGCCAACTCAAACCCCATTTGCCTGGCTTTGTTATAGTAACTACAGTAAACTATAAGTCTTTCCACTAACTTTCTACATAAGCTGATTATGCTGCTCCAGGGCTGTCAATCCAAGCCTGTTCTCATGATTGGACAAACATAAAAAAGAGGCAAAATGACAAGAACTTCAGGGGATGCAACCACTGTGTTTATGATGAGCCTTAAAATTTAATAAGCACTGTCATGCCGCGCTTCTTAAAACCGGATGGGAAAGCTTTCTCCTCAACAAAGGGGACTTTAAATTGATATGCAATACGCTACCAGACTTTCCCATTGGACACTTTTTTTTTCTTACTTGTAAATTGCAGAACAATTCCTGGTAAAGCATTTGCAGTAGTCGGTTGAGTGAAAAATGATGTTTGGGTACCCATATCGACTCGGACAAAAGGCCAAATGTTTTTGCAAACCATAGTGGGTTCCAGGGCTGCGTTTGCTTGCCTTTCAGGAGATTCAGTTGTGGGCAGTAATGAGAATTTGGGGTTTTTTGCTTGACTTTGAAAACATGGTTAAAATAAGGGTGGCTTTTAAAAGGCTAACTTATAGGCCTTGTCTTTGTAATTTAACATAAGAGATGGGTGGAGCCCCAAAAGGGCACTTTAATCAGCACTTAATGCACTGCTTAATCTCTTTCATCAAGACATCAGCAAAAAATGGATTCAAATTATTCAAGATTATCCTTTCCTTCAAAGATTAAAAAAAGAAAAAAAGATTCAACAGACGCGCACACACACGCACGCACGCACGCACGCACGCACGCACGCACGCACGCACGCACACACGCACACACACACACACACACACACACACAACTTGTATACATATATAATGCAGTGTCTCATGAATACAAGTGAGACCATAATATTATTTAGCAGACATCTTATTTGCCACACTGTGTGCTATTAGTCTGATTTAGTTCCTGAAGTATTACTGTACTTGTATTTCATACAGGATGAATGAAATAGCCGTTGATATGTTGGCTAATCTGTTGTGACCTGTATCATTTGGCACTGAACCCAGTAATGATTCCATAGTTAGTTTCATAGCTTCTTTCTCTGTGACTTTAGATGCCCTTTGAACTTCAGCAGAAGTGATTTCCTTTCACTGAATCAGCGCAAACATAATGATCTCAAATATCAGTTTGGAGAATAGTGTGTTGACTGTTCTTATAATGAACTTTTCAGAACTGATACGGGGTGATGGGATGGGGTACTGGAGCGGGATGGCGGATGGATGTGAGGTTAGGGGAGCTCTGGAGCGCTCTGAGCTGTCACTCTTGAGTCATTCATTATTTCCATGTGAATTCTTCCGTTTCTACTGGAGGTGCTGCATGAGAGGTTGGTTGTGCTCTATGGAGGAGATCGGTAACCGATGAGTCAGTCACTCGGCTGGTAATCGAGCTGCTTTAGTTCGGCAGCACAAATTAATCTTGTGTGTTTAGTTGCCAAGGAAAGACTGAAAAATCAAAAAAGAAAAGAAAAAAAAACAGTCATTGTCCCATCTGAATAAATGAAAATGAATTATGGTCGGGGCTTTCACGATTGAACAGAGTGGCATCTGCAAGACTTGTGTAGTTATTTTTGATATAATATAGAGCCGGTCTAGCTCTTGAGCTAAAGAAAAAAAAGCTTTTAAAATCACCCTGTAAGTATGTTAAAGCTTGCAATCCCATGAGAAAAATTATCTTTTTAATTAAAAGGACCAGCAGGAAGGGACTTGGATAAAGCCAGTATAATTATTAAAGACCTTCTCATGCTAATCCTCGCTCTCGAGTAATGATCCCGTCACTGCAGACCTAAGCCACTCTCAGGCGGATGAGCGAAGGGGGGATTGGCTTGTGCTTTCCTCCGCGTTTGACTGCTGTTAGCCGTGGCTCTGCTCCTCATGCGCAAGTTTTTCTAATGATTTCAGGGCTGCGATCACTGCACTGTGCGCTATCCATGCATGAAAGCCAAGTCAGAACTGTGACCTCATCATAAATGCGCCTCACATTTCCAATCCGTGGTGGCGTTTTTTTTTGTCACGTTGAAATGGAGAATTTGTATTTATTTATCGTAAAAATGTGTCAGTCACACTGCCATTTTATGAAAAGGCGTATGTGCCTTTAACTGTGAGCGTGTGTCCTTCAATGATGTCCTTCTCTGTGTGAAAGAAGGTGGGGGGTTTGAGCAGGAGGGGGAAATGTCAGGGGGGGTATTGGGGGGGTATTGCAGAGTGCCAGTGAGCCAGGGCTACTTTGTCAAAATGTTTACTTTCCAGAGTTTCTCTGGCTTCTGCTGACCACTGTTTATGTAAGTGGAAATACTGCACTTGGCTGGCGCCGTTCATCGCCACCGCTTGATTTGTGTTCCACAGCTGGGCATGGAGACAGCGTTCGGGCAGACAGCTGTTAACGGTTAATCCTACCCCCGTGCTGACATCTCCAAAATTAATTGATACCCCACTTTTAAGAGTGCAGGAAAGATGTCTGTGGGGCCTCCCCATATAAATCAGGGAACCATTTCCCACTTGTTATGGTCATGTCCTGACTCTCAGGTTTTAACCTCAACTCTTCCGCTCTCTCCGATTCTGTTTGCACACAATGAAGAATGGAAGATCCCTCAAAGTACTGGGGACAGCGGTGACTCACCCCACAGGTGAAACTCTGGCAGTGGACTGTATGACATAGAGAGCTTTGCAAGGCCAGGATCATTCTAAATCTGGCAGCACTAAGTCCACTGTGGCAGACATGCCATTTATTCTAGACAATGAGAAGAACACCTGGTGACATTAGCAGTAAATGGCCTCTGGTTAGACTACATTTTTGTCCATTCTTGGCTATGTGTGAAAGGTACCGAGTGTGATAAATATAGGAGGAATCGCGTCCTTCAAACTACTTTGATGTGGGTAAGAAAGTCAGAACTTCTACCCAGGGCATTTTGAGTCACGGACAACAGAACGCAACCCTTTTATCTCACACGTAATAATGAAGCATTTAATCATCCAAAGCTCTGCAATTTCATCTGAAAAATTTTAGTGTGTATTATATTATAATCATTTGCTGATCTATCTCAAAGCTGGATGTGACATTCAGATACTGCAAATAGATGGGAATAAAATATTTGAAGATTGTAGACCAGGAAACACCAAGTAATCGGCAGATGTGCTCTTATAAAATGCCCATTTGATTTGAATCAGAAATATTCAAAGCGCTGTTACCCCTATTTGTCTCCACAGGAAAGATCTTGTAGGGGTTCTCTATGCCAGAGACACGGAGGAAATATTGGAGGTCCAGGTGCGACAGATAAGGAATCTTAAAGTGTTCAACGAACACCACTGAGACGGACTATCCGTAGTGGATGGGGAAAATAAGGAGAACACAAATAACCTCGCGATAAAAAGCGAGGAGCTCGATATCCAAGCAAAACAAAATACATAAGCAGTCACGCTTATTTAACTCCCGTAGTAAAGTGAACAAAATGAAAGAAAGGAGAGAAATAAAAATAACCCTAACCCTTAGGGTGAGAATGTTCGTAGGTATGAGAGGAAAACAAAGAAACCAAAACCTCTGCATTTAACTAAAAGAGCGCACTTTAAATATTCTAAATTGTACTGCTAACAAGAACCGCGTAGAGCAGCAAAGCGGTCGATAGCACGCACAACTCCTATATATTTTTTTACCCGCTAGAAAGTAACACTTATCTAACTCCCGTATTGGAGTAAACAAAAGAAAGGAAGGAGAAAAACAAAAGAACACTCGTAGGTTTGGGTGGAAAACCTGACATAAGAGCGAAAGAGCACACTTAACTTTTTCCTAAATTGTACTGCTAACAAGTCCCGCGTTGAGAAGCAAAGCGGCGATAGCAGTACAACTTCCTATACCTTTACCGGCTAGAATGTTACGTGAAATAACATGGAAGCGATGAGAAAAGGAGGAAGCGGGGTATAAATAGTGAGAGGAAATGCAGTACAGGTGAACTCACTAATCACCGAGGCGAAAGCAAAACCCGTAGCGGAACACAAAAAAATCCGATAGATTTACAGGTAGATGAGAAAACAGAATACTAAGCGCGGAGATAAGGGAAGGAAGGCGTGATCCATGACAGATCTGGCCAAAGATTGCCTAGCCCAACTCTTCACATAATTTCCTCCTGTATAATAGCCCTTGTAACAAGGTATCAAAACTCGGCTGTTCCAGCACCTTCCGTGGTTTTCACAATGTTTACAGGAGATGAAGCTGGAGAGTGATTCCAGCTGCCATTGCACATTCATCAAATGCCATTGTGGCCTATCAATTGATGCTCTTAATGTTTGTGATTTTTGGAAATATTTTCCAATCATGAATTCTAGAGGGTGAAAAACAACTTACAATCTTAAGCATATATAAGAATGCAGGAACTGGACTCTGTACTTGGCAGCACAAGTGTTCAGCAGTGCAACCTTAACACCGTGGAATACTGCAGACATCTGCAAGCTGTTCTGGGGTTACTGGCCAAACAACATCTACTGCTACTGAGTTCCTCTTTCACCCATCTGCCCTCTCCAGTTAAGTCAAAGGGCTCTATCGTGACGGTCTTAGCTCATGGTCTGAAACCCATGGCACAAGTGCATTTAGGGCATGTCCAACTCCACTTCTGCTAGTTAGATGGCAGGTAATTAGTGCGCTAAGTATGGCACAAGGTCCAAATGGGCTTGAGCTTATCTCTTCATTAATTATACTTGCATGTACCATATAATAAACAAATCAGTGTGTAATCTCCCATTTCTTTTAAAAGCCACCTGCCTTTGCACTTTGGTGGATTGCGAATACACTGCTCAAAGAAATGAAGGGAACACTTAATCAACAAAGTATAACACCAAGTCAATTAAACTTCTGGGATATCGATCTGTCCAGTTAGGAAGCGTAAACGATTGTGAATCAATTTCACCTGCTTTGGTGCAAATTAAAGTGACAACAGATGGACAGGAGAGGCAACAGCAAGACAACCCCCAAAAAGGAAATGGTTTTGCAGGTGGTGGCCACAGACCATTTCTCTCTCCTTATCCTTCCTGACTGATTTTTTTCTAGTTTTTCATTTTGCTAGTGCCCTTGTCACTACTGGTAGCATGAGGTGGTACCTGCAGCCCATTCAGGTTGCACAGGTAGTCCAACTCCTCCAGGATGGCACATCCATACGTGCCATCGCAAGAAGGTTTGCTGTGTCTCCCAGCACAGTCTCAATAGCGTGGAGGAGATACCGGGAGACGGGCCATTACACGAGGAGAGCTGGACAGGGCTGTAGAAGGGCAACAACCCAGCGGCAGGACCGGTATCTGCTCTTTTGTGCAAGGAGGAACAGGACTAGCACTGCCGGAGCCCTACAAAATGACCTCCAGCGGGCTACTCGTGTGCATGTTTCTGACCAAACTCTCAGAAACAGACTCCATGAGGGTGGCATGAGGGCCCGATGTCCTGTAGTGGGACCTGTGCTCACAGCCCAGCACCAAAAATATTTCCCAGCACTGATGAGAGCAGGTTCACACTGAGCACATGTGACAGACGTGAAAGAGTCTGAAGACGCTGTGGCAAATGTTATGCTGCATCCAGCATGACCAGTTTGGTTTAATTGACTTGGTGTTATACTGTGATGATTAAGTGTTCCCTTCATTTTTTTGAGCAGTGTATAATGGTGGATTTAGTAAGACTAAAGTAATTCTCAGAATTAATTGTGTGATGTGTTGTGCAAAATTGTTTTAGTTTCTAATTGTTGAAATTGTTATTTTTCTTAATTAGACTTTTAGTTCTCTTAAAATAATTTTGTTCAGTTATGGAATATCATAATTGCTGAAATGTTTTAATTGCTGAAAGTACGGAAATCTGGTCACTGTAATTTAAAAAATGTGAATAAGAAAGAATAGGGCTAAAAAGTGTGTTAAGAAATTGTGAAATTTTTCAATCAAATAAACCATTGCGTTTGCTTATTGGCTATACATGAAGCAGCTTTCCTGTCAGTTGATCCTTCCTGCCCATGCTGCTGCGGGTGTATCTGGGAATCAGTAGTTCACCATCTAAGATCCTGTAATGTGACCTCATTTATGTCTGTGAGACATCCATGACTTTTGGCAATGTTATGCAGCACACAACACACCACAAATAATGCTCTGACTTTCTGAAGGTGTATCGTGATGTTCCACCTGACTTATCTAAACATAACAGCACTGCAAATTTTCTTTCTATTATAGTGTTTTCGTGAGTTTTCGATTGAAAGACAATTGTTGTCTGCATTATATACGATGTCATCAGCCATGTCTTTAATGGATAGCTATTGTCCCATACCAGCCATCTCTCCAGGGGGGGATCCGCCTGGAATATTGCAGGTTTGGTGCCAGGAAGGGATTGTGGGTGCTGTCCACCAGAGGGCAGCACAGGCCCTACTCACAGGTATGGCAGCAGCTTAATTGATTGTAATCAATTCAGCTGCTGCCTGTTACCTTAATATGTGGGCTCAATAAAAAGCCTAGGCCATGTCTGATCAGCACTCTTCCACACTTTTGAGTAGCCTTGATGAGTAGATAGGGCGAGAAAGTCGTAGAGTACGCAAACATTTTTCAAATTGCAGTATACTTCAAACACCCGGATGACACACTTACTTCCGGGGTTTCGCTGAGTACATTCGGGAGCACACTTTTCAAGAAGTACATGAACATTTTGGTCACATAAATATGACGTGAGCTTCTTTTTAAAAAAACAACACGTGACATGGAAGAGCAAGAGTGGGGCACAGGGTTGCCAGATCTTGTAAGACTTTCCAGCCAAATGGCGACTCAAATCTAGCCTAAATTATAGGCTATTTTCAGCCAAAACCAATGTATTTTATCATGTTTTTACTTTTAAAAATAAGTGTGTGCTTTGCATTTTTACCCGTGACTGCACTTTAGCTGTAAAACCGTGGACATGACAACACTGGTGGGACGTCTTATGACCTGCTTACAACACTTCCACAGTGCGGTTGGAAAATAATATGGCGGATATTTTTCGCAGACTGCTAAACAGTGCACATTAAACAGCACACTGCCAGTGCACTGTACGCAGGAGACAGGGCGCAGTAGAGAGGGCTCTGATTCGGACACAGCCCTGGGGCTCGTTTCACGTAGAAATCGCAATTGCAAGCCAGGAACGCATGTCACAAAGCGCGTTCATGTAGGCAATCCGTAAATCTGCAATCGTTCTCATCCCCCTGCCTCATTTTTTGTATTGAACTGTCAATTATCCCAAAACGCAAACTAAAGGTGGCGCTATGGATTACAGGGTACTTTACTATCTGTAAAATATTTAAAATACTTTTAATAACCAAAATTATGTTATAATGAATCGTGTCTGACTTTAATCAAATTTTCATCATATCATATTTCAATCATATTTTCGTGAAATGTGTTTTGACAAGAAATTGCGATCTGCGAGTGAAAATCTTTCACGAAAGCAAATCGCTTTCATGAAACGAGCCCCTGGTAATCAGGCATAAGGAGGTCTGTTTGGGACTCTTTCCAGGAGGTTACTGCACCATTTATCAGCTTTTTTCGTGCCTTCTTTTGGGATTTATTTTGGACCTTTTTGCAGGTTTTTTTCTTTGTGGAGTTTGGCCAGATTGGCCTTTTTGTTGTTTTGGAAGGTTTTTTTCCTGTGTATGTATGATCCAATAAAAGGCAGGAAGCCAACTATCTTTTTGTCACTTTATCTTGTCTGTTCACCACACGAGCAGTGGCCACCCCCAGCCCTGCATCACACTGGAATGAGTTGGCCAATATAAAGGAGTCATGGCTTGATCCAGGATAATTTGCGAATACACGTGTAACCTTACACGTAGCATCGCAAATCACCTGGATGTTGATGGAGTGGGTTCCCTTACGTTTCACATATACGTATAAGAGTGTTTTCTGCTGGGGCAGAGCCCCTGGAAATATTGGCTGACAGGTGTTATGGGGCATGTCGGACTGAGCTTCAGGTAACTGCATGTATGGCTGAATTTATGGCAGATTGGGATATGCCTCCATCTTAAGACCAACCTGCCCAGATAGGGGAAAGTTTATACAATGTTATTTATACATTGTGGGCGCTGGATGGGAAAATGACAACTGTGTCTGTCTGAAACTACCAAAAACACTAGCGCTTGGGTTACCGCCGAGTGTAAGATAGAGCCCACATATGTTTAATTCTGGAAGAATAATCTTCTCACTCCATTGCAGAACATCTCATTTTTCTCAGGACAGTGTTCTGAAACATGCACAAAGTCCTCCAATTCCAGACTCCTGTGTCCAGAATCAAAGGACATATTGTTATCATCATGTCACTGGAGGCTTTTTGACACTGCTCTGCTGTCTGACATTGGCCACATTCTTCCCCGACCATCAGAACAGAAATCCCAATTTCAGTGTGATTCAGCCTCAAAGTGCGCTTTGCATTCATGGTGCCTCAAGCCAAAGGCAGGACTGATAATGCTGCTCATATAATGCCTTTCATCCAAGGATTGTGGATCTGTTTGTCACACAGTGTCCACAAGTGACCTCGCTGACACATCACCAATGTGCCACGCTTTCCAGGGAGATTTCTATCTACTATTGTGACACAGACGGACAGAAAGACAGATAGACCTCTTCAGATCAGCTCTAATGGAAACAGTGATGACTCTGTTCAACCAGCAGAGTGAAAAGAAAAAAATTATTCCGAGGGGCTTAACTAAAGGAGCGATCAATTTTGTGGTTTTCTTAACTTACACTAGAAGGATACTGTTCTGCCTTTTGCATTGCTCTGTAATTAGTTCATTTTTACAAATCCCTCCATCGCCATAGTTGAGTATGAATATAAGTTATAGTAGCAGGTTCCGTATTTCCTGTCCATTTTGCATTTTCATGTAGTTGTAAAGAAAAGTGTAGAAGAAATGTTAATTGAGTGCATGCTGTTATCTCAAAAGGCACTGCTTTAACAAAGACTGTCCCCATGACTGCAGTTTGGGTTTATCTCTTCCAGAAGAAAGAGTGTCCCCTACAGCTACACCTTACACCTTCTGTGGCCATATTCTTTTGAGATTTAATCATGTAATTTCCCTCTAATTTAACTGTGGATCGCAGGTTTTGGTTCAATGGCACATTGCAGTGATTTAAAGGGATACAAAGGCCTAGAACAGGGGTAGGCAACCCTGGTCCTAGAGAGCCGCAGGGTCTGCTGGTTTTTGTTTTCACCTTAAACACAGCAACTAATTAGACCAAAGAAACCAGGTGAGGTGAGTTAACTGTGTAATCAACTGCTCTAATTGACCAATTAAGTGGTGAGTAACAACAAAAACCAGCAGACCCTGCGGCTCTCTAGGACCAGGGTTGCCTACCCCTGGCCTAGAACAACATTGGGCTGAAAAACTAGACCCCCTTCCAAAGTTATAGGTGATAGTGATCCTCTTGACCACTGTGGCTGCATAAGAACCATAGAACAAACGGGGCTCTGCACTTCCTTTGATTTGCTGACGTCAAACTCGTAATTTGACGGTAGAGAATCCAAGAAAGAGAAATACATGGACTGCAGCCTGTAGGGGGCACATGGAATGCTAGGAATGATTGCCATTGCCAACTTTGAAAATATGAAATTAGAATTATGCGGATGAAGCTTGATTAATTAAGCAAACAAGGCAGATTAATTATCAACCATGTTAAAAGTGAAGTTTTTAACTTATTGAAGTCCATTTCTTTTGACGGAGAGAAAAACCCTGAAACCTGAAAAATGGAAGTAAGTGCAGTTGGTGATCGACCAAACCTCTGCGTTGTTAAAGAATGGGCTTTATAGTTAAGAAGTGCTGGCATGGTTCATCATTGTACTTTATGGGCTCAATGCCCTGCCTGAAAGATCAAAAGGTGTTTAAGTGGATCAGAGCACTGAAGACAGAAAGACTGAGAAGGAGAGAAAAAAAATCTCTTGCTGGGAAATGAGATTCCAGAGCCTTTATGCTGTTCACATGCATGAAACCTATTTTTATTAAGGATATAAAACGAGAAAAATAAACTTTATAGTCCTCGTAGTACTGACACCCATGCAGTGACAGGACAGAGGCGAGCATGTTTAAAGGTTTGTTAAAATCATATCATCTGACTGATTAAAAAAAAAAGGACAGAAAAACGTTGGTATTTTTTGTATCAATGACTCACAGTCTGTATGCTTTTTTTTTTGCCATATTGGAGACATTATCAACAGTCAAAATCAATCAATTTTTAATAAGAATAGATTGCTCTGTACTGTACACTTCAGTGATACACATATTTTATGCTTTTTCAATTTGGCATAGATAATGTATTATTCAAGCAGGTCTGAAATAGCAACTTCTTATCATGTGATTATCGCAAATCAGATAGTATTGCTCCATTTCAGAGTAAGACATATTCATTTGGGGTTTTCCACCCTTAATATTTGGACATAGACTGAAGGATCAATGATATGCTTGTTGGCCTAATCATATCTGTGAATCCTGTCAGTCAAATAGACAAAGATCAATCTAATACCCAAATGGTTTTAACCAGGCATTTCTAAGTAGTTTTGTAATAAGAATAACAATGTAATTGTTGTCTGTAATAAGAATAACAATGTAATTGTTGTCTCCGTGGTCACAGCCAGCTAGCTGAACACTTCACTGTGAGAAAGGTGGGCTTGCCGGCCAGTGATCTCATTACAGTGGTCACCTGTTTCATAATGTAATATTTGCAGATGCATTGCATTATCTCGTATTTACTTTCAGGAAACAAGATGCCAAATCGAAGCACAAAACCAATTATGCTGGCTTGACGAGGGCTTTGATCACAGCCAGTGCATTAGTTTCTCGGCTGGACTCTAAAGTACATCTTGATAAAATAGTACTTAAAAGGAAAAGTGTTTTCAATCTTAATTTACAAGTACGGGAAATTCAAGCGACTGACACGCTCCGAATCGGAACTATGACAGGTGTTTGCCGAGCAGCGGCTCGTTCGCAAACATTTAGACCATTTTATACTCCATTTAAAATTTAATTAGTTTAAACCACTGCAGGCTCCAAATGCAAAATATATCTCAAATGTCAGGATACACAGAACTTTAGTCTCTATCTGCAAAATACAGTAGTACTTCTACTGTGAAATCTTATTTTCTTGTGTCACAATTTACCTTTTCTTACGGTATGTGAAAACATCTGACTATATGCACTATATAACAATGTATCTATTGATTTGGAGCTAGATAATGACACAGGTTAGCTAAAAAATGCTGTGCTATTTACTTACGCAGTTTCATGTTTTCTGTGTAAAAACATTGTTGAGATGTGGGTGGAAAACAAATGTGTGAAGCATATTGTTGAGTGTTTTCTCAGTGTTTTGAAGCAGGAGGTTTCCGATCATGGCTTACTGTGGGCTGAGAGGGCACTGATCCACTTACTTGGCTTATGTGCAAGAACAAAGGTACTGGAGTGTTGGCAAAGGACAGGCACTGTGTTGACAGTGCAGTAAAAGCCCACATAAGCACAGCAGCTGTTCATGCATTTAAATACAAAATGCAAACCTTCTTTTGCATGCTGCTATTTTTTCTTAATTTCTGTAATTACTAAGCTTGTATAAAGGTCATCTTCAAAGGTCAGGAATTCTAATGCTGGGAAATAATTTACTTAATTTACTCTTCCAACTTAGTTGGTTTCCAGTTTAGCCTTCATGCTCACACGCGCACACACATTTTCATGCACATGAGCATACACAGAGACATATGCATGTCACACAAATGTACAGGCATGCACACATCTCTCTCTCTCTCTCTCTCTCTCTCTCTCTCTCTCTCTCTCTCTCTCTCTCTCTCTTTCTCTCTCACACACACAGACTCACATGCACATGCACATGCACATGAATACGCCTGTGCATGCATGCATACACACGCACGCACCTAAACACTGAATACAGCCATTGCAGTGTATTGCAGAACAGTGGTCCACTGTCCTCTACCTTTCTCGAGATTCTTGGTGAAGCTCTATTATTTAAGGACACAAGGCTAAACTGTGAATCACAGAAGCTGTCAGGTCACTGTCGTCTTTGAAGCCAGTGTTTTCACAACAGCAGCGTCCACCCCTTTACCCTTTCACTCAGGGCACATTCCAACTCAAATGTTCCTTAATTAAGCCCCATTTTAAATTTGCCCGATTTCACTGTTGCATTCTTCCTTTGAAAATATAATGAAGGGGTGGGGGACGGGGTGGGTGCATGGTTGAGGTGTGTTTAGGTTGGGAGCTACAATTCTAGTTGTTCATATGAATACCAAGTCTTTGTACGTGTTGTGCAGAAATAGTACCCTTCTACAAATACTTCACTGGCAGGAGCACAGCGCTCATCTCTTGGATGCAAGGTAGACAACTCACGGATGCAACATGCATTCATTTCAGGAAAACCTTTTCCATTTTATTTAACCTTTTATGTAACAGTTTTTTTTAGGCCTGTTAAGGAGGGCTTTGTTTCACTCTTTTAAAACCATGCCCATTAAAGCATTAGGCTAACTGCCATCTCCACTACGATCCAAGTAATTTCCCCGAGCAGGCCGCGGCACAGTTAAAGTTTCTCCAAAAGTTTCTCTTCTAAAAGCAGCTTAATTGCTTGGTTCTCTCCCAAGCGAGACTACACAAGTCTTTTTTTTGTTGTTGCAGCATTCATTGTTTCCAGTTTTATCCCCCGAACAGTTCCAACCATCAAACTCGCAGCCTCCAAACACATTTTGATGCTTCTTCATGCCAGATGGGATGAGTGCAGATATCAAGCTGTGAATTCCGATCTGACCCTGAGCCGCCGAGCTTGAACTGGTGACTCACGGTTTCATCCAATCCGCTGCAAGGGAGCCTAATGAAGGCACGGGAGAGCAAACAGGGCTAAGAACTTTAAATTTTAAGAATAATCATCCCTCTTTCACGTTTGTGTGTTGGAGGATTAACATGGTACCTTCACACTTGGATGTTTCTTTCCCCTCAGGTTGGGATGGCGTTAAGCTCTAAGAGCACATACCTCTGCATGAGTTGCTGACCTTTGGATAAGTTTTGCATGCCAAAAATATACATAAAGAAGCAAACATCTCTCAATATTGCATTTCAAAATAATTGCACCAACAGTTTGCTTGCGAACAGCCTTTTTGAGGGTATAATTGTGGAAGTTTGGCTGCAGGCACACGCTTAACCCAACCATATTAGGAGCTGTGTGAAGCTTTGCAAAGAGGACATTACAGAAGCTTTTCGTCTTTCTTTATGCAACAATCAAAGTTTTCGTTCAAGACAACCTTTTCAAGATTCATTAATTCAAGTCCATCTGTATATATAGGGAGACAAAACTGACCTCAAAAGGAAGGTTTACTTTAGGTCATTGGGAGAGCTTGTGGTTGGTTTTGTTACTTCTGTTTTTCAAGGAGAAAATTTATAATACTTTTAGATATCAGGGCATTTACAGAGATATCACCAGTTTATTTATGCATAGTTTTTTACATCTCACCATCATAATTCAACATCATTATATCAGTTACTTACGTCATTTGTTTTTGTCAGTGTGCATTGTATAATTTCAAATTCTCCTGACTGGTCCATATTTCCCCCTTAGGGCCCTGTCACACTATTGCGTATCGTACTAGCGTATGCCAGCGTATGAAAAATATCACTCATACGCTGATATACGCTGACATACGCTAGGGGTACGTTAGGCATAGGTTGTATACGTTTCAAGCACGGTCGCATACGGTGGCATACGCTGGCATACGGCGAGGCACAAAAAGTTTTTTAAGCATGCTTAAAAATTTTGTGCGTGTTCAGACGTATGGTTTATATGCTAAGCATACGCTAGGCATACGCTGAATACGCTAGAATTATGCTAGAGGTACGTTAATCATAGGTCGAGTAGGCTGGTCATACGCTGACATACGCTGACATGAAGGTGTACCGTACAGCTAGCATATTGATAGCGCATTCATAGCGCATGAGTAACGTACTTCTAACGTATGTCTGACGTATCTGCAACGTATATAGACATCTTGGCGTATGCCTGACGATTGAAAGAAGCACTGGGCCAACTCAGGTGCAGGTGCAGTTCCATGGCAAGACAGGATGATTTAGAACAATTGTATAGTTTAAAGTCAAGTGTAAAGTGCAGTTTATCATTCTAGGGGTCAGGGGTACTTATAAATTACATATCATTTGATGTATTATAAAAGTATGAAAAACACCAGAAGTAAGTTTAAAAACGTTTATTCATATGATCAACTGATCATTAATAATGGCACATGGTAATAATGGTACATAGTAGGGATGCAAATTTTAAGGAATTTCCTTAATCGATAGTTGTTAACCTTAACAAACAATCGTCGATTAATTGATAACAAAAGCTAAATATAGCTTATGATAGACAGAATACAAAATGCATGTTATATTCCTCAATCAAAGATTTATTGTAACATTTGAGAAACAGGCATTATTGTAGCATAACAAAAATAGAATAGGAAGGCGTGTATAGGCTACTTTAACAGAAAAGAAATTGCGCTCCGTCTCATCTGTTGCAAGCGAAACCGTTGCTCCGCTAGGCACTTGCAGCATGAACATAATCGCTCTTGAAATTGAAAGGCGACACTTAAACTAGTAGACTTAGCCTAGAACAGTCAACTTAAAACATAGGCTATTATGTTTTGAATAGGCTCCTCATATGCATACTAGATAGACCTACTTATTTTTATTCAAGAACATTTAAGCATATCTACGTGGTCGGGAGTGAGTCGTGTGCGCAGCCTGTTTATTAGCTCTCGAAATCCCTCACCGTCAACGGTGCTTATTGTCATAATGTCCTTTTCAACCATGTTGCATACCCTCTGAGTAATGGCCTACAGTCATTAAAGAGTCAATACTTCTTTCCTGGTTGTGGTGGTGTGTTGCGTCCCCCATCCCGAGAACCGAGAATGTGGAAAGGCCGACGGTTATATAGGCACTTTGTCACGTGATAGCGGTACGCTGGACATGCGCAGTTCATACGCTACTCATACGCTAGCCATACGCACATTACGCTAGCCATACGCTGGCGATCCGCTACTCATACGCTACTCATAGGTTCAATGCGGTAAGTATCCGAAAAATTCTGTATTTTCAACGGCTTTTTGTGCGTATGAAAATTATTTTATGAATTTACATACGCAACTCATACGTTTCTCTCATACGCTATAGTGTGACAGGGCCCTTAGCTTGTTAGATCTTATCAAAGGCAGGTTGTTTAAGGCTACTTTGTATGTGGAAGGAGACTGCACTTGTACAGGTTATCGAACATACCAACTGTCTTTGTAGAAATGCAGCTTTCATGTTTGGCTTTTGTTATGGCAGGAAGTAGCCGGCTGGCATGTTTGTATTCATATTTATGGATCTTCAACAACAAACCAGAAATACAAATATTCTTTAGAACCCATTTGATGGTATAAATTTCAAGCTGTATGTTCAAAACACACACACTGGAAGTATGGTGTGGCAGTTCCAGTAGCCTCACCTCTTGGCATAGAGCAATAAAATGAGATAGAAAGTTTTTGTTGGGCTTTGATTTGAGAAAACACAAGCACAGACACTGAGTAATGGAGGACTGCATGGTTGGAAAGGGCGGGGATGGAGGTGGGGTATTGGGAAGGTAGGAGACGCAAGATGTTTAAAGAATTTTGAAAATGTGGACAGATGGTAAGCACAGAGACAGGGGGAGACAGGGGTCGATGGAGACAGACGTGTGCCCGTGCACAGACCCCAGGCAGAGATGTTAGAAAAACAAGGTAAAACAGCCACACAGGGGCCTGCTGTCCCCGGGAATCCAGCACAGCCAGGGTCTGGCACCGGCTCGTCCTCAGCTGTCATGGTTTATGGGCACAATGGCAGGACCAGATGAGTTTGTGGTAACCTGACCTGTCAGTGTGGTGGGGGTCAAGGTTATGGCCTCAGGAAAGACACTGTGTTTTCTATTAAATCCTTATCTTCCTCCAGGTTTTCAGCTTCTTTCTGTTTTTTTCAGTTATGGTTTTCAATAACATCTCAATTACTGTTCTTCAGCGATAATGCGTTGAGATTTTCAGAGGTATTTACAGTGTAAATCAGTTGTAAGGTGTAAATCAGTTTAAAATTATTTCCAGGCCCCTGTGTGCATGCTGGTTTTTGTTACAGCCAATCAGTGGATGTGGTTGGAAACACGTCTTTAGGTTGTTCTGTGATTTTTCTTTCCATTATTTATTATTTATTTTCCAGAGCTGGTTTACTTCTTGTACAGTAGTCAGGACTCTACTGATTTCACCTGTCAATCTATGATTTAATCTTTATATAAAAGTAACCTCTTCCTAAATAAATAAAATATCTACAGCTTGACTGGTGTTCCACCTCTCCAGGTTGTTTACTTCCCTTACCCTTAAAAAATCATATGTTGTGTTGATATAGGTTGTTTTTCTCATGAGGTTTTACTTGCAAAATACATAATCTTTCACTGAGGTTCAAAGCACTTTTTGCAAGTCACTCTGGATAGATCACTGTAGAAAAGAGCTTGCCAAATAATGTAAATTAATCATTTTCAACAGCACATTACAGAAAATGTAGCTTTGGTTGATCTGAAAGATCAGGTCCCAGGATATAAATTTGTTCTTAATACCTCATAGTGATTTCTGACCTAAAGTGGCATTAAGAGGGTAAATCATCTTTTGGCAGATGTTAAAAGTGTTGTATTAAGAACAATTAACACCATTTTTCAAAATGGCCCCAGGAGTAAGTTTGAGAACCTCTGGTGTAAATTAGCCACTCAAAGACAACCACAGACTGGAAATGGGAAACATGAAAGAGCTTTTGCTGCTGCTTCTTGTTGCAAGCTGTGTCGGTTGTTAAATCTGGGGTTCTGCAAGGTTGTCCATTGGTGTAATGTGAAAGCTTAGAAGCTCAAATATCATTGCTGTTGCTTTAAAATGAAGACAGGGAAAAAAAACTCCAATAAAAAACTCCAATCACCACCCCACATTCACATTCTATTTAAATTCTACTCCCACAACAAGAGTCTCAGCAAATTATGATCTGGTGTTTATGAAGCACCTAATGTTTTTATTATATGTTATGTTTAGAAATGAATATCTGAATAAAAGTACCATTGCTGTTTTCTGTGGTATTAAATCTCTTTCTTTTGACATTGTCACAGGCAAGAGGGTCATATAGACCAACAGATGACTAGAAGACATGAAGAAATGAATGGAAAGGGTCAAAATAAAAATAGAGATAGATCACTGAAATATGCTGAAGATGCTACCGTACCATATACAGCATCTTTTGGCTACATATTGGTAAGGTTAGGATGTATGCAGTGACCTTTGACCTCATCAGAGAATCAGACAAAATAGGAAGTAGTCATGCTGAGCTGAGCCATTGCTGAACATTTAAGGCCATTTCATTTATTGGGGGCTAGCGCATTAAGAGCTAATATGCGTAAACTTAGAAGTGGTCTGAATCCTCTTTTCTTCAGTAATCAGGTGGAATTAGGCTTTTTCAGTTTGGCCGATTTGCAAAACTTTTAAACCCCATTCACAATGGTAAATTAAACAGTGTAATTAGCATTTGAGACAATGAATATTTCATTTGATGTGACTTTGAGGTCAGAAGGATTAACGTGCAAATGCTTGGCCACACTGAGGGATTATGGAAGTGAAGCTCTCATTGCTGAAAAGTACAAATAATTAATAATGGCTAAAGAGCAGAAAAGATGCAACAAGTAGGTTTTTTAATGAATTTTTGTTTTGTAACTAAAGCTAAAGTTCCCCCAGACCTAGCCTTGTCCAGATGTCATGGGCACCATCGTGTTTGTCAGGATCATTCAATGTTACAAACAAGCTGTCTGTATGGAAGTCTTTTTTTTAATTTATTGTACATTAAAGGCTCCATAAACGAGTTTGGTCCCAACATTTTAGATGCAAATGTCAAAAAAGGTTTGAGTGTCCGAAATGAGGTGTTCCAATTTTTTGTTCAACAGCTACTGTGGACGGTGCACATTGGATATCATTTTGAGTCAATTTAGATTCTGAAAGCGAGAATCAATGTACATTAACTTTGAAATGGTCTTTTACTGTAAATGTGCAAGACAGCAATGGGACCAAGTGAAAGGGGTCATAATCTGTAAAAGGAAGGTTGTTTTGAAGTGGTGCATATACCCGCTTAATATTAGACAGTGCCTTGCTCTGTGCCAGAGTCACTGTTTTGTGTGCTTCTGTAATGTTGTGCTCCCATTCTGCATTTTTTCTACCTTGATCTGTGGCTGTGATATTGTCAGCAAAAATGAGTTCCCCCGCTTTGCTATATATTAATTTCTGACTAAGTCGTGCTGTAATTAGTTCCCCACAGTCCTAAATATGCAGGATATATAAAAAGGCTTCCTAGTGGTGAGTTATGTGTCATTACAGGGTAACTACACCCACTGTTTCAGCCTGTTTCCGCCCACGAAACAATTTTGAAAAATACTTCGTGGGGTGAGCGAGGGAGAGGACTGGTGGCGGAGGAGCTGTGTCTATCGTCATTTGCATAAATTAACGTACATTGTACAAATGATTACATATATCTCGGATCAAACTGTCAAACTAGACGTTTCACATCAAATATGAATCAATATTCAGCAACTCCATGGCCTATTTCTGACCTGAAATATCTTCAGAAACATATTTTAGTGGACTATTTAGGAGGAATAAAATAGTTTATGAACAGGACGCAACATTGTTCCGGTTTAAAAATGTGGAGCTGAAACGAAAATAACATAGTGTCTCTAACCAATCAGGTGCCGGCTGTTTCCGTTGTGGGCGACAACAATTATCCCTATGACGTAGCGGTACCTCCAAAGATGTACTCTGACATCACGATTGGGGGCGGGGGCAGTGTGGGGAGCAGAAAATAAATTTCTGTTATTATTTCAGAATTGTTGAAATAATGGAATGGATGAATAAGTTTCATTATCAGGTAGGCATACAAACATATTTACAGCTAAAAAAAAGTGATCTAGGGCGTAGTTACCCTTTAATGACGCTAAATGTTGGGTGTTGCATCTCGTTGTCTTTGTCTTGTTTCGAGGAGATGTAACCTGGGTTTGATGTCATGAGATCAGTGTTTTTTCTGAAGGATCGTTGTCCATGACTGACAGTTCCATGTGTAATTGCTTTAGATCTGTGCTAACAGTGGGATTACAGTTGGAATAATAATGACTGGAGTTGTGTTTGGGAACACAAAGATGAGATATCATTGTGTTTCATCTCTCTTATATTTCAAGAACATGTATGATTTATATTTAAACAAAATCTAAAATTTATTAATGTTCAAAATCTGTCATTTTGTGCCTGAAGGATTTCTGACTTCTACTTGATTAGGGATAAATTCACTACATTATTTCCTGTCATGAAATTAGTTGGGTAGACAATTGTATTGTTAATCACAAAGGTAGCAGAGTGTGTGTAGGAGGAGATGTAACCTGGTTTTGACCTCAATGAGATATAGCGTGTTCTTTCTGAAGGATTGTTGCCCATGACTGTAATTGCTATATATATATATATATATACTACTGCGTGCGTGCGTGCGTGCGTGCGTGCGTGCGTGCGTACGTGTGTGTGTGTTTGTATGTGTTTGTATGCTGTGGGGGCTGGGATTCAGGGAGTACTAAAGAGATCATTATTAGACTATGATTTTTCTCTTATGAGTCTGATAAAAAGGTTAATATTGTGAATAAGCATAAACATTTGAACATTTGACTCTGTTGTAGATACACAACAGGTGAGTACATCTTTGAGAAAAGCACAGATGTGGATGTGCTATGTGCCCACAGGGCTGCTCTACCTCAAACTTTGCTTTGGCCTCTTGACACGCTCTCTTTCTCTTCTGTGAGCTTAGACCCCTGGTTTCTCCATCTCTCTGTAAGATAATGCCAGCTTGGCTCTGTACTTTTTCGGTCTGAATCTTGAACTCCTATTCACTTAGGGACAGAAAATAATTAGGTGCAAAATTGCAGCTGACACCATTTGTGAAACGTGGGGATGGTAATGAAAGCAGAGCAGGAATCTTTTGTGCCGGAAGGAGGGATTGGTAAAAAAGAGAGAAAAGGAAAGAAAGACAGGTTCTCAAACTCTGTGAGAAGCCGAGCTAGAGGAAAGTAAGAAGAGCTTTGCAGACTTCAGTGCATATGAGAGAACAAGGGCCTCATCAGGACCCCTTAACAGGTGCCCAAAAGAGTGCCTGTGCCAAGAATATTACAGAATGATTCTCCCAACAACTGCATAATGCACATTTTCAGGACAGCAAGATAAAGGTGCTAACTGAACTGCAGAAAGGTTCAGGGTTGTCTCCTTTCCCTTCCACAGCACAGACAGAGAGGCGAGCTGGGGCCAACTTCGGGCCCAAAGTTATCTTCATTAGAGGAGTACAGCTTTCCCTACGGGGAGAAGTAGGCTGAAAAGTTCTAACAAAATAAAGAGCGTCGAGTGAAGCCTAATAAACGTGGCCATTCCACATAGCAGGCAGAGCAGCAGTTGGGGGCAGTGGAGGGGATAGATAGATGAGGTATTAACAGTTATATTTCACAGGGGTAAAAAACGGGCAGAATGGAGCAGATGCTGTGGCATTCCGCTCGGGACACTTAAATGAAAACTCTGCCGTTAAAATGTCCGATGGGGCACCGGTAGAGACACGCTTTTAAAGATTGTACTGGGTCCCATCATTTGCACATCGCTTAGTAGCGGCCTTTTATTTTAGAGATTGGGATGTCATTTAGGCATACCCACAGGACTGTGTATGAAGCACGGTGGGATTCTAAACAGATTGAATGGCTTGCATATACAGTGCTGCTAACTGGAAATTTCAATGTGATCCACATTCGTGCTCAGACACATGTGGCGAAGAGGGACATGTGGTCATGAATTGACTGAAGTATTTTGAGAGGCAGACAAACCAGTGACAAATAATGATATTATAGACAAATCTGTGCACTAGCATCCCTGGCACTGCTTTAGGTTTAGTTTCATCTCGTTTTGAAAACCTGAGCCTCTATGAGAAAACTTGTTGCAAAAATAACTAAGAGGGAAAAAGACAGTTTAAAATATTATAGATTGTGGTGTATCTGAACTCAGTATTGCTGTGATCACCTATGACTGATTGTTATAATGCAATTTTTCAAAGTAATCTCTCTCCATTTTAAGCTTGAGCTGACTGGGAGACCTGTAGACGATGTGACTTTCAGCATAAATGTCACTGTAGAATTGCTCTTTCTGATGGGAATGCTAATGTGGCACACGGCTCCCTCCAAAGGTGACTGTAAGTGTCGCGCTTAGTTAATGAGGCCCCAAACCCATTTCTGTGTAATCCTAACAGCCTCTTTAACGGCCCATTCAGCTGGGAATTACCCTCAAATCCCACTTATATTAGAAAATAAATTGACAGCAAGATCGCATCTGGGTCATTCTCCCCTTCTTGAATCTTGAGACCTGTATCTTGTTGTCACTCATTTCTTTTTTCAATGAGAGAAGATTCTTGAAGGCCAGGCCGGTGAGAAATATTCAAAGGAACCGAGGCAATGCATTTGGAATTTGCCACCCCTTCTGCCACTAAACTCAGGTGCTGAATTCTTGCATAGCTTTAGATTTTTTCCACATTGTGTAATTTGATGTGATCGGGGGACCTTTGACCTCTCCTAATGTGGGATGGGCAGGACTGGCAGCTCACTCTAAAGAGGTTTATATTCTGCATTTGTGTCATGATGAACTGCAGCAGCCGCCATGGTAACCGCTGCGCCAAGCCTTCAGCTGGCTGCCATATGACCATTAGCCCATTGGCTAACTGCAGTTCTTCATGAGACTATTCATTCCTTTGCATATCGACGATTCGATTGTGTGGTCAAGTAAAGCGAGCATCGTGACAGTGAGCAGGACGTCTATCCCCACCACCCGGCAGCGTGTCACACTCACGCGTCCTTGTTTTGACAGAAATGAGAGAATCCCGCAGTGATTATCTGCCCCAGATACCGACCTGTCACAGTGAACCATACCCCCCCCTCCCATTCTAACGCTTCGGCCTGGGACAGTCTGACCCCCACCGTCTGCGGCAGTGATGTGTGTGTTTGTGTTTCACCTGCCTGCCCGAGCCGGCTCATAGCCCCTCGCCCGCGGGGTCTTCTGATGAGCGGCCTGCTGGGACGCAGGGGGTCACTGACCTGGATTGCCCCACGGAAAGGAAGCAATCAGCACTAAAGCCATACGCTGTAAATACAGGCTGCTGCGTCGGTGGCAATCGCTTGCCCGCTCCGCTATACGTGCTGACCTTCCCATTGTCTCACAGCAGCAGCAGACTAGTGCACACCTTATATCAGTTTCATTACATCAGGAGAATACACTGATCTTTTTTACAAAACACACCTTATATCAGTGTCATTACATCAGGAGAATACACTGATCTCTTTTACAAAACACACCTTATATCAGTGTCATTGCATCAGGAGAATACACTGATCTCTTTTACAAAACACACCTTATATAAGTGTCATTACATCAGGAGAATACACTGATCTCTTTTACAAAACACACCTTATATCAGTGTCATTACATCAGGAGAATACACTGATCTCTTTTACAAAACACACCTTATATCAGTGTCATTACATCAGGATAATACACTGATCTCTTTTACAAAACACACCTTATATCTGTGTCATTACATCAGGATGATACACTGATCTCTTTGACAAAACACACCTTATATCAGTCTCATTACATCAGGAGAATACACTGATCTCTTTTACAAAACACACACTTAAAAAGTGATAACCTGAGGCTGAGATTTTAAACTAGCCTACTGACCCGGCTGGCGCTATATGGCCAGCAAAAAAAGAAAAGAAAAAAGGCTAAAACGCAAATCAAAACCAACATCACTGTCTCATTGTCTACTCTGTCTCATTAGCCTATACATTTAAATTGTATTGACATCAAAACTTAAGTCAAACTGGACTGCGGGTAGAAAAGACAATTGACATTTAGGCTAATTTAACCATAAGCAAAGTGACCCAAGTGAACGATTTATAACAAGTGAGTTGAGCGAACATGGAATGAACATGTTTCGTCAGCATTAACGAAGATGAAGAGAATGCTGACATTTTATTTAAAATTAAATAGGCTAATCTAGACCTAACTCTAGTGTTAGTGATAATTATTCAACAGTGAATTAAAACATTGTTGGCTATATGCTAGCTCTGCACATTCGTCAGCTAGACTAGACAGTTTGTTAGACTTAGCTACAGAGTAGCATATCAACCTGTGTCCTGACAAGCAGCCGACATTAATTGTGAAATATTCACCTCCATGTGTTCTCTAGCTAACCTGGCAGCTACATATTTTGTCATATTACAATAAAAAACAAAAGTTATTGACAGCTAAAGTTATCCATAGCTAACGTTACGTCAATTTAGTCATTGTCCAAAGTGCCATGCATAGGTTATAGGACAATATACATTCACCTGATTAATACGATAAATAGTGCCAGACCGGTGTGTCCAAATCTGTTCTCCCCAAGAAATTGTGTTTCCCCCTGGCGGTCCAGTGCAATTATTTCAGGTATAGCATAGCCTACAGGGCGTTCGTTTTTCAATTACAGCCAGCTCGCTGACAAAAAGCAATGTTTGTGCCACCGTTTCTACGGATTGCAATTAATATCAGTGTTTGTACGTTTTCAGCGATTTGCCCATTTCCGATAAGACTATGTAAAAAAGTAGAAATTACTGGGATTCATTGCTATCCGTATAAAACTGCTGATAGACTATGCTGAGGTTTGCTTTTGCCAAGAAAACGTTCCAATAAAATGAATATGCTCACCAGTTGTGGAAATAAAACATTTTATTATCTTGGCTATATCATAAACTAAGCTACACGTACAATAGGCTACCAAAGGACATTCTGCATTTTTTGCATTCAGCTAGCTAGCTAGCTAACTATAACTGTTCGGGTTAATTTATAACAGGTTAACCTCATTTCTATAAGCCAGTGTGTTCATGATATAACTATGCTAGTAGCTAACTTACCCATGCAAAAAGCAATGGCTAGCTAACGTTACTGTACAAACAAGCTGTATAATCTCAGTTAGTGATGAAACCAGCCAGAGTAATGTACAGGTGCAGCTCAAAAAATTTGAATATTGTGAAAAAGTTCAATATTTTTTGTCGCTCATGTCAGAAAGTGAAACTCATATATTATATAGATTCATTACACAGAGTGAAATATTTCAAGCCTTTATTTCTTGTAATTTTGATGATTATGGCTTACAGCTAATGAAAACCCAAATTCAGTGTCTCAGAAAATTAGAATATTACATAAGATCAATAAAAAAGGATATTTTAAACAGAAATGTCAGCCTTCTGAAAAGTATGTTAATTTCTATGCACTCAATACTTGGTTGGGGCTCCTTTTGCATGAATTACTGCATCAATGCGGCGTGGCATGGAGGCGATCAGCCTGTGGCACTGCTGAGGTGTAATGGAAGCCCAGGTTGCTTTGATAGCGGCCTTCAGGTCGTCTGCATTGTTGGGTCTGGTGTCTCTCATCTTTCTCTTGACAATACCCCATAGATTCTCTATGGGGTTCAGGTCAGGTGAGTTTGCTGGCCAATCAAGCACAATAATACCATGGTCATTGAACCAGCTTTTGGTACTTTTGGCAGTGTGGGCAGGTGCCAAGTCCTGCTGGAAAATGAAATCAGCATCTCCATAAAGCTTGTCAGCAGAAGGAAGCATGAAGTGCTCTAAAATTTCCTGGTAGATGGCTGCGTTGACTGTGGACTTCAGAAAACACAGTGGACCAACACCAGCAGATGACATGGCACCCTAAGTCATCACTGACTGTGGAAACTTCACACTGGACTTCAAGCAACGTGGATTATGTGTCTCTCCACTCTTCCTCCAGACTCTGGGACCTTGATTTCCAAATGAAATGCAAAATTTACTTTCATCTGAAAAGAGGACTTTGGACCACTGAGCAACAGTCCAGTTCTTTTTCTCCTTAGCCCAGGTAAGACGCTTCTGACGTTGTCTCTGGTTCAGGAGTGGCTTAACACGAGGAATGCGACATTTGTAGCCCATGTCCTGGATTCATCTGTGTGTGGTGGCTCTCGCTACACTGACTCCAGCCTCAGTCCACTCCTTGTGAAGTTCCCCCAAATTCTTGAATGGATTTTGCTTGACAATCCTCTCAAGGCTGCGGTTATCCCTGTTGCTTGTGCACCTTTTCCTACCACACTTTTTCCTTCCACTCAACTTTCTATGAATATGCTTGGATACAGCACTCTGTGAACAACCAGCTTCTTTAGCAATGACCTTTTGTGTCTTACCCTCCTTGTGGAGGGTGTCAATGACTGTCTTCTGGACATCTGTCAAGTCAGCAGTCTTCCCCATGTATTTTAAATGTTGTACAGGGGCATGTTAGTGTTTGTTAGAAGCAGTGGAAGATGGCCACATTAAAAATTTTATAACATTAGTTATATAACATTTAACTTGCACAAAAAGTTAAATATAAAAAAAATAATTGTATTAGCAATATGAAAATAGTTTGCAGCTGAGGTATATTAAAACAAAAACAAAACTGTGAATGTCATGTACAAAGCTCAAATTATTATATTTTATCATGGCCAGTTGCTTAACAGTCTCTTCTGTGATGTTTTTTTTGTGTGTGTAATTGTTCTTATATTGCAAGTTGTGCAAAATAAATGCAATTAGTCGGTTTGGTGGCCCTAGTGATAAGATATGCCATTGTTTTTATTCTAGACTTTATTTCGACTTCTATTTGATCCCAGTTCCACACTGTGTGTTAAAATGCTACATTACTGTGTCTTACCAACGTTTGTGCTGGCTTTGGTCCTAGTTTGTGTTCAGTGAAAATATTTTACACTGGAGAGAACTGCTTTTTGTATGCACTGTACATATGCAATTTGGCTGGTCTTGGAAAGAAAAACAAATCTTTATTGTCAAACAACACAATCATTAATTTTTTTTTTCCAGGCACCTCCGTAGAACTGGTCGTGCTAGAATATAATTTATATTTTGTACTGTAACAAATTCTGAAAATTCTCATTGTTAAACATACAGCAGCATAATTTATGCTCCTACCTTATTTTTATTTTAGATGATATTTTGATTATGTTCCTTAGAATATAGACTATATTGTAAAACTATGCTAAAAACACAAATTCTGATCCTTTTCTAATACAGTGGTCTCCATCCCTGTTTCTGGAGATCTACCGCCCTGTAGGTTTTTGATTAAACCCTAATTTGGTACACCTGATTCTACTAAGTAGCAGCTGAAGGAGATCTCTAGCTGTTGAAGGAGGTGTGCTCTGATAGGATCTACAGGGCAGTAGATCTCCAGGAACACTGTTGGGGACCACTGCTCTCATACATAGCGAGCTACTGTTTCTATTTCTGTTCTGCATTTTCAGCTTTGTAAAGTGAGTTTTATTCTCATCGCAGCTATATTGGCACACGCCTGTACCTCCTGGCAGGGGATCGTTCAGAAAGGGAATATTTCACTGATGGATGAGCTTATTTGGAGTATGCATCTTATTTCCTGTCACATCAGCCACACAGGTGTGCCAAGGACACAAACGTCACAGGATTCACACCTGGGTCTCATTCATTAGCTTTAAGACGACAGGAGCTCTCTGTGATTGAACACTTTGAAAATTGAGTTTCTCTGGGTGTGAAAAAACAATTGTACATTGCCACGGTATCCAGCGGTAACAAAGACAGTGTCATTATAAGCGATTCTAAACATGATCAGTTATTCAATTTTGGCTGTTGGATTTTTCCTGCGCAGGCTGACCAGTAGCAAAAAAGTAGGTAATTTGTTAATTAACCTTCCTTTATTTTTTAATTGCGGGTGTAAAATTGTAAAGTTTCGTTCTCACGTGCACGGATATCCGGGTCCCGAGTGTCTTGATATTTTGTCACACGGAGATTGTAATCAGTCTCTGTCAGCTTGCTGTTTCTCAGTCCATTAAAGATGATTGATAGAGCTGAACTTTGGAGGGAGGGAAATCTTCCCTGCAGCTGCTGTCTTTTACACGTCCTCAGACAGATCGCGAGGAGCCCAAAACGTGGCTGTGTGAAATTCCACACCTTTCACTTTATAGAAAGATAAAATTTTTGACGGGTTGAAGTGTTATCATTGTGGAGTTTTATGACGGTTCTGTTCTGAGAGCTCTTGATTTGTTACGCTCCTCATTTTCTCTTTGTGTGATTGGGTGACGTATTGACATAACGTACAAACATGCTGCATTTTTGACACAGGCATGAGAGGCAAAACAAATAGTTTTAAGGCCTCCAATCAAATAGTGTCCCATTGTGTGGTTAAACCGATATAGATACTGGTCATTAAGCCCAAAACCCATCTGCCCAGCTTGTGTGTGTGGATAAACTGACCCATTCATCTAGTCTATAGACAAGGTCAATGGAAGCAGTTAATGGAGCTAGACGTGAAGTTCCTGTTTATGCATAAAAAAGAGCGAGAGAATGCATCTTTGTTCTCATCTATTCCAGGTGTTTTTTTTGATGGTTTATAGATGGGAATAAAGAGGAACACCATTGGAATTCCACGATACATTATTTTGATTGATAACTTGCTCGGAGCAAGATGTCAGCTCTTGGAGATGGATCGTTTGGATCTCTATCTGCCTTATTATGCAAGATACGCCATCAATCAGGAATGTCCTGGCTTTAACTAAGTTAAATTAAATCCTTATGAGGAAGGACTCCCAGTAGTAGATCTTTGGAAAATATATTGACAGTGCCCTGTGCTTCTTGGAAGATGAACTGGAGTTAACAGTAGAGAACCTGTGGTTTCATATTAGAGAAACGCTGTTTCTCCATTTTAAATGTCACCTTATGGAACTAGTTTTAGTGCTAGTTCTTCTGTTCGTCACTGTGCCAATGTTCTGATCAAAAACGCAAAAGATAAGCCGTTTCTTTTTTGTGTATTACTTATTTATTTTTTCCTAGCTGCAGGGGTCACAATTTTGTTTCTAAAAATGTGTAGAAATAATTGCGCTGATTTAGTGTGCCTTGATTATGGGGTGCTGAAACACTAAGAAGACACTGATTAGCCGAGTGACAAACTGCTTCACAAAGAATCTGTCAACATTTAGGAAGGCAGGCCCTCTTTTTTGGATTTAGAGGGAAAATAAAAAACACAAAAAGCCAAAAATGGTAATATGACACATTAGCCACTTAGGATAATTCAGGGAGCATAATGACCCTAAATGAGATGGGACCAAATGTGGAACATCTGCTCTGTATTATGGGCACTGCAATGATAAAATACTGCAGGATTTTCACAGTTATTCTGCAGCCTAGCTCTGACTGCTCTCCAACTGCTTTTCAAATGACATTTTAGCCAAATCCCCTTGAAGTTGGCCCGGTTCATTGCTGCACAGTCCATCTCCAAGGACCTTGTCCACTGCAAATGTTTATTATTTTTTTTATCACTTTAAAAATATCTTGGTGATTTGTCAATGCTAAACATAAAAAGCTATTTAGCTTCTGTTGGTACCGTGGCCAAGGGCAGAGGGAGCGTGTAAACTCAGTCCGTAAATCCTTTCCTGAGAACTGCAGATGTAAGATGGGTAAGACGAGGAGAGAAAAGGAATGAGCGGTAGGCACTGTGTCGTCTTCTGCGAGGACGGGAATGGTTTGGCCTGGCTTTCTTGGGAATGGTTGCATTCCAAGTCAGTTTGTTCACTTCCCCTTTTCTTGTGTGTGTGTGTTTCAGTTGACGGCTGCATACACAAAGCGGCAGGGACCTGTCTCTATGAGGAGTGCACCACGCTGAATGGGTGTGAAACTGGCAACGCCAAAATCACAGGCGGCTACGAACTCCCAGCGAAATGTGAGTACTAGATTTATCTTTTTTTTCTTTACTGCTCTGGGCCAAACTACCAGTACCCCCTGGTTGGCCTGGAATGAAGGTCTCTGATTGGATGGCAGCAGGGACCAGTCCCTGCATCTGGAATGCGGTTTTCAATTCTGTCGGGTTGCTGTTTATCACACACCTTGTGAGAAATTGACTGATATTGCTGGATTGATGATATGAAGGTAGATTGCTGTGTGGTATATGTGTTTTTGCCATCAGGGATAAACAGCTGTCAAGACTATATGGGTCTTTTTATTGACTTATTGATTTTACAGATTTTGTGAGCCGACTCAGATAATCTCAGACGCAAATTATGGAAGTTGTTATGCTAGTGATGAATATAATTTATTTTTAAATGTGTGTATGTGTGTGTGCATGCACATCTGTGTGTGTGTAGACATGGGGAATATAGTTTGAGATGTATGAATAGGAGACATTTTCATGGCAGAAACGTCCTTCTGGATTGTGCATCTGCGTGTTGGTACATGATTGTCCTGATGGAAACAGAGCTAATGATGTACCCAGGGCCAATTTAGGGACAGACCTGTATTAGTTTAGAGTTTCTGCTCATGCATAGCCTCAGCGAGTCATTAGGATGGACAGGACTGTGTGTGCAGCTGGGGGAAAGTGGGAGACTGGTGGGGAGTGGGGGGTGGAGGGATAATTATTTGTAATGCACCTGCCACTCCAGAGGTCTGTCAGAAAGGCCATTCTCAACAAAGCTGGAAAAACATGGAGAACAACAAACAGCACGGCCTCACATGATCCCAGTCTGGGGCATAGACCCTGCAGGTATAATAGAACTCATGTCTTATTTGCCATTGTTCTGTATGAACATGGTAAAGGCAGGCAGGGTCCATGTTAGCATTCTTCACTAATTTCATTTGTTTCGGTGTGAGATCACAGCAGGGCTTCACAGCAATAGGGTCTTTCAAATCCACGTCTTCCTCATATTAAAGATAAAGTTAAACTGTATGGTTTAGATCCTCTTTCATGTTTGAAGAACTGTTATGCATGTCTTGTAGCAGTTTTTAATCTTTATGTTGATTGTTAGTCTTTTTATCAGCAGTTTTATCAACTACCCCCCAAGTTAGTCACACAGTCATTTTGAAATGTGTTAAATATGATTTTTTGTTTTATTGTGTTCTACAGATAAGTAGAAATTGTCTGAGGTGCAACTTGATTAGATTACCTTGTTTCTCGCATTCACACATAAACGGATACTGTCATTGTTCACACATAAACTGATACTGCCATCGTTCACACATAAACTGATACTGCCATCGTTGACTGTACTGTAATAGTTACTCCTATTAAACATTAACCGTTCTGTCACCTTTTTTTTAAACATTTGGCTAAGCAAAGAGGAAAAGAAAGTAACTGGAATCACTAAAACTATGTTCTTGTTTTTGTCCTGGTACATTTATACATTTAGCCTTGAAACATGCTCATTTGTTTTACTCTTCTTTCATGAATTCTGACACAGATAACTGCTTTGACGGCAAACTCGTAAAATCACATTTAACTATTTTTTTCTACTCTTCTCTCTCTCTAAAGTGTATTTACACTTACACATACAAATCAAATACTGCAGTGCCAAATTATATTAAGTGAAATTTTGAACGGGGTTCAAGTTGGAAATATTCAAATGCTAGCACAGAAAACATCATAACTTGTGCAGTTAGATACATATTTATGTTCATAGAGATAATTTAGGTTCGTTTTAACATGAGGTTAATAGCAATCCAAACAGATGAAAATATACTGGGCTGGACAAAAGATTCAGATCCTGTAAATTATTTTGTAATGGCTTGCTAGCTATCCATCTTTTTTTTTTGTGAAATCAAACCAAATGTCATGCCAGGTTTGATTGTATAATAATCATGATCATTTTTTGAATGTCAAAATTATTAACATATTTGCTGAGGTTATTTGATTAGAGGACAGCAGTCAAAACCATGTAGAGTAGAGCAGGGGTGTCCAGTATTATCCAAAAAGGGTCGGTGTGGGAGCAGGTTTTTGTTTTAGCCCAGCACTAAGATACCTGATTCAACTAATTAACTAATCATGGTCTTCAGTCAAGACCTTGCTAAGTAGAATAACGGGCGGCAGTGTAGTATAATGGTTAAGGAACTGGACTTGTAACCGAAAGGTTGCAGGTTTGATTCTCAGGTAGGACCCTGCCGTTGTACCCTTGAGCAAGGTACTTAACCTGAATTGCTTCAGTATATATCCAGCTGTATGAATGGATAAATGTAATGAGATGTAATAAGAAGTTGTGTAAGTCGCTCTGGATAAGAGCGTCTGCTAAATGCCTGTAATGTAATGTAATGTAGAATAGTAGTTTCAGTCTCTCTTCTTGTTTTCTGCAGTTTTATATCTCATATAATTCTCTCAGATTTGTGGAAATATGTGGCTTGTATTATTTTATATCACTGATATTTAATTTTCCATGTCTAATCTTTGTAATATAATTGTGAGCAGGAACCTTATACTAAAATAACGAGTATGGCTGCAGTATGAAAAAAAAACACAGAACACAAGGCTGATTAATCACAGCTCTGCATTGTAGTGGAAACGGGTGTGCCTTCCGGAAGTACATGGATTTTAATGAATGTTTGATTATCATGGGCAAACACTGCATGTATAAAAATGACAGACATCTATCCATCTTTTTTGGTAGATGTTATTCCCTAAAAACAAAACATGATTTGGTTTTATCTTAAAAAAATAGATAAGTGCACTGTATGATATTGGGTAAATAATGTAAACAGAGCATCCTTGTGAGTTTAACACTGGAATATTCCGGTGGGTGGTGTTAATGCTTGCAGGTTTATATTTCTGATTACTGTTTTGTTCTGTGTTGGTAATTTATCCAAATCACAGTGAAAAGCAAAGACGTAAGAATGACTATTCAATGTGCAAGCATACCTTACTAGCCTCACTAGCCCAGGTTACAAAAGACAAAAATCTGTATGGCTGTATTCCAGGCTCCAAAGGTACATTTAGAGGACATATTTAGCAAAAGGTAAAATATCTATAATGGCAACACTTTCACCATTTAATCATGGGGATAGAAAGTTAGATAATTTAAAATGTAGTTTGGTTTACGGAGATAACAATAACCTCTTAAAACATCATGGACATGGACATAAGCAAAACTTGTGGATAATTTTGCTTGGTCAAATATGAAGCGGAGCATGATATTTTTTTCATTGTTGCAAACCTACAGTACAGCAGGGATTGATATTTCTGTGCAGATGGTAAGAAATGCTAGATAAAATGCACAAGACAAAATGCATGACTGCCATACAAGAAAAAGTGTGCAGATGTTCATGAAGAAACCATTTTAAGCATGTATTTCTTTCTGTCAAATTTTGTACCAGTACATCATATCATTCACTTGTGTGTGCATATGCACATATATACATAAATACATGATGTTATTGTGTTGAGTCTTTCTCAGCTTTAAGGTTGCCAGTAACACATTGCAAAAAATGACAGATGGTCTGTTCACCGTTTATGCCTTGGCAGTGAGTTGGCTTTCTGAAGTGGACTTTCTCACTTTCTTAATTTGCCAAAACACTACGCTGATTTTACTCTGTCTATGCTTAGAAAATATGTCAGACTCCCTTCGGAAGCAAGTTACTACCAGCTGCAACCTTTTTTTTTTGGTGATTTCTGCTTGAAGCTCCAGTACTGGGACTGTGGGTAGGAATGGCCTATAAAGGGAAACGCGTTCTTTCTTTCAATGGCATGATTATGCCGTTTTCAATAAAACAATACATACATGCAGCCAGGATAAGCAAATTTCTATGTTGTCTTGTGCTACTGAGGTTATAAGATGCTCTTTACATGTTCAGTTTCTTAATTTTGAATGTTTGGTGTTTGGCATTATCATATTTTGCACATGGTGAAACTTACAATTAATTTTAAATCTCTCTTTCTCATTTTCTCACTCTCTGTAATTAGATTTCCTAAGTTGCTTTAGCTTCCAGAAATTTGGCATGTTTAGATTAGTAAAACTCTGCCAGATGTGAGCACGATAGATCATTATGATTATTTACCACATAATAACCACTTTTGAACAGTTTGTGTATTGCACTGACTCAAGTCATTATTTATATGAATATTCATTTTCAACATGACCAATACTTTTTATTTATATTTACTCAGTATTCTTTTTTTAATGCTTTTTAAAATGATTGTGCACATCTTTCCACCAATGTGTAATGGCTGATTTGCGCTGTATCACCCGTGCAGGAAACACAGCCCATGAATTGTGCTTCAGCTCCTCCAGCCCACAGATACAGTAGCCCCTGGATAGTTCCCTTACTGCAGGCCACACAGCACACTATAGCAAAGCTAGCACCAACAATGTACAGTGCGCTTCATGGGTGGATTTATGGGAAATATGGGAAACCATATTTGTTCGGCCACACCCATTGTTGCCCTTTTTATATTGTCCCTGAAATTATTTGTAAAGTTCTATTAATTGAATTGAAATTTGAATTCAGTTGTGAGAGAGGCATATCTCTGCATACCTGTAGGTGTAGTGTATTACCTGGTGAGTGGCTACAGGAACTTGCTCGGCTATGGACTTGGAAGTAATTTCTGATTGAAGCTCCCCGGACCACAGGGGTGCTAACCACACCCTGCTTCTACATACTCTTGCTAACATTAGACCGGACTTGAACCAGTGAAGTTTTGGGCTTAAGCCTGTAATTGCTGTGAGTGACACTGCTTTCAATACGTGCAGGGAATGCACATTTTATGATGCTAAGTGGTATCCCTTCACCTAAATTAACTTCTTTCACCTTGATGGGAGGAGGTCATAAGTAGAAATGCAGAAAAGGAGAGGGAAAAAAAACATGTGAGTAGACTAAAATCTCTAATGTACACAGGGATTAATGCATTTTCTCTAATGTACACAGGCATTAATGCACTTTCGGCCCCTGCATAGTGCCTGAAGCCTGAAGTCTTAGAACGTCGTATTATCCCCATCTTGTGAACATACAGTTCTGACAGCACACAGCAGCTGGTAATTGCATTTCTTTTAAAATGCTGCCTGTTGTAATTTGTTAAAAGATGAGGAAATTGTACTCCATCAGTATCCGCGACGAGTCTCTGCGTTATACATTAGCACAAATAAGCGGAGCTTTTTAAAGTGCTCAGTCACATCTGGGCTTAATTCTTAATTTTTTATAATCATTAGCCACATACTGCAAAGGAAACATACAAATACACAATTAAAACAGTGTTTGACAAATAAATTGTCTGTTTGCCTTTCTGCTATTTATGAGAAAAGGAGCTGTGACTTGAAAGATAATATTAAAATAAATATGTTCAATGTATTTTTACTTAGCTGTGTTTTATTTCAAGATAAACATGTTTTTTTCTATTATGCATCTGAAAGGGACAATGACTGATGAAGTATAATGACATTAGAGTATTTTCCCTAATGTTTGGAAGTGTAAATGTTGAGACAGCCTCACTCTGTTCTATACCATCTCTTCTCTTCATACTTTCAGTGTTCTGGGAAATTTTGAGTTGGCACAAAACCAAGATCTCCATTAACTTATCTTTTACAATGAAGTCTTGCATCGAGCTTTCTTTAAACTTTCCAGCATTTCACTTTTCACATTTCACAAAACTTTTTAAAGGCCGTATTTACGATTGAGGCAAACATTTGTGAACTTTCTACTGACAAGGAACAAAATAAAAAAACAAAAGCAAAACCCTGCTTGCAAAATATGACATTAAACATTAATCCATCTGTTTATGGTGTCAGAATTTTTACTTCAAAACATTTTCAGAGTATGATCACAAATGCACAAACAAATAAAAAGCAAAGCAGATGAAATTCATTATTTACATCAAGCAGACAAAATGAATTATTTACCCATGACTGATGAAATTTACCCATCACACGCAAACTAATTTTCACTTTGTTTTCAGGAAGCAGAATCACATTTTAAGTCAGACCAGCAAACTCAAAAATAGGGATGAGATTATTTATTGAAATTTTCAATGTATTATTTATGATATTTATCCCAGCCTAGCTGGCATTGGTTGGTCAGTTTGATAGCGCAATGAGTTTCTCTGGCTAAAGTACCAGCGTCGGTATTTAATCAGTACTAATGTCAGCTCCTGACACCTCCACTACGTTCTCTCATAGACACTTCCCACGTTAGTTATTATTACCTGCCAATGAGATATCTGATCTGGTCCTACTCTACTTTCTCACCTATGGTTTTGTGTTTATTGGACTGATGACAATCAGGTGAAAGTGTGCACATTATGATCAGGTTTGAATCACCCCTCATTAAACAACAAACCTTTTTCCAGCTGGTCTAAAAAGGTTACTCATTATGTGATCTACAGTATGTGAGTACCTTTTACTGTGACTTTCTCTCCAGTGAAACAACACCAAGGAATTCCATACATAGGTACGTTATATCCATACATTCTGCATAAATTTTAATGAAGACACACATTTAAACTAACATAAACTTGCCCAAACAACTATATAATCCTGCAACAATGTGAGCATGTTACTGTCTACAAAGAACAGATGTGCATACATGCATAAATGGAGGGATACAGTTATTTTATGCCTTTATTATGTTACATTCTGCAGTATATTACATTACAAACATGTGGCAACAACCAGGCTTTTCATTGTAAAAACCTTAGATACACGCAGGCACCTTAAATTATTAACCTCTTATCTGACAAGATGGATGAAGTGTGCAGCTGAAAGTGGTCCCATTTGGGGTCTCCCATTAGACTTCAAAGGGGCACTCTGATGTGGGTCGAGAGGTATTAGGCGGGCGTCAAGGTCACCTTCAACGAGCTCCAAATTCTCAGCATCTGTTTAAAAACAGCATTTGGACCCAAAAGTTGATCTTGGCAATGGCCAGCGTAGGCCGTAATTGCTTCTGTCCATCTATCAGCTGTTTATCTCAACATGCCGCATTCTAGCAACATCTGCGCTTCTCCATCCTCCCACGGCTGTAAAATACACACAGTGCAAACACACATCTGAATCTGGCAACACAACCTTAAAATGTCATTAAAACTTATTGTCGTACTTATACTAGCAAAACAGTGTAGTAGGCTGTTCTGTATGTCGGTTCAATGTCTCATGAAAATAAAGTGTCGGGGGGTGGGTGAGGTAAAGCGGTTTGGGACATTTTTACTAATAAAGGACAGCATTAGCTTTCCCTTAAGCACATTGCAAATCTTCACTTGATCCATAGGTTTAGATTTCAAGCTGCAACTCAACCATTTGATTATTCAACACTTCTCCATGTCACGAAAATGCCAGCGACCCCCCCAAAGAAAAAATAAAATAAACAAACAGTGGCAATGTCAATCTTTCAGGGCTCCAGAGAGGCAAACAAAACTTCATTTGAGGTCTTGGAAGAAATCTGAGAACCAAAACACCAAATTTGTTACTGCCTGCAGTAAGTGCCCCATTGAGACATTAAGTTTCTCAAACAGGCCTCCGGGCTTTAACAATTAATGCTGCATGGAATGTTATATTGACTGTCCATGCTAAATGGTACAACTGTCTAGAGTGGGCAGGATTCAGTGTTTGTAAAAGCTCATGAATAAACATTAGCCTTTTCTGGGGCATTGGGGACAAAAGAACATAACAGTGTGTGTATGTGTGTGTGCGCGTGAGATATACAGTGTATGTATACGTGTATATGTATGCACACACGTAATAATACAATGACATTCCGCACTTACTGTGTGATAAAACTCTGGGGAATGCCAGTGAGATCCTTTGTTTTCATAAGTTTAACTTCTTCTATTTTACCTGGATTGAAAATAATTGCTTTGAACTGTTCAATAAACACAAAAGCACATTATATTTGTGCTATTAACTGCTGAGATTATGGTTCTCATACAATACATTTAAAAAAATGTATTTATGAACTGACAATAGGTAATTTGGTGTGTCATTGGAATGGTGTAATGCCCTGCAGGGAAACATGACTGACTTTAATTGTCTGATTGTATAGAATGTGCCCAGGTGAAACTGACTGGCCCATGTTATTTAAACTCACTGACCTAGTTCTGCTCAGACCTATTTTAATATGGTACAAAAGTACATTATAATCTTTGTTTTTACTGTGATAAAATGTAGTTTTATTTCAATTGCATGCATTTCAGTAACTGTAGTATGACTAAAGTAAACACCTTTGACATCAGCCAAAAAACCACCCCTGGCTTGCCATATATTCTTAAATCATGACATGATGTATATTAATACCTGTGGCTTTTTCTTTTCATTTGGGCAAATGGAAGTGAGCACAATTGATAATATATATAAATTTTAGATTAACATTAGCTGGGCCTGGCTGTCACTAGTACAATGGAATTAATCCTTAAACTCACACTTAATTCACCTGAACAGATTTTGCTTTTAAAATGAGTCATTATGCATGATAGTTCCCCTTGTGTCATTACAGGACACAGATTACAAAAGCTGTTCTTCAGGAGTCCATCATTTCTAGTGAGTTATGGAGCAGGAAGTAAACATTGACTTTCTAATTCATGGCTTGCCTCTACTTCAGCTGCTGTGGGAGACGAGATTGTTAGATATGCAAAGTATCACCTCGGCCTGTCTTGAGATCTGGCTTTAGTTTGAGAAGCACACATTATCCACGCCCTATCAGAGCCATTACCAACTCTAGATTGCTTTGGAATTTAAATCTGTGCTACAGATGAGGGGTTATTTTTATTGAAGTAGTTTATCAATCAACAGACTTATTTTCTCCCTCTTCCTCCTTAATGATATCTTATAATAATATGCCATCTAATTTTTTATCTGTTTGTTCCGTAGGCCACAACCCCCAATGCTTGATGTCAATGTCTCATATGTGCTGTTCTAGCAACTAAATTAATGCTAATATGTGTTCAATTCTCAGTGATGAGAAATTAAAAATTATTTCCCATGGCCGATTTAATCCAGGGGACGCCGTCTGTTACCCCGTTTGGCAGAAAGATATTCATCACTACAAAGTAGCTTAGTAGCGAGTGACAATTAGCTCATTGTGTTTAAATTACAGTCAAAAAATGTTATGGTACTACTGGATACGTTCACCCTCGCTGATCAAAAATATAATATCTGACAGCAGGGATGTTTGATGTAGTTCTAGTTCCACAAAACTGCTTTGGGTTTCCTCTTGGATTTTTACATGTCTTTGCTTTATACAGCCGGATTTTTACTTATGCATTTCGGAGGGCGCAGCCGTTGTGGCAGCTCATGTGAATCGAGCCTGTAACCCTCTAGTTAGCATCACCACAGTCAGAGAAGTCAACACCCAATGCTCTCTACTTATCGTACGTTTGATTTACATTTCTTATCAATTATTTCCAATAATACAAGGATATGCAGCTTTGTTTTTACTTTTGTATCAATATCTACTATATTCAGTATTAAAAAATATAGTGTTGAAATAAACAAAACACTGAAGACACACGTTTGAATGATGTACTTAAACCAAACACAAAGGTTTAAACCAAAGGGAAATAGAGACTGGCTATAATGGTTATTCATGTTTCCATTGCACTTTAATCTTCTTCTTTTCTTGGAAAAAGACGACAATTGTAGCATGAAGTAATAAATGGCACCCCCCCCCCCCTCAGCTTGCATGGTGGGCTCTTTGCCATAACAAAAAGCTTAAAGAAACACACACACTGCACTGCTGATCTGTGAACAGTTATCCTACACTCCATAAATGTCACACTATCCTATGAGCAATGAATCACACAGCTTGTTTGCATCAAAGAAACACCATATTTATGCTGCCATTAATGTGGAATGCCTCCTTAATCCCACCTTCCTTGCTAATGGAAAATTTAAATGAACTCTCTGTTATTGTAATGGGGAATACTCTCTCATGCACAAACACACGCACGCGCACGCACACACACACACACACACACACACACACACACACACACACACACACACCAAACGCTGAAGTTAGTGTTCTATTTTTGGTGTCCAGTCACATTGAATCTGATTATCTGAAACTTAAAATACAGAGCCTGTTGTTGACAGTGGTGATAACTGTACAGAGAAAACCATGTTTACAAAACTCTGTCTAAATTGCTTTATTGTCCAATGGGAATTACCTTCAGAAATAGCTGGCAAACCATTCTTATTAAATATGCAAACCTGCATTCTGAAGACATACCAGATATGAGATCAAATTAATAAAATCTAAAATAAAACACACACACACACACACTCACAATCTAATGAAAAAGTGTTTGCCAGATCCGTATGTAAGAATCTTTATTGAGTGAGAGATGGCATCAGCTTTCATCAACTGATGAATGATTTTTTATCTCCCTACATTTTTCTGTAATTGTGGTGCGGAGCAGTGGGGGGTGGGGGGGATTGGGTGCTTATTTATGGGCTCAGTTTTAAAAGCCTAGGCTGGCGGTGGGAGGGGGGGGGGGTTGTTTTCTCAGCCCCTTTTTTCCATGATTGGTTGTGCTTCCTTTGTTCACTGGGCTGTCACTCTACCCTCGCCTCCTGAGGACCGGCGTAATTTGGTAATTTTGCCTAAACGGCGATCCGGTAATTATGTAGCATCAGCTGCCTGCCTGTCAGTGCGGTGGAGAGCAGTCATCTATCATAGGAGCGGCTGCAGGAAATGGCATCAGGAATTGGGATGGGGTACGGAACCCGATGGTTTCAGAGAGACAGAGAGAGTTAAGGGGGAAAATGTGCTCGTGCAGGGCTACTCTGGTGAAAGGAGCAATGTGAATGTGCTGTCTGGGTGGTGGTAATAGTATATGCTTTCGTCGCCTGGGCGCTGAGATGGCGCTGATGCCGCAGGATGGGGGGTTTGGGGGCTTCCTGGTTTCTGGGGAGTCTGAATTAAACGCGGAGCCGGAGCCTAACGCTGCTTCCTTGCCAGCGTGCGTGTCAGAGACAGGCCTGCTTTCTCTCTCCCTGCAGCTTAGACCAGTTGTATTCCATCAAGTGCCGCAGAAACCCTATCCACCCCCTGGACCCCTTCAGGGTGTCTGTGACCTCACCATGCAGGAGAGGACCATGGGACTGTGGTCCCTCAGCTCGGTGGAATGCGGTCGGTCACGCCGCTGCGTGCAGTAGCCAGGGCGTGTTCAGGAGGCCAGGCGAAAGGTGTGTTAATGGGAGACGTGTGCAAAGGCAGGAAGGATAGAGGCCTCGTATAAAGGACCCAGACTCTTGCATCCTGCTGGATGGCTCAGGCTGTAATAGCACCGCCTCATTTTTGCACTCCCTTAATCATTTCATGCCCTGTGTTTTAATAAGAAAAAACATTTGGCGAGCCTTTCGCACAACAATGTAAAAATCCCTTTTATTCATTTGTGTGATCATTTTCCAGAGAAAGGGTATCATTTCCTGCAATAGAGAGGTGATGTATATGAGAGGTCAGAGAGATTGGATTGGAGCTGTCCTGCACTCCACTGTGTTGTGGTACATGTGTTTTACACATGACGCTGGTGTGATCGTCAGGTATATGTTTTTTACACATGGAGCTGGTGTGATTGTCAGGTATATGTTTTTTACACATGGAGCTGGTGTGATTGTCAGGTATATGTTTTTTACACATGGAGCTGATGTGATTGTCAGGTATATGTTTTTTACACATGGAGCTGGCGTGATTGTCAGGTATATGTTTTTTACACATGGAGCTGGTGTGATTGTCAGGTATATGTTTTTTACACATGGAGCTGATGTGATTGTCAGGTATATGTTTTTTACACATGGAGCTGGTGTGATTGTCAGGTATATGTTTTTTTACACATGGAGCTGGTGTGATTGTCAGGTATATGTTTTTTTACACATGGAGCTGGTGTGATTGTCAGGAATAAGGTTTCACCACATGGAGCTGGTGTGATTGTCAGGTATATGTTTTTTTACACATGGAGCTGGTGTGATTGTCAGGAATAAGGTTTCACCACATGGAGCTGGCGTGATTGTCAGGTATGTTTTTTACACATGGAGCTGGTGTGATTGTCAGGTATGTTTTTTTTACACATGACGCTGGTGTGATCGTCAGGTATATGTTTTTTACACATGACGCTGGTGTGATCGTCAGGTATATGTTTTTTACACATGACGCTGGTGTGATCGTCAGGTATATGTTTTTTGCACATGAAGCTGGTGTGATTGTCAGGTATGTTTTTTGTCAGGTAAATTCCCTCAATTTGCATTTTTATAGGCAGTACATACATTGCTCAGAACAATCCCACATGTCATCTTCAATAATAATTACATTTGCAGAATATAATAAGCCAAATCATAATGTCAAATAAGTCCCCCTCTTCATTCAACAAACGCAAAACTACGTTTCCCATATTCCCTATTTAAACCTAATTTTACTATTAAAATGTGCAACCCTTTTGTTTGCACAGCTCCACCCCCAGGTGAGTTACTTAACTTGGATTCATCATCATCATCATCATTCATCAACCCGCTTATTCCTGTTCAGGGTCACGGGGGTGCATTGGGCGAGAGGCAGGAATACACCCTGGACAGGCCGCCAATCCATCACAGAGCACTCACACCATTCACTCACTCATTCATACCTATGGGCAATTTAGAGTCTCCAATTAGCCTAACCTGCATGTTTTTGGACTGTGGGAGGAAACCGGAGTACCCGGAGGAAACCCACGCTGACACGGGGAGAACATGCAAACTCCACACAGAAAGGCCCTCGGCCGGGATTCGAACTCGGTACCTTCTTGCTGTGAGGCGACAGTGCTAACCACTGCACCACCGTGCCGCCTTAACTTGGATTCTAATTAAATGAATAATTTTAAACCGTGAATAATTTGATACTTTAAACGATAAACAATGTTTTTAATATATTAATATTCGCTTAAATTCAATAAACAAAGTGAACAACAGACATTCTACTGTGGCCGACATCCTTTAACATTTCTCCTTTTCTCTGCAGGAACTTCACTGACACAAGTCGCAGAAAATTAAAAGCAGATGCATAAATGAGTCGGCATTTTTTAAAACAATTGTTTGCCACCTTGAGATTGTTTCCGAGCAGGAACTTTTGCTCCACACCCCCCTCTTGTGCTGGCAGTCTCTCTCTCTCCGTTACCTTTTGTGGCCGTGGATCATCCTCTTACCTGATTTAGCTCACCTGGAGTGCTGTTTACAAGAGCCCTCCCTCTCGCTCTCATTGTTCTGTCATGCCCTTGCTGGTACCACAGCCCCTGTGCCACGGCAGAAGGGCAGAGAGTTAAGAGTTGACGCATATTAATGATGCGCCACATGCTTCCCCAATGGGGACGCAGGGAGTTCTTCCACCACTAATACCGCTCCTACCCCTCTTCCCAGATACACAGCTACAGTAAATCCTCACCTATCCTCACCTTATCTATTTTATTCTATTCAATGATTTCCAATAAGAGATATTTCTTCACCTTCTGGTGCAGCGATATGTACAGTCACTCAAATTGTAATGTCAGTTAATATCCTTAAAAACAAAACAATTTCCAATGGATGCTAAAATGTGGTGTCCATATGAAGTCTGTATCAAGAGAATTGCGTAGTAAAGTCAAATTCATATTGTATTTTTAACAGACATTTGCATTTACTCATCAGTACACCATTTTTTTAATACAGCATATTTTCGTTCATTCACAAATTGAAATGAAGGTAGAAAATTATGCAATGGGTCAACAGGCTCTAAATTCAACGTTTATGCAGTTTAGATTCCAAATGTAATGCACTCATTTGTTAAATTATGATTAGCTTTGATACCAATGAGAAGTGAGAACTGAATCAATATTCTTTTTTCACCACATAAAACTGCAAATTAGACTGAAGTACAGAACTGTGCTGTGTATTTTTAATCAACATTTCAATGCATTAAATAATTCAACAGAAATGCATATCAACGCCTGACTTAACATTTTGTAATCTAATTACATATGAATACAAGCTGCCTAAATCATTTTCCCCCTACTTGTGCTTGTTCTCCTTAAGGTATTAAGAACTTTTTAGCGCACAGTTCGATGGCATCGCAGAGCTTTCCGTAGGTAGGTGGTGCTTGAGGCTGTGAATTGCGGACCTGCTGTGCTGAATGTGGCAATGTGACCCCACAAGTCCCCAGGCACTCTTCCCCTGAGTCAAGCTCTTTGTAATACTGTTGATTTTAACTTGCACTTTTGTCTTTAAATACCATCAACATTCTATTAAAAGCACACAAGGCTCCCAATAAAATGCTAATGGACTGCTGGGTGAATGTTCCATAGTCTCTGTGTACTTCCAGGGGTCACTTGGTGAACCGCTTGGGCTAGAAATGCCATTAGTATACTGTAAATAAAATAAATTAAAATAAAGTAAAAAAGTGATGCTTGTTTGAGCACAGAAGATGCCAGAGTCCAGAGTCTGCCAATATCCGTGCCAGTTTACCCAAATAAACAAACTTGACTGCGATGTCACAGTGCTGATGGATGCCTGCCTTTGGCTCTGCCTGAGTTTAGTGCTGTTTCACAAACACGCAGACATGATTAATGCACTGATGGTTCTTCCATCAACTTAGATCTCAAACTGAAACATACCAAAAACTGTGGCCCTCCAAGATATTTCCAACACTGCGCAATGCAAACACAACCTCACTGAGTTTGGTCAGGTGTACTGCACACCCATCTGGACATGAAGGATAACATTGAGTAAAATTTAGTAAATTTTTACAAAACTGGAACAAACTCAAAACAGAGTCATGTATTTTTGCTGTATTCTTATATAAAGTAGCTGTGTTTGTTCTTAATTTGTTCTTATTTGTGTTTAAGCTCTCAGGGTCTGAGGCCTGCCTTGAGGGCGGAAGTGTAGTATTATGGTTAAGGAACTGGGTTTATAACGTGGGTTTGCAGGTTCGATTCCCAGGTCGGACACTGCCGTTGTACCCTTGAGCAAGGTACTTCATCTGCATTGCTTCAGTATATATCCAGCTGTATCAATGGATAAGAGCATCTGCTAAATGCCTGTAATGTAAATGTAAAAAGCTTAACTTGCAGTGCTTTTCCTCTATGCTGCACATCCTGGTTTGGGTTTTTTAAGTGTGGATATGAATGATAGATGCACACTTGAGGTGGTGTCTCACTGAAAAGAAAGTGTGTCCCATTGAATTACATTCACAAATCCTGACTTGAGACATTTTATTGTGCTTTTTATCTACTTTTAATGCAGGTTTCCATGCACAAACTATGGAGTAAATAGGGCAATCCTATTGACCAGCATATGGAATAGTGACAAAAAACTGTATTCAACCAAGGTCATTTATGGCAATTTAGGCTTTTCTCTTCAAACAAATAATAATTGTGAAGACAATTCAAAATGCCATGCGTGTTTAAAATCACATTTAAATGTCATCACATCTAGTAGTCCATTACCAATGATTGTAAATATTGTATGCCTATATCTGTAAAACAGAGAATTCAATCAGTATAGCCATAGCCACCCTTATGCAATTCAGCCTCAAAAGAGTGCTGCGTCTAACCCAGCAAGTACTTTTTATTCAGATGTATAGCAACTAAATAAGAGTGGAGTTTATTGCTTAATTCTTGCAACATCTACTGTAACATGCATACAAATGTTTTTTAGTTTTTTATGTGTATAATATCTGTGAATATAATAGCAAGGACTCTCAAGTTCTCCGTGACCATTGGCAGGGAGTGAATGTTTGTCTAAAACAGTATCAGTACCGTTTTCTTTCTTCAATTTATGTAAATCATTTTCAACATGATTGGGTAAAATCTATGTAATCATTACATAATGCAACACTTTTAGCTTTTGCATGTCAATAACATGATTAGCTGCACACACTTGAGCTGGAAGCTTCTATTTCTACTGAATGCTGCTTATTTAGATTTTGTTCAAATGAAAATTACTGGAAAATGTGGCTTGTATTTATGTATGTGTGTAACCTGTAGTAATAATAATAATAATAATAATAATAATAATAATAATACAGGCTGCATTTGTTATTTCGGCATTTGGGAAACTGCGATACAGAAACAAAACCTCTGTAAATGTGTATACTGCTATTTTATAATTAGTCACGCATGTGGCTTCTGGCGCTGACTAATGGTGCTTTATAAAGGAAAACACGTGGATTGGGGACTCTAGGTGAGTTGACATGGGTCAGAACAAGCCAGGTTATTTCTATTGAGTGTAACTCAGCATGGCCCTCCCATTTGAGGGTTGTTTATCGCGTGAGGATATGCATATCTCAGAAGTGGAGCTTGGAGTGTGTAAAAGGCACTTAAAAGTTCCTCAAGTTAGGATGAGCCCCTTAGTGAAATAAGCCAGCTTAATAGAGTGTATAAACATTGACTCATAAATAATAAAATTCACTATACAGTGTCACTGTAACAGACTCTTTTAGTAGAGAAAATAAATTAATAAATAGATTACTCACAGGAGCTGTCAACAGGATGCTGGAAAGTAAATACTGGCATATATTTGTAATTTTTTGTGGGACAAACAGACAAACAGCAGTTGAATTGGGGGATGGGGATGGGGCGGGGGGCCCTAAAGCAAATAAGCAGATACTGTTTGGCTGATACTGCTCTGCCTAGATGACCTCATTGTTGGGCCTATTCTCAGAGTGTAATTAATTACAATTTCCGATTATGAAATATGTGGCACAGATTACCAGTTTTACGGTAATAGACTTTTCTTTTTCTTGGGGGAAGTGGGGGGGGATGGTTAAACAAAAATGATTAATTGGGAGGCTTGACTGCATTTTCAGATTTATGAAAAAGATAACAAGAGGACAAAAAATCTATATCCTCCTTCAGCTAAATAAGCTGCAAATAATATCAAGTCATTTGCACATACGTTATTGACGAATAAGGTTGCTTCGAGTGCTTCCAGTGGTGGACATCTACAGCATACTAGTTTTTTTTCTGCGTTGTCACATTACAGATATCTCTTTCTTCATTTGCCCCCTACCCTCCAGAATATATGAAAATTCAATGATATGATATCAATTAATTCAATAGGTCTCTTTCCATGCACTCGCGTATATGGGCAGGTAATGGATGGCCGCCTGACACGCTTCATATTTGGAGCGCGGAGGCCCGTGGGGGAACAATTTGTAAACACAGGTGTTGACACACACGCTGGTTTCATCATGGCTGTTAAATGTCGGCAGCGCAGATGGACAGGTGTCTCTCCTGCAGGAGTGAAATGCCTCCTGTTGTGGGTGAGATTGGAGGTGCGGGGTAGGGGGAGGAGGTGGAGGGCTTGTGTCTGCTTGTCGCAATCTTATTATTGACCCAGTCGGTATTGTCTTTTCAATTGTCTCAGTTATGATTGCTCACATGGTCTCAGTTCTCCTCTGTCACCCCATGCATAATTCATTGAGCACTCTCAGACCTCTGTCCTGAGGAGCCAGGCATTTGAGCCCAATGTCAATATGGCCTAATGTCCAGCTTAAATGTGCTGATACCCACGTCAGGAGGGCCTAATGTCCAGCTTAAATGCGCTAATACCCACGCTTTGAAGGCATAGTACGGAGGGAGGACAACATGGGGTGTCATGAGACCATCCTCAAATAAACGCCCTATGTGCGCTCCCCTGCTCTCGGGCCTTAACTGTGCCGGGCTAGAGTGAGTTCAATAAAAGCCAGATAAACATTCTGTTCCTGGAAGGAACCTCTTCCGGTTTTACGGGCCTTGCCAGAATTTTGGTTCGATCCGCGGGGATAATCACGCAAACTGGGAAGCTCGGGCTGTACGGTGAACAACATGGCCTTTCTCTCCTCAAGGCCTGCACACAGCAGGCCTGTGTGTCCGGGCTCTGCAGATGTGCACAATGTCAATAATGATGTCTAAAAGGGTTCATCATGTAAGCTGAGGTCCATTCCTTTCCTTTTCGGGAGGGGCCAGTGCTGTAAAATGAGATCTTAGAGGGAGAATGACACTAGCAGTGGGTACCGCTGATCTGTCCAGGCCGCTATAAAACCATTTACGTTTATGGTCTCCTGATCCACCCCCTCATTTCACCCCAGAGCAACAGCTGTGAACTGCAACATAGAGGATGTACCGTCTGTCTGCTACTAAACAGTTAATGAATTCTCTGCTCTCTGGGTTTTTATCAGATGCACACGCAAAGAACCACGCTTCAACTTACAGCTGTCAACACTGGGGAGAGAGAGAGAGAAAAAAACACGGTAGAAATGATATAAATAATTAAAAAGGAATAAAGAGAGACCAGCACTTCATTAGGCCCCTGAGGATGAAAGGGAGAAGGTGGTTCTTTTGACATGGAGCTCTAATGGAAGTGCACTTTAGCGAGCTGTACACAAAATTAGCAAAATGCTTTGTTAGGGTGCACAAGGCGCCTGTAGTTTTACGAATTGAACGGGACTCGTGAGATGCTCAAAGGACCGCCCCATAGAGGCGGCTGTTACGGAGGCTCTCTAATGATGCTGGACTGTAAGATGGGTTCTGGCACATGCGTGGGAAACATCGCTGAACGCGCGGGAACGAGGCAAGCGAAGAGGCACGCTGCGGGTTTCCCCAACGGACCCACGCGTGACCCTAAAATCATTACTGGTTTCCCTCGTGTTCTGTCTAGCGCGCATCCACACTGCTTAGCTTTCATTTGACAGTGTTTAGAAAGAAAAACATTGTGAGAAGGAAACATTGTTTTTACGCACATCCTACTGAGTAACGTTTTGGATTTTTTTAAAAAAATCTCCTCGGCATCCAATCTCCCTGTGCACAAACCCTGAGAAACTTATTTCCTAGTTTTTCCACATATTTTCGTAACGCCAATAAGCTTTGTCAAAACCTAATTTCAATGGTATTACTGAGAAATAATATGTCTGTCATTCATTCTGAATACAAGCTCAGCTCCATGTTCTCACAGTACAGTGGTCCATGCATGATACACGTCCGTACGGCAAAGAATTGCATTAAACGAGAACACAGCCAAGCAACTTATGAAAGGAGCATTTTGAAGGTCAGAGACCTAGAAGCAAGCTTTCTGATCGAGATGCACTGTGTGAGCCCCATCTGTGCGAATGCAGAGCAGAAACATTATCGCCCTTCTCAGTAGGAATGCTAGAATCCTCAAATATATTTTCTTCTTTCCAAAAAGAGGGAAACTATTTTCATTTTAATGTAAATTCTCAGGCGTTAAAAATCGAAGGCCGGAGGCACACACTCTTAAAATTGAAAGTACCTTATTTTGTGCTATTCTCTGACATTTTCCTAAGACAGCTTGCTATGGCTGTAAATTGATTTGATACACATTTATTGTTATTCATACGTGCTGTCATGGTGTATGAAGGTGACACCATCAGTGCATTAAAATACAGCACATTGCTGTCTGTTTGGTAAAATCCACAGTAGACAGTGTCAGATAATGTTTGTAATGGAAGGAACAATAAGACATTAACATTGGTATGAGAGAAGCTGAAGGTGCTGTTTTATGCGCATGCCCTTTGAAGTGAGGTTACGTTTGGCAGTAGGTGCTGGAAGCCTCGCATGGTTCACAGCGCGACTGCTAATTGCATGTTTCTGACAAGGCAGCATATTCTGTGAATAAGTGTGAGCGATTCCGATGGTGAGGTGGCATGTGGGAACAGAACAGAAAGCTATTCGAGCCAACGGTACATCATGTCTACTTGACTCACCCCCAAACAGTCTTCACTGCTGTTGGATTGCAGACTGCTCTGAGGCCGCGTCTCCCCAGCCTGGTCGTGCCACAGCATCGATTGGAAGCCGGATGCTGTCGAGTCCTCTCAAGGTGCTCCCCTGGAAGAGAGCTAGCAATCAGACCATATGTGTGTGTGTGTGTGGAGAAGGGGGTGTCTTCCTCAGGATGGTTTTATTAATACCCCCTGGCAGCTTTTTGAGGGGGTAACATACTAATTAACCCCATCTGACCCCATGGTGGAGGGGCCTGAGTGGGATCGTCAGTGCCAGGAGGGGGTGTGGATGAGAAATGAACGGCCTCCTTTCCCTTTTTATCGTTTGTGTTCCACAGATTACAGTAAGGTCTCTTGTTTGTAGCTCTTAGTGAATAATTTACAGCTCGATTCAAAAAGAAAGAAAAGGGCTCTAGTGCCTATCACACCCCACCAGGAAGGGCTGCAGGCATTCTCCTGGGGTATTATTATGATGGGATCAAAACACTGTTATTTATTTATTTGTGTATTTATTCATTTACTTACATTCATAGTTCTGAAGTGATTAATAGTCGGTGGGAAGTGTGTGCTTCGTGAAACTTTTATTTGACCTCTGAAACACTGACAAGTTTTATGCATTTTGTGTATATGATGTATATTTTGCATTTCTATATGAAGCTATTACTCTTTCCAGAAACAAGTAAGGTAACTCGCTAATGTACATACCTATTGGTGCTGGCGATATTTGTACTGAACAAACTTGCACTTTGCACATATCGACCACCCCCCCCCGCCTCACGACAGCTCCAGACCACCGTGCCAGTGACAGAACAGGAGTCAGGCCCCAGTCCCTGGGGGGGGGGGGGGGAAGGGGGGTCAGAGACGGACCGTCTTACACAATGGGAATAGTGTCTGTTTCAGTGCCAGAGGATTTGGTGCGTTCCTTCATTACTGTCACCTGTTTTCCCAGATGGGACAGCCGGAATTAGAGAGAGCACATTCTCCACTGATGAAAGAACCCTGTGGAATAGAACATGGCGCCTGCAGATTGGATCGCTCTCACTTCCCTGATGAGCTTTTCACACTTCATCTCAGTATATATCTCAGTATATCTCTGCCTTTCCTGTTCAACAATGAAACTGAGGCTAGCAAATGGAAGTTCATTGGTTGAGTTAAGACCACAGTCCTTTGGTTGATGTCACTTTTATAATATATTATGTTCTTCATGCAAAAAAATTGCACAAATGAGAAGTAAAGGGCATTTGAAATGACATAACATTACTGGAATTTTATCAGATGCTCTTCTCTAGAACTACTTAAAATGAAACCCAAAATCAAATGTAAATGTATGAAAGATCACAGTTTTTCTTCAAGTATTTCTCCTGATCTTTTAGGGCTGGTTTCCCAGACATGGATTAGGCCTAGTCCTAGACTACTAAATTATTTTCAATGGAGATCGTCATTTAATTTTTATCTCAGTCTAGGACTAGGCCTAATCCATGTCTGTGAAACCGGCCCTTTTCAATGCAGACATGTACAACCCTTTGTCTATTTCTGCACTGTCATGGATACAATAATAAAGTGGAACATTACAAATGCACTTTTATCAGACCTTGTCATTAGGAGAAAGATGGAGCCTAGTATCTCCGCCTAGTATCTATCTTTCTATATACACAATGCACACTTTAGCTTGGAAAATTGACACGCTTTTATTTAGTGGTCATAGTGCCATTCAGTGAATGCTTAATATAACAGTGTCTGTCAGTGACTCATTAAAGTTCACTGTATGCCTTTGAAGAATGAAAGCACTGCATTGTGGAAAAGGCAATTGTGATGGCAGCGCTACTTGTCCTCTCCCTTGAGGAAGCTGGACTCGGGGGTGAAAGGAGATAATGAATGCCTTCACACTTTACCTTAAAAAACTCAACCAATGGCTTCACCACCAATTAAGAGTTTGCATTCACAGAGTGCCCATTATTAAACCTGACCTTCCAATAATGTTTTTTTGAAATCCATCCTGATTGGCTCACCGCTGCACGCCTCCGTGTCTGTGAGGTGCGGTGGAGGACAGCCCCAGAATGGTTAATGGTGTGGCAGGGGCAGGCAGAGCGCAGACATGGCCAAGATATTACTCCCCTCGGGTCAGCCAGGACCAGCCCTGTTTAGGGTCAGCCAGGACCAGTCCTGTTTAGGGTCAGCCAGGCCCAGCACTGTTTGGGGTTAGCCAGGCCAGGGGAGGGGCAGAGGTGCAACTGTGGGGTCAGACTGATGCCGGTCAGTCTGACTACGAGTCCATCACCCCCACACCTGATGCTGTCGTTGTCGATTGCAGCAGCTGTGGGGAGCAGGCTGTAAATCCCTGCTACTGACACCCAATCCTCCACAATACCCCTCCCCTCCCCAGACCGCACAGGCATGGACACCCCCTCCTCCCCCCACATTGCAGTGGTCAATCCACCACACAGTGGGGCCCTGGGAAAGTCAAAACAAAAGTGTCAGTTTCCTGCCCTGCTTCTTTGAGTACGCTCATATTTGAGTCATTGCGCCTCACCTTCTGATCCTTTCTTTTGCTGGACTTGTGAAAACTCTCACAGTCAAAATATGAAGTAAGCGATAACTCACAGGGCACATGGGGTGCTACAGACATCAGCTTTATGCCAGGCATTGTGGGTAATTATTTTCCCCCAGCATGCGCCGTTCGAGTTTATGGAGGAGTTGAATTGGAAGACCCTACAGCCGGGGTGACCGGTCTTATCTGAAATGGGCCGATGTGGTTGCAGGTTTGTGTTTTAGCCCAGTGCTTCGACACCTGATTCAACAAATTCACTCATCGTGGCCTTCTATCAAGATCTTGATAAGTACAATCAGGTGTCTTAGTGCTGGGCTAAAACAAAAACCTGCACCCACATAGGCCCTTTTCGGATAAAATTGGACACCCCTGCCCTACAGACTCGTGGCGAGAGATTCTACGGTTGTTTGATCTAGCGATGTTCATTTGACCACATACGAGTGGCCTGTGTCCACAATTAAGCATGTGTGTCAAAAAAGTCACTCATGCAATCCACCTGAAGCTCAACAGGATATTCGTCGTCCTATAATGTGTAAAACATATGCATATATTTTTCACACGGATCATTTGTTGGACATTATACAATGTTGTGCTTTGCTGGTTTGTTAACATGTGGTTGAATGGATTTTGTCCAAATGATTTCAGCATCAATTGCCTGTTGGAGCTGTTCTTTTCTATGGGGTAACAGCGCTTAATGGTAATTGATATTAGCATCTGAAAGTGCTGGCACATCGGCTGCAGCCTCTTTTCTAAAGGCTAAAGACTCCATGTGTTATTGATTATTTGAACAGGTTGTGATTCAGACAGGCAGTGGACAGGTCAGCCCATTACTGCTATCTCTCAGATATATGTTTATTGTTTTTTCTATAAAGATGATCCATTATGTAAAAACTGTGGTGAATAACCCTCTATTACTTCCGCACAGTTTATCTCCATTGTTGTGGTAAAGTATGCTCGTGAAAAGCCGCTTTGTGCCACGGCCCACAGTGATATATCACACAATGAGCTGGGGCGAGGGACATGGAGTAGACTGGAAACGTATTAAAGGAAACCACATTCACAGTATCCAAGTGCAGACTGAACTGTGGAATGATAGACTCTTTTGTATAAACTAGTGGCCTCTGGAAAATAGGAGGTGGTCAGCTAGCAGTCATTACGGGCTGGAAATAATAAGGACTTCACATCCTTATTTTAAGGAGATTCTGTACCATCTGTTCATTCATACTTCAGTTTGAAAGCAATTTTGATTCAGCATAAATGCACTGGGGGAAATCTTCCAATTTAACACATTTGTGATTACATTATGTCAGAGCTTCTAATTTCATTTTTGGTCAGAAGCTTTAAATTAGGGCGAGCTAAATGTGCTGTGAAATCAGTGCAGACAGCATATTAATTTTAACCAAATTAAAAAAAAAAAACTATTCAAGTATGAATGTGAATGTTTTTGAATGACTGGCTTGGCTGTCAGTTATTAATCTTTATGTTTCTAGATGTAACAATGTAATTTTGTGTAAATTAGAATGTATCCATGATTTCCTAATTGCATAAATGGCGAATAATGTTGAGTACGCACGAGAAGAAAAAAAGGACGTGGTCTTTCGGCTCAGTTTGAGTGACAGACAGCACCGAATCTAAATTTCAGTTCCGCTTTCGGTTCTTAATGAAAAAGATCTCACCTCGAATGAAAATCCAGCTGTGTGTGGCTCTATTGTTAATCTGGCAGCTCTTGTTCTCATTCTAAAGGGAGCATGCACTAACACTAAGATTTTAATTCCCTTTATGAGCCCAGGTTAAAGTTTATGCATATCAGCTGGTATCTTCCAACTACGCTTTCGAGCTATACATGTTTTATGAGGGCAAGTAAAAGAATATGTGCCCATCTGTATTTTCTCTAACACAGCAACAGACCCCTTATTTATTATTTTAGGCAATGCATTTTGTCAATCATCTTATTGGTGGCTGTATGTCACTAAGTCCTTCACCATTGTTACCATGTTATCCCTACCCTATCTAAAACCCTTCCCAGGTAGACATAAAGTATAATTGTGTATGACGCCAAAGCAAGCCATAAGTCTGAATACTCTTGCGGTCCCTAGATCTGATAGTAAGTGTTTGGTGACCCACCCAATCCAGTCTCCTCACAGGGAAGTGTCTTCTATGGTGTGACTCGTACTTCTGGCATAGCTTTAAGTCCTCCACCACATCTAGCCATAGTATTTGGGTCTACTTATTGAAACTTTGTTCATGTGCACTTGGGTACTTCTCCATGCAACTCTATAACTATGACTATCATATAAAATATATCACATCACAAAAAATTATTAACCAAACAAATTATAGAAGTGGGAGTGGGAACAACAAATCTCCACTCTCTGAGAGACTCCTCGGCTCTGTAAGCAATTTACCACTGCCCTCCTGTACAAGAGCTGTCTTTATCCACTGTCCTCCTGTACAAGAGCTGTCTTTATCCACTGTCCTCCTGTACAAGAGCTGTCTTTATCCACTGTCCTCCTGTACAAGAGCTGTCTTTATCCACTGTCCTCCTGTACAAGAGCTGTCTTTATCCACTGTCCTCCTGTACAAGAGCTGTCTTTATCCACTGTCCTCCTGTACAAGAGCTGTCTTTATCCACTGTCCTCCTGTACAAGAGCTGTCTTTATCCACTGCCCTCCTGTACAAGAGCTGTCTTTATCCACTGTCCTCCTGTACAAGAGCTGTCTTTATCCACTGTCCTCCTGTACAAGAGCTGTCTTTATCCACTGTCCTCCTGTACAAGAGCTGTCTTTAACCACTGTCCTCTTGTACAAGAACTGTCTTTAACCACTGTCCTCCTGTACAAGAGCTGTCTTTATCCACTGTCCTCTTGTACAAGAACTGTCTTTATCCACTGTCCTCCTGTACAAGAGCTGTCTTTATCCACTGTCCTCTTGTACAAGAGCTGTCTTTATCCACTGTCCTCCTGTACAAGAGCTGTCTTTATCCACTGTCCTCCTGTACAAGAGCTGTCTTTATCCACTGTCCTCCTGTACAAGAGCTGTCTTGATCCACTGTCCTCCTGTACAATAGCTGACTTTATCCACTGTCCTCTTGTACAAGAACTGTCTTTATCCACTGTCCTCCTGTACAAGAGCTGTCTTTAACCACTGTCCTCCTGTACATGAGCTGTCTTTATCCACTGTCCTCCTGTACAAGAGCTGTCTTTAACCACTGTCCTCTTGTACAAGAGCTGTCTTTAACCACTGTCCTCTTGTACAAGAGCTGTCTTTAACCACTGTCCTCTTGTACAAGAGCTGTCTTTATCCACTGTCCTCCTGTACAAGAGCTGTCTTTAACCACTGTCCTCTTGTACAAGAGCTGTCTTTAACCACTGTCCTCCTGTACAAGAGCTGTCTTTAACCACTGTCCTCTTGTACAAGAGCTGTCTTTAACCACTGTCCTCCTGTACAAGAGCTGTCTTTAACCACTGTCCTCCTGTACAAGAGCTGTCTTTAACCACTGTCCTCTTGTACAAGAGCTGTCTTTATCCACTGTCCTCCTGTACAAGAGCTGTCTTTATCCACTGTCCTCCTGTACAAGAGCTGTCTGTATTCACTGTCCTCCTGTACAAGAGCTGTCTTTATCCACTGTCCTCCTGTACAAGAGCTGTCTTTAACCACTGTCCTCCTGTACAAGAGCTGTCTTTAACCACTGTCCTCCTGTACAAGAGCTGTCTTTATTCATGGTTTGAAATGTTAAACAGCATAAACGGTCATCAAAATAACTAAACAACAGAAACAACTACCTTGCACAAGAGCCACCACTGTCCCACTAAAAATTCCGAAGAACCACCATCCAACCCCTTCAGGGAAAGTACGGCCCCATGCTACATTATTTGTCTTGTGTAACATGTCAAAAAAAAATTTATGTGTTCCTATAGTATGTATTTTGTTGGACCGCCTTTTGCTTTGATTATGGCGCGCATTCGGCATGGCGTTGCTTCGACAACCTAATGCAATGTCACAACATGTATTTCCGTCCAGAGTTGCATTCATTTTTGGCCGAGATCTTGTATTGACAACGGGAGAGTCGAACTACTCCGTAAAGTCTTCTCCAGCACATCCCAAAGACTTTCAATGGGGTTAAGGTCAGGACTCCCTGAACCACCTTTTCACAATTTGAGCCCTATGAGGCATTGTCATCTAGGAATATGGCCATTAATGTCAATTTATTGCTGCATAATGTTGCTGAGCCTAGACCTAACCAATTGAAGCAACCCCAGATCATAACACTGCCTCCAGAGGCTTGTACAGTGGGTGCTATGCATGACGGGTGCAACGGCTCAGTGCTTCCCAAGAGCAGTGCCTTCGATATTATTAGTGGGTGGCTCTTGACGGTGTGATTTGTATCTATGTACTACTGATGCTGTTTCTTACTGAATGAGGCGTATCAGGTGGTGTGTATAACTGAATGAGGCGTATCGGGTGGTGTGTATAACTGAATGAGGCGTATCAGATGGTGTGTATAACTGAATGAGGCGTATCAGGTGGTGTGTATAACTGAATGAGGCGTATCAGATGGTGTGTATAACTGAATGAGGCGTATCAGGTGGTGTGTATAACTGAATGAGGCGTATCAGGTGGTGTGTATAACTGAATGAGGCGTATCAGATGGTGTGTATAACTGAATGAGGCGTATCAGATGGCGTGTATAACTGAATGAGGCGTATCAGGTGGTGTGTATAACTGAATGAGGCGTATCAGGTGGTGTGTATAACTGAATGAGGCGTATCAGGTGGTGTGTATAACTGAATGAGGTGTATCAGGTGGTGTGTATAACTGAATGAGGCGTATCAGGTGGTGTGTATAACTGAATGAGGTGTATCGGGTGGTGTGTATAACTGAATGAGGCGTATCAGATGGTGTGTATAACTGAATGAGGCGTATCAGGTGGTGTGTATAACTGAATGAGGCGTATCAGGTGGTGTGTATAACTGAATGAGGCGTATCAGGTGGTGTGTATAACTGAATGAGGCGTATCGGGTGGTGTGTATAACTGAATGAGGCGTATCAGGTGGTGTGTGTATAACTGAATGAGGCGTATCAGGTGGTATGTATAACTGAATGAGGCGTATCAGATGGCGTGTATAACTGAATGAGGTGTATCAGGTGGTGTGTATAACTGAATGAGGCGTATCAGGTGGTGTGTATAACTGAATGAGGTGTATCAGGCGGTGTGTATAACTGAATGAGGCGTATCAGGTGGTGTGTATAACTGAATGAGGCGTATCAGGTGGTGTGTATAACTGAATGAGGCGTATCAGGTGCTGTGTATAACTGAATGAGGCGTATCAGATGGCGTGTATAACTTAATGAGGTGTATCAGGCGGTGTGTATAACTGAATGAGGCGTATCAGGTGGTGTGTATATCTGGATGAGGCGTATCAGGTGGTGTGTATAACTGTCTTTTTGAAGCACATAGCCTCCTTTCTTTCCCCTCGGTTGCCTCCCGAGACTACAGGCTCGCTCATGTCTCGCAGAGGTTGCTGCCCTGAAGACCCACCCAGTTTCTGTACAACCCCCTCAACGGGGCTTTAGTTCAGGACTTTGAAAGGAGAAGCTATAACAGTACTTTTTACACCTGTTCTCACAGAGAAGGACATTAATCGAGATTTAATCAGCTTGTGTCCTTGGCTTGAAAACAATTGAAAGTGTTTTTGTATTTCTCCACAAAACAGTTTGGGAGTTAATTTTAGTTAAAGCTACTTAACTTATAAACTTTGTTGAGAAAGGGTAAAAATTTATAGTTAGATTTACTTTTGTGTGAAAGCTAAGGCACATGTTTTTTTTTAAATCCAGACTTGGGTGTCAAGATGGTGTCTTTGTGCAATTGAATGCATTTGCAAACTCATTACCGTTTTGCCATATCCGATGCTACTGACGATCTACTTTAAATAAATGTAGTGGCTAATGTGTGAGGGGATTTAAGCAGGTGTTAATCAAGTACACTGAGAGACATGATATCCAGCTCAAAGTCATGCAGTTTTAAAATCCACTCCAACTTTCCAACAAGCATCTGACTTCAAAGTGGAACAGAACATAATTATAAAGAACTTGCTAACTCTAAAGTGTAGTATAATTCCTAAAGCCTTCATTAAACATACATAGTGGCGTCATTACCACAGAATTGCATGTATCTTAAGTAATATATTTTTTTGTCAGATAGACTTAATCTTGTGTTATGTCACAGAATGTCATTTTGCATGTCAACCTGTCATCCTTTATGAATAATTATGTTTACATATGAAGGATATTTATCATTTATATGTTATGACATGGTCATAAATTAACCATAAATGCTTCATGAAAGCCTTCAGACAGCTTACTTTTTTTAATTGGAGCAAATTCTGCATAGTATTGACCTGGATCATTTCAATGTTTGTTCTTTGACTCAATTACATGTAGGTTTTAGTTTTTTTTTCCTCACAAACACAACATTTCGAAAATCAGTATATCACCAAAAGGAATGTTAACAGAGTATTGGTGAACTGTGTTGGTTAGAAGCAACAATTTAATTAATGGATAAAGGTGACTTCACTGGGGTTGAAATGTACAGGAGCCAACTATCTGAGATGGTAAGAGTTTAATACCTTCTCCTCCAACTCATGAATATTAACAGCTCCCCCTGCCCAGTGGATCTTGAGTACTGCAAATTTATTGGATACATTTTTTAAATATATAAGCTGCCCATACCAGCCATTTAGCTGGCTAGCTAGCTATCCAACAGCAGTTCTATGGCCCAGTGGTTTAAACTCCCACTAAGTACACTGAAATAAATCCCCTTTGCCTACAAAGCTCTTCCCTGCTCATTCACATGAGGATGTGCAAGCAGATGGAATTTAATCTTTAAGTGGGATCCTACTTTACACACATAGATTCCTTGTTCACATGCTTATGAAATGTTTGCACATAGTGTACATACTGTATATGAAACACTTCAAGAGCTGTTTCTTGCTGTTCGGCACATTTTGACTCAGTGATATTTGCACATCACGTAAGTCTTAGTATAGATACAAGGTGATGTGATATTGCAAATAATATAAAGTTACAACTTTGACATTATCTTCTCAACAAAAAAAGTCAGACATTTAATGTCCCTGTCAGAAGAAGTAAGTGCCGTATTCTATTGGTAAGTCTATTGAAATGCATTAAAATGGCCTGATATGAACTCTACATGCAAAATAAACAATCATGTAAGACAGTGTGATCCTGAATTTCTCTCAGGCAATGTGAGACACTGATCAACAGTTACAGGAAATTATTAGTAGAAGTTATTGCTGATAAAGGAGGTTTTATCATTTATTGAAGCAAGGGGGGCACTTACTTTTTCCCACATCACTGATTATACACATACACATGTGAGTGTTTCATATGAGTCTGTGATTTCATAGTACTGTAAAGTTTTAATGAAGTTCCTACTGGTACCTCATAAAGTGTGTTGTGCTTGTCTAAACTACCATAGACATGAAGGATGACACTGTGTACTCTTTAGCCTGTTTACAAACAATTCCCCATGCCTGAAATGAAATGATTGAAGACCATTGATCTGCACATTTAGTAGGTTTGTCTGAGCTTCAAGTTCTTTTTTTCAGTAGAACTATCAAGTAGCTTTCAGTGGTTTCATTTTTGAAAGTAATGGACAGTTCTGATCCTGAATTTCGATTGGTCAACCTTCATCACTGTAGCAATATTCATGGACATGGTGAATGGAATGTTCATTCATCGTTTTAAACGTGGTGTCAACAGCTACTTCATTTCGTGTCGCAGACCGCAGCCTTTCTTATGTCGCTTTGGCATGCAGTCTTATGAGCGCCTTTATGGGCCAGCAGGGGTCGCCCAAGAGTGAAGAAACGCGGATCCCTCTCCGACTGAATCCTACCATACCCTGGGCAACACAGATGCCAATTGTGCACGGTCCGGATTCGATCCAAGGCCGTGAGGCTCATCCATGCACCACCTTAACTGAATGAGCCATCCAGCAGCCCAAAAATGACTCCTCTTAACATCTTAAGTCTCTTTGGAAATCAATCTGCAGGACCTTTGGACCATACGTAACAACTAGGAAGTTAGGGGGTCTGGTGGTCCCCTTCCCCCCATAAACATCTGGATAATTTCAGAAGATCAAATGTATCATAAATTACTTTTATTTTACATTGAGTATCTTAGTTATGTCAAAACTGAGGTACAGTCGCTAAGCAATTTGGTGTAAATACAATAACTTCCATGTTTATTAAATGTAGCATGTGTCCACAAGTATGTTATTCTATGATGTTAGGCAATGTTGGCTCCCATCTCATCACATGGGCACACAAATGAATGAAATGGAGTAGCTGGCTAGCTAGCTATCCATGTTAGAAAACATACCGTGAGACCATTTTGACCCAAGAACAAATTTAATTTTAATAGCTACCCGGGCAACAGCAAACATAGCACTGGCTTGTGACTTGACTAGAACTAGAGGGATTAGAATGAGTGTCTGGTTACTAGTTCGGAAAGTACCCTTTTTATTTGAAACTTTCTGTTAGAAAGGGAAATAATTTTCAGGACGTTTGAAATTTACACAAGTATTTCTTTCTCTTTGAATTCTATTTCTCTCTCTGCCAAGTCAGTCAATCAAGACAGCTGCTCTCTTAATTTACATGTAACCATGGAGACAACACATGTGGTCTAGCTATATTGTCGTCCAGGTAGAAACAGTAGAATCTTTGAGTTGTAGGGCCTGTGTGCTGCACAGACATGTTGTGATAACAAAAAAAAGTTCTAATTTGTTCTAAAATGGAATAAATACAGGAGAATTATGACCCCGGGAGGACACTGGATGAGGGCAATGAATTTTGGGAGTTTCTCAGGAAAATCCAGGAGATTTGGGAGTATGTTTTTGGACCATTTTTAAAAATATTTGAATCGATCTAAACTTTATAAATGTAGCAGTTCAGAAAAATGGCACAGATACACACATTGGCCTCATATGTCAAAAATGGTTAAACACATTGAATAACTTTATCAAAGGGCCCGTTAAATAATTAAGGGGAGAATATAATTGGATTTGGAGAGATTAATTAAGTAGTCATACCTGACAGAGAGGAAATGCACAGACAAAATTCCAAAGATGACTCCTTTAGACCAGTATTTTCAATGGACAAGGTCTCATGAGTAATTTCATTGATTGTTTTTTGTGTTTGGTTTAAATTATGAAATTTTTATTAAGTTTTTTATGTGTTATTAATACAAGTCATATACTGTAGAGGTGCCTGACTAATTGGATATATGATAAAAAAAAATGAGTCATCAGTCTAACTTTCAGGATTCATATTAAAGTGTGTTAATGCAAGTTTGATTTGATATTGAAGCGGACTGGGGAAAAATGCTCTCACCCCCTTTCCTGCTTTATGAAAATAATATTTAAAATGGCAGGATGAAAAGTGAATGCAGCTGTAACCTCATGAAGTTTTATGCACACCTGAATGATTCTTGATGAGATTAATAGAATTGGGACTTCAGATAAATATTTTAGAGACATTAGAAACATTTAGTTGAGTTTTAATTTTGACAGCTCAGGCTTGTATTTTCCACTGAACACATTCTTGTTTGTTTGTTTTTACCAACTTTTTTTCTTTCTTGCTGCCTATGCCATTCAGTGAATACTAAGGGGGGAAAAAACCGGATGCATTTTTTTTCTTGATTTAGACGTACAGTCATTACTACATACAATTATTATTTTTTAAGCTTTTGGACAGAAAATAAGGATTTGCTTTATGATATTACATCTCTCAGTGCAGATGTGGCATACTGTGGTCATCCATTTTAGATTGTGTGAGATACATGGGTTGTAGTTTTCCATGTCAAGGTTTTATCTCTCTGGAGAGTCAGAACTGACCTTCAGGTGACTCTCCTCATGTTCAGTCTTGACAAGTGTAACAGACGAATGGTAAGTAACAGTGAAACTGAGGACACAGCAAACGACTGCACCATCTGCATGTCATACTGTATAAACAGGGTTGCAGGGTGGAGTGTCGTAGTAGGCTACTGGGCTAACCAAGAGGTTGTAGGTTCAAATTCCGGGCAGAGTGCCCCTGTAGTTCCCTCGGGTCTGGTGTTTAATAAATGTCACTTACTCAGTCACTTCAGTAAATGCCCGGATGTACAGTGAGCACCATAATTCATAGGACAGTGACACATTTTCTGTTATTTTGATTCTGTACTCTAGCACTTTGAGTTTGAAAAGATACACTGAAATGCAAACTGTCAGCTTTAATTTGAGGGTATTTTAATCCATATCGGACGAACCATTTTGAAATTATAGAACCTTTTGTGCCTGGTCCCCCCAATTTTCGGGCATCAAAAAAATATTGGACAGTTTAAAATAATGTAGTGATAATTTTTAAATATTTGGTGGAATATCCTTTGCATGCCATTACTTCCTGATGTCTGTGACCCAACAATATCAAAAGACTCTTGATATCTTATTTTCTGGTACTCCTACAAGCATCTCTGCATTTTAATGGATCGCTATGAGAATTGGGGGGTGGGACTAGATTTAGCTGTAAATTACACTGGATTCTACATTATATGTCATGGTCCGTGGTTTATTTTTTGTTTTTCACTGCGGTTTGCGTCCTTTCTGTCCGGTTGGGAATCTATATGATTTTTTTCCACGTTTCATTCCGGGGTTTTGCTTCACCTCGCCTATTGTTAATTTCACCTGTGCTACTGCCTGCGGGGTATTTAATCTCCTCACTTCCGCTTCCTGGTGCTTTTTTGTCATTCCTACATACATTGAGCCAGGTATAGCTAGGTACAAGCGACCTCATGATATTAAAGGCTTGTTTTATGTTCACGAGGGACTTGCTTCTTCGTATTCGTTTTTACGTAGAGGATTATTCCTCGTTGAAGCTATACTATTCGACTTTCTCCGTGCTGTTCTCTCTGTTCTCTCTTCTTTTGTTGTTTCGTTTTCATTTCACCTTCTTACGGGCCATTTTAGTGTTGCGTTCCGAAGGTGTTTCTTTTCTATTGTTTTCCCGTTTAAGCTCTAGTATTGAGCTCGGGAGACTTTGTTTTGTGCTCTCACTCTTGTTTTCGAGTTTGTTCTATTTTCCTGGAGTGATTATTATTTAGCTGTTTAGCTACTAGGATTATTCCTTTTTCTGTTCTTCCCATTAGTGGTTTAAGGTGGTTCTCACCTTTGTTGGTGACTTCTTCTGATCCCCCTTCCCGTCGCATTTGATTCGTCGCTACTGAAACCATTACATTATATTTTTTGATGCCCAAAAATGGGGGGGAGGGGACTATGTACAAAAGGTTATATTATTTCTAAACGGTTCATCCGATATGGTTGAAAATCCACTCAAATTAAAGCTGACAGTCTGCACTTCAACCTCATTGTCATTGTATCCTTTCAAACTCAAAGTGCTAGAGTACAGAACCAAAATAACAAAAATAACACTCAGTGAGTTTCTCGTCTTTGAAAATGAGAGTTTATGGTGTTTTTTGACGGATTTTTTATATGCCCGTCCAGATCCATTATGTAAGTTAGCTGTGACATGTGCAATAAACAATATATCTCAAGACTGCAACATTTGTCAAAATGTTGATTTGGACCGTTGTATATGATCGTAAATAACCTTTTAGCAGGGCTTATAATGCTAAATTCCAAACTTCTCTTTTAATGGGATAAGCATGCGCATGGAAATTTATTTTCTATAAAACTGATATCAGCTGCTGCATTAATAAAATAGCATGTGCATGGAAATGTATTCTCTATAAACCTGATATCAGCCGCTGCATTAATGGAATATACCATAATTAATAGACTCGATTATGATTGGGCATTTCAAACTGGGGAATAAAGGAATACGAATGAGTGAGAGAGAAAAAACTGATAATTTTATCAGTGTGGATTGTTACAAAACAGACATTAATACCCTGTGCAATTTAGAATATTTTACTTTCATGAAATGAAACCTTCCACGCCCTTAGAAAATAAAAATAAAAACATAAGAAACCATGGATATTATTCCCAGTTCCCTCATTAGTAACCGCAGGCTACTGCTGCTATGCTGAATACCCATGATGCAGATGGCCACAGAAACTCAGACGGTGGGTACGTGCTGTGTGGATGGTGTGCTTTTGATCAGTTGCACATTTTTAGTGTCTGTCAGACGGAGTGGAGTGAGGGATTTTAAAGTTGTTGGCAGTCCCCAGGATGGGATGGCATTACATCAGAGTGTTGGAAGGATGGCCAGTGACAGATGGACAGTGCTGAGCTGAGGAGCCGGCTCTGATTTTGTTGCTGCTTTTATTAATAACGTTGATTACTGCTTGTGAGCCGAGGCCTCGCAATATGGCCTCGCAAGCAAAGTAAAATACAGGGCAAACAGGAAAACCACACACTGCAATGAGTGACGCATCCAAGTTTGTACATCTTAAAAAGCATTTTGCTTCTATTTAATACAATTTTTTAAAATATATTTTATTTTTGTTATATATAGATATATCTCTGTGTGTGTGTGTGTGTGTGTGTGTGTGTGTGTGTGTGTTTTTTGTGGGCAGACAAGCCTCTGCTTTCCCACAGTGCCCCTCTGTGACTCCAGTGGATGATGTCATTGTACCCTGAGGAGAAGATGGCAGAAAGGTTACAGTGTGTCTCCTGGTTTCACTGCTGTATGTGGCTATTGTTCTCAGAACTTTTGATGGATAACTTCTCAGTTTTTTCCTCCAAACGCTTCTTCCTTCATCATAAAAATATATATGATATAACATATAATGAGCAAAAATCTAATTTGGACTTTATTAAATGTGTTGCTTGCTTATTTAATTTCCTCCCTTTATTCACTATACAGTATGTCCCAAAAAAAGTGAATCCCAAGCTGAAAACTTTAAGCAATCTATAAATAGATCAGCTGCTGTCCTATCTGACACCGGTGATGAAATATATATATATATATATATATATATATATCACTTTCCTCACATTCACAAATGAAGGCACTCAGACATCCAATAACTACATGAGCCAGTACATTTCTTTACAGGAAAAAAAATACTTTAATTCCATTTCAGGAACAGGTGAAGAGTGTATTTGTATTGCATTGTAGAAGATCTATACATGTACCATTAATGGCCCATACTCTGCTATGTGTATCAAATCTTAATTTCATTCCGAGTCATTATCATCCATACCAAGTTCTTCAGCTAATATGAAAACCTGCTGCACCAACTCATAATAATACCTGGAACACTTTTGTTTTAATGCCTGTGGGCCCGAGTGGCACCAAGGACCCTGGTAGCACTTGATTTATTTGATTGGCACAAAAAATGGCTCCGGTGATCTCTCTACCAAATAAAAACACTTGACCCGTCACTGTTTAAGATCGATTGATGAGGCTTTCATTGGCAGCGTTCAGAAATTCAATGTCACTTGTTGTTCCCACGGAAGAGTTTGTTATATGTGACGTGTGGCAATTTGAGATATTTCAGAATCGATTTAAGGAGCTCAGAGGGTGAGTTTGCATGCGTCACATTTCCTCTGCTGGGATGTAAATTTTTAGCCATCATAGCGCAGCATCACAGCACATCTTCACTACGTGTAAAGTGACAACGTTCATGAGGGCGGGATCAGGATCAAAGTTACCCTCTGCTCCCTGTGTATTGGAGAAGTGTGCCTGTTAGAAACTTCTGCTCAGAAATGAGCAAGTACGAATTTGCCAGTGTGCGGCCTTGGGTGTGGGGTTTAGTGGGGGTTAAAGCCCTGGAGGTGCGTGGGCACAGGTTGGCTTTAATATTACGGGATCAAGGGGAGTCTCGATGCTGCGATGATTGAAAGTGCCGGCTCTCTTCTGTTGAAACGCTGGAGTCGGGTCGATTCTCTGTAGGCAATGAGCTTTTAAACCTGTAAGATCCAAGGACCCTCACACACACACACACACACACCCCCAAGGCCTCCCCCTTTCCCTCCCTCACAGGCGAAAGTCTATGGCTCTTTGATGCTATTATTTAGGAATTGCATTAATTAACGTGAATGTCCTGGGCTCAGTAACTTCAAAATAATAATCTGTAGGGAAGAAGGAAAAGCATAAAGACATAACACAAAGGAGGAGTTTAGATACGGAGGCCATTTTTATTATATTCTCTCCCATTACGCTGCTTTTCCATTTTTGCATATATTTCTGTGCAGGTGTGTAGTGCTAATGACAGCAGATAAACAGCTATGTGACTGTGGTCTTTCCACACTTTTCATCACAAAATGCTTTTCTGCTCCACCTGGAGGCAAACGTTAAGTGAAAGGTAATGAATCAATAGGGAGTTCTTATGGGCTGCTTTCATGTGCAAACCAGGCCTATAAATCTCTATGGCCAGACAGGAATGGCTCAATCATGTGTTTGAACCCATATTTGAAGACGATTAAAGGGATATTGCTTGATGTGGGACCCCGTTCCTTTTCACCAGACTTCCCCATGTCCTTTGGAAGCTGGCTGTTGAATTGTGACTGCTTTCAAAGCTAGTTGGAATCATTGACACGCCACACAATGTTGACCACTTGGAAAGTAAAAGCTTCACAAGGTCTTGTTGTTTCAATTTTAAAAAAAATGTGTTCTTGTAACTTATCAACGTAAACCCTCCCAATGTCCCACCTGAAGAATCCACGCTTCATGTGGTCATTTCAATAATTGTAAAGCTGTCAGAAATTGTATTACTCATTGGAAAACTCAATGAAAAAATCTAATCAAATTAATAGTATCTGGCCCTAAAATGACAATACACACTGTGACTATCTGACCACAGTTAAAACTGATGACATGTTTTTTTTATGCCAATAAAGCATTTCGAATTTGAGATTTGAGAGAGAGACAGAGAGTGACTCTGTGTAATACAGATCAATGGCAAGGCATATTTTTCATTATACTGATTATGAATTGATATGTCTTGATGATGTCTGCAGTTCTGCGTCTCATAGATTTGAATTTAAGATCCATAAATATAGTCCACCTGTGTGAATTAATTGTAGCAAACACTATTTTGCATGCATATACACATGCATATACTTGCATATGCAGAGCACTGAGTAATTGGGTATTTTAACAGCTCATTTTTCATCCTGAACAGATTTATACTGTATATATGAACATTACCAGAAGGTGTGTTTTAACAGTTTCATCGTGATTACTTTCTTTTTGCCTCCCATTAATTATATAGAGAAATAAGCTCTCTCTCTTTGCAGTGAACTGAAGCGCGTCTCCCTTACTATAAATTAATGCCCATTATGAAGGTTGGGGAGGAGGGGTTGAGACAAAACATGAATGTGTAAGAGGAGGCATTTTTCCAATAATTACGTGAAAAACCGCAAAACATCCATACTGAATCTTAAATAGTTGGCGTGGAGCAGTCTATGGCATTGCTCAATTGCTGGATGCTGGCCCTGAGGTTCCTTTGATGAAACTGTGGATAAAACGAATAGTGAATTAAAATGTACTTCTTTGATTAATTCAACCACAGGAAGTTGTTAAACCTCCAGAATCTTGTTACTAGCTTCCCATGGGTTAGCTGGTCTTCCATCATGCATTTTGTAGTTTTTCCTGTTGTTCACCATGTTAGAACAAGAGAAGCACACAATTCTTAGTGCCCTGAAAAGCTATATGAGAGAAATTGACCACCCTCTCATGCAATACAACCTAAAATAGCATGGACCCATTTGTGTATTGAGGAAGTCTTCACTGTGTAAATAAATAACCCATTGAGAGTTTATTTAAGAAGCATACGGTATGAGGATTGTATACTAGTGTCCAATGTGTTTTTTCCTCTGTTTCTGTGGTTTATTTGAAAGTGCCAAAAACAATACTTATTGGCAGTTGGGGATTCACAAGTAGGTCAGTATTGTGACTGTCAGCCTTTTGTTTTTTTAATGAGTATTACAGCTGTCATATTTACATATTTATATCTCTACACATACTTCAATTCCATTTAAATGTTTTAAATCCTTCAGTGAGAATTAACATATTTTGGACTTCGTCAGGCCTTTGATAAATTATTTTAGTGCATTTGTGCATTTTTGAATGCAACTTAACTTAATACACATGTGGGCACTAGGTGAACCACAACATTTATTTTACAGTGGAGGAGGACCCACATTATATAATATAATAGCCAAACATTAATAAAATAAGACAACCAAACTGATTTCAAATTAGCGGTTTGTTCTGCCCAGTCCTTTGAAATAAAAAAAAAAAAAAAAAAAGTCAAGCTGCCAGTTAAAGACTTCTCTAGTCAAAGTGAATGTGGGTGTCATTCACCAAGATACAGAAATCCTGGGAATGTGTGCACATGCACACACAGCAAGTGAGACATTTTTATGGAAGCTTTTTATTAACACATGGCACACTGTATTTTTTTGTCAGTTCCTAAAGGCAAATACTCACTGTGCCAGTCAGACAGCTTGGATCAATTATCCCGCTGTCAGTCTTTTGTCTCTAAGAATGTTATTCTGACACTTCTATGGTGCTTTCTAGAACTTTCTGTTTTAACCACCCACCTCATCAGATTTTTCTAATTATTTAAAAAAGAGAGCTTGGCTACATTGGCTCCATTCCATTATATGAAATAGGGTTCCAAGCGCACATCACAAAAATAGACAGAGAATACTTTATAGGACACAGATAAGGTATGCACATGCAGACAAATAAATAAGCAAGGAATTTATTGAGGATTGGACACGCAGTTGGTATGTTTTGGCTAATTTTGTGTTAGGCCATAACCTTTCGACATGTGTATGAATCAAGGACATCAGCAAATGTGCTGTGGGACCATAGTTATTGTCACAGTTAAATTTCAATGACAGTTGTGTGGGATCATAACAATCATTGCACTGGCAGCTTTTGCTAGCTGACTACTCATGTCTTGGAGGTGGCAGCTTTGGGATTTGAACTGACAACCTTATGTTTTGAAGACCTGATCCTTATCCACTAGGCCAATCCCCAGTTCAATGTGTTGGGAGGTGAATGGGACTATAAGGGGTGGAGTGTCATGACAGACCAAGCTATGCTGTAAGCCTCAGAAATAATATTATATATTTTTCGCCCATTCAATGGAGAGATGAGATTAATTTCTGTTTTGCATATAAAACAAGATGGCGGACAAGGGTAGTCCTAGTCCCATTGGCAAAGTTGTAGATCTAGGCTGCGTCCCAATACTCAAAAAATGCACCCTTTTCTCCACTACCACTTCCTCTTCTCCGTGCCCTGGAAACTGATCTTTGTGTTTTAATCTAATGTTGCTTATTATATTTTAATTAGGTATTAATGGTTACATATTAATTAATGGCTCGACGCAAACCACAATATCAGATACATTGTATACTGTACATGCAAATACTTGTACTCAAAATGTTCAGGCAGTTTTGCATATTTCCAGGTAGGAGATGAGTGGTAGTGGGGGAGTGGAGGAAAAGAGATGGGGAGTGAAAAATATTGAGACGCACCCCTGGAATGTGTAAATTTGTGTATGAAGTGTGGCATCAATTATGGTATGGTTATGAACTAAAATGTAAATATATGTGTTATAGCACCAGCATCTGGACAATATATGTGTGATACCTTCCCTGAATAGTGAATGGCCATATCAGCCTACCTGCTGAATATGGTTACTCTAAGTCTTACGGTTTCTGGCTTTTCTTGATGTGCATGTGTATGCTTATGTATATATGAGCATACTGTACAGGCACAAAGCCCCATCACATGATACTGAGTACTGAAACTGACGTATCGTAAACGGAGTGGAATGGGGCTATATGGATTCTTCTTTATTCTTCTATCCAATTCAAGAGGAAAAAGCAGTATAACTGTTCTGTGCACTGTTGAATTTTATCACATTATTTAATGTCATGCATCCATATTTTAGATTAATCTGTTTTGCATTTAGCGGTGTCTTAAGTTGCTTCTTCTTCATGCTTTTCCATTGGAGTGTGCAGTGATTTTTCTTCATTTTAAAAATGCATGAAATTCATCATTAAAGTATCATTTATAAAATAATTTATAAAGCCAAATAAGCTTTACGTATATTGTACAGTATATATGTAAATTCTGATCTGTTTATTAGAGCAACTATTTCTGAGTTCTGCTTTCAGTCTACCCTAGCTGTAGAACTGTTGAGCATTATATCTATTGTGGTAGGTGTTTGTGTGTGGAACTACTTCCCTAAATTAGTGATCCGTTTCCATTTTTGTTTGTATGCTTAGCATGCTCTGCAACAACACAGACAGCTTACATCCCTGGTATTCAAACCACGGTCCTCAAGGTCCAAAGACTGCTGCTTTTCCACCCTCCCTTTATGGCCCTGTCACACTATTGTGTATCGTACTAGCGTATGCCAGCGTATGAAAAATATCACTCATACGCTGATATACGCTGACATATGCTAGGGGTACGTTAGGCATAGGTTGTATACGTTTCAAGCACGGTCGCATACGGTGGCATACGCTGGCATACGGCGAGGCACAAAAAGTTTTTTAAGCATGCTAGGCATACGCTGAATACGCTAGAATTACGCTCGAGGTACTTTACTCATAGGTTGAGTACGCTGGTCATACGCTGACATGAAGGTGTACCGTACAGTTATTTTATGAATTTACATACGCAACTCATACGTTTCTCTCATACGCAATAGTGTGACAGGGCCATTAGTCAGGAGTGAACACAGTTTGGCCAATTAGAAGAACTAATTGTTCAGTGCTTCATTGGATGAGAAAGAAAACCAGGGCTGGATTTGGATTTGAGGTCCAAATTGTAATATCCATGCCTTACATAAACAGCCACAGCACTGTTCTTCAATGTAACAAAAACAAGAATATGAAGATGAATCTAGGAGATTGCATTTGATATGTGTTGCCAACTGTAAAATATTGGCCTATTCTATATTGTTGTATGTACACCCTGTTGTTGTCAGAGTTGTCAGTTAGGTTCAAATTGAAAATCGAAATAACAACCAGAGACCAGATAAAACCGAAGTCTTCAACATGAGAACAATTGCAACAGACATAAAGAAAAATCAAATGCTTGGTTGTACATGCCAGTTCTTTTTTCAAGGCTACATTGCCCCTGCCATGTGACACAAGAGCAGCTGGGCCTCTGTCTACAGTGTCTAGACATAGGCAACATGTAAATAAAGAAATGGCAGGTGGCTCAGTCACTTGATCCATACACCTTTTCACAATTGTATGTTTTTTTTCCTGTGTGGATTTTCTTGCATTTGGACAAAATGGCATTGGTTTCACACACCTTCTTGTACGGCAGTTACAACTATGTCAACAATGAATCAGAAAGACTTCCAATGAAGTACATGTAGTCTTTAAACTGGAAACATGCTTTTATAACCTACATTATGTTTCATAATAGATTTGCTTCTTAGCTTTATCTATTTATCTATTTATCTATGTATCTATGTATTTATTTATCTATTCATCTATATATCCAATATTGAACTTGCTTATTTCTGGTCAGGGTTGACATGGGGCTGGAGTCTATCCCAGCATGCATTGGACGAGAGGCTGGACTACTCCCTGGACAGGTCGCCAATCCATTGCATGGCAGACACACCATTCACTCACTCACTCACTCACACTACGGGCAATTTAAAGTCTCAAATGAGCCTAACCTGTCATGTCTCTGGGCTGCGGGGAGGCAACCGGAGTACCCGGAGGAAACCCACACAGACACACAGAAAGGCCCCTGGCCTAGATTTGGACCAAGGACCTTTTTACTGTGCTGTATTTATTTATTTTTTATTCTTACACAAGATAATTGATTATTTGACTTAAAGTAAAGTTTGAGCATATAGCCTGTCTGTAAACTGTAAACATGAGATTAAATTATATATTTCCTCAATGTCATTACTAACAATTTCAGCATTGATACGGTTTCAAAAGATATGAAGTTCCATTGTGCTTGGGGCTAGTTTCCTGATTTCAGCTCTGTGTGAAGCCATTAGGTTGCAAGGTCATCGCGTGTGTCCGTATGTTGGAGGGAGGTGGTTAAAATATAGGCGCGCTAAAGATAATGCGTTCTCAGACCCTGACCTGCTTTCAAAATGGCTTTTACAAAAGCTTAGAAAAGGCAGCAGGGTGCATTTTAAAGAATAATAGAATTGACATTTTTTCTCAAGAAACTCTTTCAGCTTTGTAATTCCAAACTGCAAAGCATTTCTTTGAAGGTGACTTCTCTCTAACTTTCCTTTTTCCCCACCATTGAAATGTCTATAAAACATGTGAAATGGTCCCTTGAACATTGGGATTTACGGTGTTATAGTTTGTGTCACCACATCTAGTATGAAGAATGAATTTGAGAAAGTTGAGCTTTGACAGTGTCTTTGTTTGAGATTTGCGAGGATAGAATGTTTATGTTTGCAATGACAGAGAGCTGGTAAATATACCAGTCGAAAAAGGTAGCCATGTTGCCATAGTTGTATGGCTTTTTCAAAAGAAGTCACCTACCTGCCACTCAACAGTGGCACAACGTCTGACCTCTATAATCGGGATCCTTGTACCAGTATTGTTTACATTCTTCGAAAAGCTCCATTGTGATCTTTCTGCATTTATTTGATTAGGGGGGGGTATCCCTGAGCAGTTAAGTTTGGATATAACCTTCTGATATAACCAGTAATATAAATTTGTGGAGTGGAGGTAGAATAGAGATGTCATAGAAAATAAAAGTACAGTTGACTGTGTAAGTTACTGACAAAACTCGGCCGCACTGTAGACTGAAACTTGCGATTCGATCGTCTGCACTAACAAGGGAGGGATTCGATTATTTGTGGAACAATTGTGAAATTAAGTGCTCTGAACGGAGTTTGCAGATTGTAAATATTTTTCATATTTGTGTGGTGAATTTTTCAGGTCTTGCTTTAGCACATTTGTTTACGCTGGACAGAAAGCAATATGAAAGATGAAGATAAATGCAGCAGTCATTTTCTCTTCTGCTTATAATGGCAGGATTATTCTGTAACTGTAAGTAATGTTCTTTGCCGTTAAAGCCAATTCAATTACACTGCCATTATTTGGGTAAAAATGCATGTAATTAGACTGTCATTAAAGTGTATATTCAAACTTGAAATATGGAGACAGATGTGCACAGTTGAAGAGGATTTGATCGCATGCATGTTATGGTCAGGTAATTAGGTTAAAAAGCAGAAAAAATTATAATGAGGCACGAGCTATAATATAATATCTTAACCCACTTTCCATTATGAGCTTTTTATGGGGTTTTTTCCAGAATACCTATAATTAGCTTCTCTCACAGACAAAGAACAACATGGCACTGTAAAATAAAAATCACTCTGATAAACCTTGTAAATAAGAAATAAGACAATAAGGCACAGCATCCATAAGAATAATATCATGAAAATAACCAAACTGTTTTAAAATTAATCTTGGGCTCCAGCCAGTCCTTCGGGCCTAACTTGTTAGAATGAAGCCTGGCAGTAAAAGACATGTCTTGTGCAATTGTAATTATATTTTGTTGAAGAGAGGCACATGAGTACAAATACACATAGGAACCGTTAAAGCTGCAATCTGCAAGAGCCTTCCTGCGCATTACGGAAAGGCATTTTATGGAACATCAAATTCACCCAGAGATGATATAAAAATGAAATGCTAATTAAATGCAAATATCTACTCATCTGCTTTTCCATATGTATAATGAATTGGTAACATAGACCCAAGGAAGACAACATGGCCATCATTTATACCAGAGAAAAGATTACATTCTTATTTGTTTTAATAGTTTATTCTCAAGTGTCAATTACCTCATTAAAAAAAGATGTTGAAATCTGAAATTTGGCAGTTCTTAACCTCATGGCAACTGATCATGCTGTTGATTTTTTTGTTGTAATCTTAGTTGCTTCTCGCTCCATTAAAAACTTCAGCAAATTACATTGATGCTATTTCTGCATTTCGGTGGAGGGGAAAGTAGAATTACAGAGTAGAGAAATTTAACACGTGAATGAATGTTCCATTTAGTTACAGTTGTACTACCATGTAAAGATAAAGAGTTTCAAAGGAGGCTAATTTATTCAGAAGTGGGACATTCTGAAGGTGGTAATTAAAGAGCATTCTCCACTCCAGAGTGATAATATATTATCATGGTAAATGATCACCACTTTAGAAATACATGAATAACCAGAAATGCAGACTTCCTGTATATAAACTACAAGTAGATAGGAAACGTAGATCTTGTGATGAAATTGAGCATTCATAACATTCATATGCATTTATGTAAAGAATACTTTTGCGAAGTGTCTCAAAATTAATTTAGCATTTTTCACTCTGCTTTTTTTGGTCTCATGCTATAGTATACAGTATAGCAATGAATATAAGGATGGATATAGGATATAGCAATGACTACAAACATGGACATGCTATTCACTACTGGCAGTCATGTTCCACGTTCATCCACTTTTAATCTAATGTCTATGGATCTAAGGTCTTGACACAGTGTCACCAAACTTAATCTGCAGTTCATTCAGACCCTTTTCCCACTTGAGTGATATAGACTCAGTTATATTTCCATTGAATCTTTTTATACAAACCCAAAAGAGGGCCTGAGATGACAACTTACTCTATTAATGGATGGATTTATTAAGGTATTAATTTATTCACATTTTTGGCATACTCGTGCAGTTTGTTTGCTATCAACCTAAAAGGTCAAAACAATGGCTTTTTGTTGAATCTATGTGTTGGATTTCAATGTGCAATATATCATTGCATTATGTGTGCTATTATTTTAGTGTCCTGAAAGTCCTCCTTTCCACTTTTATGATACAGAAATATGATGTGTTTGACATATTGACAATAGGGATGTATCTTGCCTTGTCAGGATGCTGTGTTTTATGCATTTTTCTTACAAAATAAGAGTGTGCAGAATTAATTGTGTGATGCAGAGGTTTGGACTTTGACTTATTAGAATAATACATTTTATGACCTCTATCTCTTTCTTGACAGTTTGGCAGGTTTCACTCTCACAATGACTATATAAATAACTTTTGTTATTATACAATAAATAATTATTTTATGTATACATGTATGTGCATACATACTTGTGTATGTATACAGTGCCCACCAGAATTATTGGTGATCTCAATTAATATAAGCAAAAAGTGCAGGATTATATTCAGTTAACTGTTTATAAAATGTCTTCTAAGCTCAGACAATGAGACAATTATATTATATAGTTTAATCGTAATGCCATTGATCAGAGGAAAAACGAATAATTAGTATTTAGTAGAAGATGAGGTGTGAAATCTGCTTTGTTTGCTGATACAGATGATATATGCAAGGTAAGCACTGCACTTTGCCTCTCAAATAGATTTAGACAGAACATTTCCCTGTATTTGTGTGCCTCATGAAGACTGCCTTTAATTGAAGGGGGCCCTGCTTGTATTATCAGCTGCTCAAGTTCATGCTGGTGAGTGTGAGATCCGACTGTTGCTTTTCAGTCCTGCCTAATCCTCTGACATCAGACATTTCCCATCACATACAGTGCGCACCATAATTAATTGGACAGTGACACATGTTTTGTTATTTTTTTGTATATCGGATGAACCGTTTAGAAATTATAGAACCTTTCATACATAGTCCCCCCCCCCCCCGTTTCCGGGCATCAAACAATATTGGACAGTTTAACATAATGTAGAATAAAGTAATCATTTTAAATATTTGGTTGCATATCTTTTGCATGCCATGACTTCCTGATGTTTGTGACCCAACAACATCAAAAGACTCTTGATATCTTATTTGCTGGTACTCGTACAAGCGATACTATAACTTCTCTGCATTTGAATGGATCTCTATGGGAATTGGGGGGTGGGACTAGATTTAGCTATAAATTATGCTGGAACAGTATGGAATACATGGTTGGCGAAATGGCTCCAAGTCATCAAGGGTCTGAGGTATCAAACAAGTCTCAAACCATCACTTTGTTGCCAGATATGAAGTAGATATCGATCACTTTAAGAGTTGCTTCTCTTTACAATTTTTCCTATTGAACTCTATGGAAAAATAAGTCAGGAGAAGAAACCCTTCAAGCTTTCCAGTTAAACTGTTCAATATTTTTTGATGCCCAATAATGGGGGCGGACTATGTACAAATGATAATTTCTAAAGGGTTCATCCGATATGGATGAAAATATCCTCAAATTAAAGCTGACAGTCTGCACTTCAACCACATTGTCATTATATCCTTTCAAACTCAAAGTGCTAGAGTACAGAACAAAATAACTAAAAATGTGTCACTGTCTAATGAATTATGGTGCTCACTGTATAAGCCCATTATTGTCATTTTGATGAATCTCAGTAGATCTTTGATAAGAGAGCCTCTCTGGAAACAGTACAGAGAGAGTGTATAGGACAGTATCTGGGGTCATTAGCAGATAGTTTTGTCTTTTTTTTAGGGGAATTAAGCCACTAAGTACCTCATACTAACAACTTTGTTATTTTTGTTGTTTTTAGTACTGGAGCAAATACAGGCCTTTTTTTCCCAAATGTAATGATAATATATCAAATAGTGTTAGGATAAGCCGTGTGTGTGTCTATGTGGTGCACTTGGACAGCTTGTTTGTGTAAGATAATTTAAAGCACCTGCCAGTGCTGTATAGAAATGAGATGAGAAACGTATTTGGTGAATAATATAAATATTTTAATATAAAATATAAAAATATTTAATAATAATATAAACATTTCCCACTGCTTGTTTTTTATTAAATAAAAGTTCTCAAGTAAGTTGTATTGCTCTTTAAGAGCTCCAGTCTCCTGATTACCACATCATTTTCAGTCTTACCCAACTTTGAACTTTGTTTGATTGAATACAAAGGAACTTAAGTCTGATTTCTTAGAATTGCATATAGCCTTATAAACTTGCAAAGTATGTTTAATTGAATCTATGTGAGAGACATGATACCTGGCTTATTTCCTAATTAATGTAACCTAATTAATTGTCTTTGCCCTGAGGTTTAGTGACGCCTAATGCAGCTTGTTTGAAATTTGTGCAGCTTTCAGATATTAATTTCTGTAGTTAACAACCTTGCGTGACTCCTGGAGCACCACCAGATAAAATACTTTTTATGCAATCCTAATTTGACAGAAAGACATTGTTGTATGCTGGACATAAAGCAAACTGGCTGGCAATTTGGAACTTAATACTACTGTTTCAAAAGATCTATCTTTATTCTGGCAACAAAATTACATTCAATGTAAGCCCTCCATCATATGGTTTTGTTATTTGTATAGCTAGCATGTCTACAAAGTAAGAGAAGGTAGTTCATCTCTTAAACCAAAAATAGGTGTTCACTTACAGTGAAACTTTTACGTACGTTTGAGACAACAGTTGATTGTTAAAATTGTATACACTTTACTGATAAAGTGATAAGCTTATTTTGACCTAATTATCACACTCAGCACTTATGGATTCATTCATTCAGTCAGTCAGTCATTGTTGTATGGATTTTTTTTTTGGTTGTATTTTTCCTCTTGAGAGTCTAAGCTGTGCATTCTGTGAAAAGATGTCTTTCATGTCACGTCAGGGTGTTGGATCCGGCTTGGATATCTGTTTTATCTGAAGGCTCTCTGCATTCGTATGAGAAGTGTGCAGCATTGCAAGAGGCAGTGCTTACACGCATTACACCCTAGGGCACCATGACACGGAGCGATGTCTTCCTGCACGTGTTGGGAGAAAAGGCAATGGAAGGCATGTCAGAAACAATGCTGTCTGGGGAAGAAAAAAAAACTCTTTCCTCTTGATTCAGTCAAAAGCATTGACCCACTTTAAGTTATGCAATTCATTAAAGTTTTATTTCAATAACCAATTTACTAATGTTACGGTTTTCTACTTTTTTCTCTAATATTTGTGAAGTGTGTAGAACATGATTTTTAACTCAATGAGTATTAAGAATTTAGATGGATATTTAGATGCAGATGTCATGGAATATGTATACATAGTATATATATACTGTATCAAATACCTAGTTAATAAAGCATTGCAGCACCTTTACTGCCTGCATAATACTAAATACATACACTGAAATGCATTTCTCCATGATATTGTAAAACTTTTGCTGGATGTCAGCTTTCGTAAGCATTGTGTGTCATGTTTAGCCATATAATAAACAGGCAGCCACTTTGTTTCACCTAATATACAGTAGGTTACTCATTTCATTTCTGTATAATGACCTTGGCCTGGCAATCACTACAATGATGATATTTGATGTTAATTTCCTAATAATACTCCACTATCAAAAGGCACAACTTTGCAGCAACCGCTTGTATGTAGATTAATCAACCTGTGCATTAATATGTAAAATAGTCTATACAATTTGCTGGTATTACCAAACAGCTGAGTGAACCACCAGCTCTCTCGTAGGACTGTCATTGACAAAATATATTGCTGACAGGTAGAAAATCAAATCAATAAAACTGCACAAATACTAGCAATTAAATCCACATTTGTTAACCCCTTTTAGTTTATTTGTGTGCATTGCATTTTTTTACGGTGACATTTTAAAATAATCAGGTCACACAATATACTGTTTTCACAATTCAATCTCTAAAACTCTCTTGTTATAGATTTATAAATCTATAACTGGCTATAAACCATTTTCAAATCTGTCTGACCCGATTCCTTCCCTCCCTTGCTCCCCATAGTATTATCTGCGGTTGAGATCAGTGTTAGAATGGGCAGAACTGAGAAGGCAAACGCAACAAACTGCCATTTTTTCTGCCTTAGAAGTTAAAATAAAGATATTGAATGAACACACTTTCTGCCTATTGCGGCAGCTTTCACAATAACAAAGCCAAACTTCAATTGGCAAAATGTGTGGGCATCTTTTTATTGATGTTTGCCGTGAAGCCGTGAATAAGGCCACCTTTAGATCCAGCCAAGCTTTGGGCCCATAGCATTTTAATGCGAGAAAGAGTGTCATAAGGGAAGCATACATTTATAAATTTCTAAATATGTATCTTATACCTTCAGTTGTTCCTTCCTGTTCACCTTTCTCTTCGCATTCTTTCCATCCCAATCTAATACTTTAAACCCCCTCTTCTTTCAATCCCTTTTTCAAAGATTCTAATTACAGTCTCTTGTCTTTCTCTGTGGGGGACCAGCTTTCAATATGCAGTTATTGAAGTCAGATGATGAAGAAGATTTTGTAGTAGTTATACATGTACACTGCATGGACATTTAGGCCAGTTCCTCTAGGGTGAAGCTGGTTTACTTGCATATTAGCACAGTGTAGCATTCTTGTTGTTGCAGTAATTTGTCCTGCCTGTGAGTACATTTGTGTAATATTTGTGAATTGTTTCTGAAGCCAGGAGGTCCTTTGTATAAGATTATTTGCTTTCAAGGCCAGTTTTGTTTTTGGTTTGGGTGGGAGCAAGTTCCTGTCCACACAAGCTGTGAATGAAAGATGAGCTTTCTCCCCAAACTACTGTCTGCAGCGTAAATAATGGCTGCTTCACCAGGTGTATATCTTGACAGGGGTTTTGTGGCGCTTGTTTTTTTGTCTTAGATACAAGGTCAGAGGTCACAGATTTGTAAGTCACGTGGTGGTTCAGTGTGAGTGAGAGAGCAAGCACATCCACCCACTCAGCTGAAGGATGTCACCTCATTGTCACTGGTTGTTCAGAGGAAGTAAATAAACAAAAAATGAAGTGTTAACAAAAACAAAAGCAAATCGTACGTAAAAGGAAATCATACATAAGTCACACACATGTGAGAATTATATAAAGAAAAGGCGCTGTGCAATTGACAAGATACAAAAAAGTACAAAATTAACTTTTTATAACGACAGCTACAGCATTAATTTGTGGAATCCTTAAGAAATGTTATCTTATATTATTATAAAATTAATTAAATATAACATTGTCAGAAGAACAGCAAGTGAATTGAAGAATGTCAGCATAACTTATTTATACAACATTTTAGTAATAAAGTAATCACATAATGTAGTGATTTCCCACTGGTGTCTCTAATATTTGCAGGATATGGTAGAAAAGTAAAGTGAATATATAATATATAATGAATATAGGAGGAGACATTGGGAAGTCAAAATGAGCTATAAACTGCTAACGGTAAGATACCATTTAAAATAGTATTGGCTTAGGTATTCCACACAATGAATGAATAGTTCAGGTTTTTGTTGGTAATATCTATTATTATGTCTAATGATTATTAAGCGGATTTTTCTTGTTGGAATTGCATGTTTTGCAAGTTCCTGTTAGCCACTTAAAACCACGGATAGCCTATTGTCGCGCATTCCAAGGAAAAAGATCCAAAGGTAAAAAGAACATAATGTAGTACTCTTTGTACAAACACAAATAAAGCAGTGCCATGCAGAAACGGTAATGCAATATGTGAAGACAATATGTGGTTACAATATGTGGTGGAAATTTTTTTTTCCGCTACCCCACCACGTAGTACCCGGCTCCTCATATCTAGTTAACACACCCAGGAAAGTCATGTGTCACCAGAAGCCAAAGGTAAGTATATTACACGCATAAAGGAACATTAAATAATAATATTTTGTATAATGCATCATAATCACACTATATTCTATGAAAATCAAATTACATAACATAACTGACAATATTTTCTTATTAATATTTTACATATACGCACAACTGCATAATCGGCTCCAACAGCAGGGAACAAACTTAAAAATGACATATTTTTGTAACTTTTAATGCACAATTACTTGTAATTTGTTGAATTTAACAGATAAAAAAAAAATACAAAATGGTAAAAAATTGGCACTCAGTCAGTCAACACCTCCTTAGGCAGAAATGATAGCTTCCAAATGTTAATTAAAGCTGGAACCCTCAGCAGCTTCCAAATGTTTCTTGTAGTCAGCTCCAGTTTTTCTTTTTATGCTTTGGGATTTTTTCCCCTACTTTTTTTTCAAAACCCTGCTAATTCAGAGGTATTCTTAGGTCTTCTTGCATGCACTGCATGTTTGAGATCTCCCCACAGATTTTCAATAATATTCAAGACTGGGGACTGTGAAGGCCATTCCAAAACCAAACTAATTTGTTCTTTTAATTGGTTCATGGTTGATATTGAGGTATGTTTTGGATCACTGTCATGTTGAAATGTCTAACCTCTTTTCAACTTTAATTTCATCACTGAATTTGTTATATTTAGTTGCATCTATCCTTCTTTCCACCCACACAATATGCCCTGTGCCTGTGGCAAGGTTTCTTCAAATGCATCCCCTGTTTTTCTACAAATGTATCTTTGGTGGTTATAACGTTGGATTTGAGGGATTGTCTGGCAGATAATTTTTGGAGATGCAACGACGTTAACAGAAATTAGTAACGTTAATGCACATGCTAATGGAACCTGACTGAGACGAGAGATGAGCAAATCCTTTCTATGAACGAGGACATGCCATAATTAAATAATAACCTGGAGCGGGCGATAAGCCTCCGAGATAAAGAGCACATAGAGAAATAGAAATGAACAAAAATAACCTCTCGCTCTCTATAAACGAAAGCAATCTAACAGAGAGGTTAAACAGGAAAGGCGAAGAGAACTGTCTCGAACTAGAGAGACAGAACATAACAGAAAATAAAGGAAAAGAGTAGAAGACTTCCTAAATAACTCTAAGACATCCGAGCCAAGTCCCCCGTTACGTCAACAACTTTGTGTTGAAGGCAATGGGGTCCAGCTCGAGCTGTCAGTCCTGTACCGTACCGGCGTTCCGTGTCAAACAATAGACAATATGGAAGCGCCGAATAAGAAAGATGCGAGGTTTAAATCAGGAGCGGAAATGCGGCGCAGGTGAAAACACTGAGTAGCAGGACAAGCAAAAACATGGAACGGATAAAGAAAACTAAAGAAAGCTACACGAGTGCTCCACGGAGAAGTGGCTAATTCACAAAGAGCAGGCTGAGAAACCATGACATAGATAGCATTGCTTTGGAATAGAGCTAGTTTAATTAGTGTGAGCTACAATAGGCAATATTGTTAGTTGTAACTTGGTCACATTTTGATATTAATACTTTTAAAGGCAGGCCTAGTTGGAATTAAAAACTTACAGACACGCTATGCGTGAGTAACTTGGCTTGTTTTACGTTGAAAACATATTTTTTGGTGGGATACAGTATATATAGTGCTCAACAGAATTATTGGCAACCTCATATGTAATAAAAAGTTCAGGATTACATTTAGTTTATTGTTGATGAAATGCTTATATGCTCAGAAAATTTTTAAAATATATATAGTTTCATTGTGAACACATTTAACAAAGAATCAAAATAGTCACCATTAGCAATCCACAGTGTCAATCACTCAATGAAAACAATTTCTCATGAGCAGAAATATCTTAGGCAAGGCAGCTTTATTTATAGAGCGCATTTCATACACATGTGCAAGTCAATGTGCTTTACATATACAATAACAAGATTAAAAGAGGAAATAATTAAAATTCATAAAATAAATAAAAAGATAAGGCAATAAAATAATAAAGAATCTAAAAATAAATACATAAATAAAAACGAAATAAATAAAAAGATAAGACAATAAAATTTGCAGCAGAAAACAGAAGTAACTGAATAAAAACGATAATAGATAAGACAATTAAAATTACACCTTTGTGGGGCTACTCTTAGTAAAGCAAGTAAGTGTTCATAAGCCCTACAAAACAAGAGAGTTTTGAGCCTGGATTTAAAAGTTGCCACATTTGGGGCGTATCTAAGTGTTTCTGGGAGTTTGTTCCAGGTGTCGGAAGCATAATATTTGAATGATGCTTTACTATGTTTTGTCTTAGGTCTATAAACAGTTAATAATCCCTTTCCAGATGACCTAAGGGTTCTTGATAGCTCATAGAAAATAAGAAGATATTTTGGCCCCAAGCCATTTAGGGTTTTATAGACCAATAAAATAATTTTAAATTCAACTATCTGGTACAATGGAAGCCAGCGCAAAGATCTTACTTCTTGCCGCCATACTGACATACAGAGTAGCTGAGCAATTGAGGTATTGCACCAATTTCCAGGTGTGTTTGTTGTTGTTTGATTCAACTGCAGGTGTCACCTCACAGACGTTGTACATTTGATTTAGCCTGGCTGTGGGTTTTTTTTTGACAGGAAGATGACAAGTTAAAACAAATCAGTGGCATAATTTCCCAGTCCCTTCATGTGTCTTTTCCATCAAATTTCTGATGGCTCTTCAACAGTTATTGTTTGAAAGATCGGACATCTACTCTCTCTGAATGTTGGTAGGTAATTTCTGATTGGAGCGGATATCTGATAGATTAGCTATCCATCACTCACAGTTCTGCTGGGAATGTCAGTCAACCAGGATGGTGACTAGTCCTGATAAAACAAGACAACAATACAAAGTTATTTAGTTTACTAACAGGACTTTTTCAGACCATTTAATGATCAGTTGGTTTCTCTTCTCAAAACTAAATCTTCACTTTACTTATTATTCATAGGTTTTGAGAATGGTTATGTTTAATTGTTTTGAGCATTATGTTCAGTAGTCATACATGCAATGATATGAATCCAAAAGCATTTGCCATTTTGATGGCTAGATAATTCAGTCACACATTATTTTGTTACTTCAGCAAAAGAGAAATTGTAATCTCAAATCTGAGACCTGCTTGTAAACTGTTGGTAGCCAAACATTGCTTGCCTGTCATCTATTATCATGTGAGAATAAATAAAACGCAATTAATAATTGTTCCTTTCAGCACTTACTTTTTGATTGATGTGAATAATTTTCTTTACAATTTTACATTGTAAACTATACATACTTTGTATGGTTGCTAGGGTTGGGTTAAGCAGACATTTACGAATTAAACCTCTCAGCACATACTCAAAGTAAAACAGACAAAGCAGAATGTCTGTGAGATCGAACCTCAGACCTCTCCACCCCATTCAACCCAATGTGTGTTTCCTGGGAGCTGCTTAACATTTCTGTGCTAGAATTTAGCACACAGCTTTGGCAATTAATTAGCAGTGCCCTTCGGCAGTGTGGTGAGTACCCTTCTGAGTTCTCAACAGCCATGTTTTCTTACTGAATACCGTCTCATTCAGGCCACGGTATCCAGCTGAGTAAAACAAACATGTAGACACCTGGGAAGACCTTCTAACCTAACGCCAAGTGTAGCCTGTGTATCAGGATCAGTGCAGGTGAGTGGAAAAGGCTAAACAAGCCTCTCAAAACTCATGAAAAGGTTTAGATATTTGGAAATTAGCAAAGATTTGAAAAAATAAACTATTCGTACGTGCTTTATTATATACTGAGCATGCTGGCTCTAACGTGCTTTCCACATCCGTGGGTGAAAGTTGCATTTAGTCATGATCATATCTTTTTTTTTTTTTTTACAAACATTGCCTCACTGTCAGACCCTTCTGGCTGCCTATAGGTGCAGAATGCAGAACATATTATTGTGTATTCCGTGCAGATTATGTGCCTCTAGGGTACAAAATAATCAGTACTCTTGGACTATTACACACCAAATGAATGGCAATTACAATATTGTTATGATAATCTTTTTCTAAAGTTGTTGAAGGCAAGCCATATCAGAATCAGATATGTGTTGTCTAGGGCCTCCCATTGCACCCGGCTTCAGCACTGCTTGGCTTCTTGGGGTAGAGTACTACGTTTCCCAGAAATCCTGCCCTGATTGTGAGATCACCAGTCCACAGACCTAGACTCTGAATGCAACGGGAGGGTGCTGGGGCCTTTTCTATTAATACCATCTGCTAATAGCTTGTTTTTGGATTAAGACCTTTTTTATTTTCTTGTAACCTAGACACATGCTATGGCTTGTGCAAGTAATTTTTATATATGGAGAGAAAATGCATTGGCACACCAGTTGTGCATCCTCTCCAGAACCTTTTAAAAACGGACAACTTATGTGCTCCCCTTTGTACTCTGCAGAGTGAATACTTGTCTAACAAAGACGGGGCTGGATAAAGCGATTATTAACATAGCAGGTCTGGGGCCGGATTCACAAAACCTTCTTAAGAACAAAAAACTTCCTAAGTGGCATTTTTTTCCCTAACTTATGACTTAAGAAGAAATTTAGGGAGAGTGACTATTCACGAAAAATGTAAGTATATTTTTCTAACTTGCTTCAAAAGTTTATTCTTAAGAAAAAACTTACGAATACATAGGATTCTTGAAATCAAAGTTATTATGGCAAATAATAAACGTCACAAACGTCATGGCAAAAGAAAAACAGTTTGCGTAACTCAAAGCGTCCACGTTCACGTATTTGCTTGAGTTATGTTTTGGCCCTTACAGCTTAGCGTACTTGGAAATATTTTGGGAATAAACAGTACCAATAAATCTGAATGGAATTCTGAAAGGCCATCCGATACATGCATTATTACGCAGGTTTGTATTAATCTTGGAGAATTATATTAGCTACCTACATATGGTTAGAGTTTGGATACATATTAAATATTAGCTATTTTTTATATTTTGTTACCTGAAATAAATATGAACGGGGATAAAAGGCAATCACACACACACACACACACACACACACACACACACACACACACACACACACACACACACACCATATATTTGTGAACAAACAAAAGTATCATAGTGGGAAGTGCTGCTCATTTAGACTGTTTACCTCCCTTGATATGATACCATAGTGCCATTCCATCATTTTCAGGGCAGTATTCTGCCATGAGAGATTATAATGTTGCATGGAGGGCATTATGGAACCACAGTTTACTTTTCAATTATGCCTCTGCTGTTTGTCAGCTGAAACAAAAGGCTCCATTTGAAATGATAATGAAGCAGTTACTGTCTTTCGGGGATGGGCAACGTGGCGTGTGGCGCAATGAGGATCGTAAATCTGTGGCTGTCGCCCGACTCCTCTGCCTGTCTTCACCCCCCGTAGTGCCACAGTCCTATAAAAGATGGGCCTCAAAGTCTCCGGATGTGGTAAACAAGGGTTGTGATTGATCAAGGTCTTTGTTCATGTAGAAACAGCATGTGGGGAAGTAAGTTAATGTGGATGATGTCAAAGAAGCTGAAAGTATTGTGTTCACAGCCAACTTCTAATATACACCAAACCAATATATATATATATACAGGTGCAGCTCAAAAAATTTGAATATCATGAAAAAGTTCAATATTTTTTGTCACTCATTTCAGAAAGTGAAACTCATATATTATATAGATTCATTACACATAGAGTGAAATATTTCAAGCCTTTATTTCTTGTAATTTTGATGATTATGGCTTACAGCTAATGAAACCCAAAATTCAGTGTCTCAGAAAATTAGAATATTTTGCTTTAACATATTTTTAAAGTATCATATTTAATATTTGGTCACATATCCTTTGCATGCTGTTACTTCCTGAAGTCTGTGACCAATCAACATCAAAAGACTCTCAATATCTTATTTTCAGGTACTGTTACAAGCGATACTATAACCTCTCTGCATTTGAACTGATCTCTATGAGAATTGGGGGGTAAGACTAGATTCAGCTGTAAATTACGCTGGTACAGTATGGAACACATGACTGGCGAAATGGCTGTACATCATCAAGGGTCTAAGGTATCAAACGAGCCCCAAACCATCACTCTGCGGCCAGATATGGAGTAGATGTGGATGGATCCCTTTAAGGGTTGTTTCTCCTGACTTTTTTCCCCATAGAGTTCTATAGGAAAATGAGTCAGGAGAAATAACCCTTGCAGTGATCCATCCACATCCACTCCATATCTGGCAGCAGAGTGATGATTTGGGGCTCGTTCGATAGCTCAGACCCTTGATGACTTTACAGCATTTTAGCCCCATGTGTTCCATATACTGTTACCAGCGTATTTCCAGCTGAATCTCTCTCCCCCCCCCCCAATTCTCATAGAGATCAGTTTCAAGAGCAGAGTTATATCGTATCTGCTAGTACCAAAAAAAAAAATAAGATATTGAAGATTTTTGGATGTGATTGGTCACAGACTTCAGAAGGTAATGCAGCAAATAGTATACATATGCGAAAAAATATTAAATAAATACTTTAAAAAAAAAATAAATAAAAAAATTCTTCTTTTACACTTTTTTTTTTTTTTTTCATTAGCTGTATTAGCATTCAATCAAATTACAAGAAAATAAAAATAAAAAGATAATTCACTAAAGGTGTAATGAATCTTATATATGATGAGTTTCACTTTTTGAGAGATGAGAAAAAAAAAATATTGAACTTTTTTACAATACATTTTTTTTTTTTTTTTCACCATATATTATATAAAACCCCAATTCCAAAAAAAAAACCAAAAGGGGGAAAAAGGGCAGGGAAGGACAGGGAGGTTTAAAAAAAAAAAAAAATTATGATGTCTATAAAAAAAGCAGCATAAATCAGCATGGGGGCATGCATGAGCATGATTGGGGGGGGGTTCGGGTTTTAGCAAAAAAAAAAAAAAACGTGAGTAAAAAAACTGCAAAACAAAACAATTACAAACAAGCACAATTTCAAGGAATTTAGGAATTTCGCCATCTACAGTCCATAATATTATTAAAAGATTCAGAGAATCTGGAGAAATTTCTGTGCGTAAAGGGCAAGGCTGAAAACCAATATTGAATGCCCATGACCTTCGATCCCTCAGATAACAAGGCACAGCATTAAAAACCGACATGCTTCTGTGATGAATATAATCACATGGGCTCGGGAATACTTTGGAAAACCGTTGTTGGTTGTCACAGCTTGTCACTGCATCTACAAATGCAAGTTAAGAATCTACTACGCAAAGTGTAAGCCCTTCTCTGGGCTTGAGCTCATCTGAGATGGACTGACGCAAAGCGGAAACGTGCTGTGGTCTGACTAGTCCACCTTTCAAATTGTTTTTGGAAATAATGGACGTTGTGTTCTCCGAGCCAAAGAGGAAAAGGACCATCCTGATTGTTACCAATGCAAGGTTCAAAAGCTGCAGTGTTTGTAATGGTATGGGGGTGTGTTAGTGCCCATGGCATGGGTAACTTGCACATCTGTGAAGGCACCATTAACATTGAAGGGTACATATGCATTTTGGAGCAACATATGCTGCCATCTAGACAACATATTTTTCAGGGACGTCCCTGCTTATTTCAGCAAGACAATGCCAAGCCGCATTCTGCACGTGTTACAACAGTGTGGCTTTGTAGTCAGAGAGTGCGGGTGCTAGACTGGCCTGCCTGCAGTCCAGACCTACAGTATTTCCCATTGAAAATGTGGCGCATTATGAAGTGCAAAATACGACAATGGAGACCCCGGACTGTTGAGCAGCTGAAGTCTTATATCAAGCAAGAATGAGAAAAAATTCCGCTTTCAAAACTACAACAATCAGTAACTACAACAATCAGTGTTCTCAGTTCCCAAAATATTACTGAGTCTTGTTAAAATGGTAAACATGCCCCTGTCCCAACTTTTTTGTGACATGTTGCATGGAATCACATTTAGAATGAGCGTATATTTACAAAAAACAATAAAGTTGATTAGTTAAAGCATTAAATATATTGTCTTTGTACTGTTTTCAATTGAATACAGGTCAAAAATAATTTGCAATCATTTTATACACTGTCCAAACTTTTTTGGAATTGGGGTTTGTTAATGTTTTGACTGAATTGAACTTATTATTATTTTATTTTTAATTTAAATTCATTTTTATATTTCCTGTTTTATCTCTTGTAAACTCAGCTTCTAATTGCAAGAACACCTGCAGTGTCTCAATGTGATTTCCTTGTATAAATAAAGATTATGATGATGATAGTACCATATCTTCACATATGATTCACAACTTTAAGAACATCATTTTTATTGTAATAAAGGCAAGCGAGCTGCGTAGCTGTCGTGTGGGACTCGTAACAATGGGTATAGAAACGGACACCCGCCTTTTCACTTTTATATTCATATATTTGACTTGTAACATTTGTTCTTCATTAACATGGGTTTATGAGTATTACTCATATTGGCACTATGCAAGCTGGCATTGTATAACAGCATTGTGCTGATGGCTGGTTGTATCTGTGATTTCAGAACCCAGACAAGAGAATAGTAAACAAAAATATAAGCCCTGGAAATCAATTACTTTGTCCTAGCTGGTGTGGAATAATCACTTATGTTATCATTTCCAACCAGTTTTTTCTTGCAGTGTTGATTTGAAATTTGTTGTATAACAAACTAGGTATAGTATAGCAGAGATGTTTGTGTTCCACCTGTGACATCACACTTTTAAAAAGTCCGGCGTAACGCTGGTTGTTTTCCTCAACAGTGATCAATTTGTCAAATTTGAAGCCATACTAACAATTTCAGCTTAATTTCATGAAAGACCTCTAGAATAAAAACAGTTGGTCTAGTATATTTGCCCGATGTTGTGACGTGGTGCTTACCCTATAAGATTTCTTGTTGAAAAATGTATAATCTGTCATTCCAGGTACGCAAACCTTACATTTGCAGCCTGGAGAGTAATCTTGCAGTTGGAGTTGAGAAATGTTACATTAAGAAAAATGTTAAAACAATAAATAAGTGGTAAAGGTGATTTACTTTATTTGTTTAGTATATGTATGTTATCTGTTTAGGATATGTAAAAAAAAATTATATATTCATTTAAATTTATGTATGTGAATAGCTTATATGTAGTGGAGCATTTTTGTGCCAATGGGTCAAAGACCGTTTTATATAGCAAAGAAACATTCTAACACCAGTATTTGTTATCCATAAGAGTTATTATAGAATCTTCTCAGAGCAGATTTGTTTGACTTTTTCTGGAAAATGTCAATTGAGAAAAAAGAAAGCAGAAAGGTATTTGGTTGCTGTGCCCCTTATTAATTCTAAAACAAGCCTGCAAGAGTAATTGGGATCATTTATAAAATATTCCTCTTTTGCCTTTTTGTTTGTGTGCAGCAGATGGCCTGACAAGGTATTCTGTTTGGCTGCAGGCTCATTTTATTTTCCCTCATAGCTGGCCTGTTGTTATGCTGATTGAGCCCTTGTTAGGTATTCATTTCCTGAATCTATCAGATGAAAGCTCGGTGGAAATGCCACTCTGACAGGTTCTGACAGAACTGGGCTCTGATGGCTGAGCACAGATGGACATAGGGACATGACGGAGGACAGACCGGTCCGGTCCAGTCTGCTCTGCCAACATCGAACTGTTCACCACACTGCTTCTCTGCAGCTGCCGACTTGGAATGGATCGTTTCCTCTTGAGAATCCAGTCTTGTTTACTGAATTGACTGGGCTGTTTTCTAACAAATAGGAGGGTGAGTCCATCAGTTGATGATTACTCTGAGTGAGAGAGTACTGAGCAGGCTGGAGGGGAGTGGTGGTGGGGGCATTGGGGAGGAGAGGGGGTGTGACGGTTTTCAGATTACACATGAGGAGTGAGCTTGACCTTTTCTTAAGTCACGTTGTGTTTGTTCAGTGTGGTGTCATGAATGAAGGACAGGAGGAAGCCCGTTTTCCACGTGATGCTCCGACGGGCCCACCTCAGCCTGGCATGCTGCAGGCACTTACTCATCATTTATTTCTTTAAATTTGACAGAAATATCTAAGATTCGGTTTCATGGGGTTAAGGATCTTTGCTGAGAATTGGAGAGCCCTCGTTGCCCAGAAGCATTGTGCCTTCAATATTTAATAAAACTAAATGTGAAGCTCTTCAAAGGGCTGATCGAACAGTGCGGCTTGAATCTTTGAAAGTGCTTAACCGTCTGAGATGAGTCATCACTGCTGGTTCTCACAGAGGCGACATGACCCAGCAGGCCATTCACATCATGTAAATGGGAAAATGGATCATTTTATTTCTTATGTAAATATCAGAGGTGGAAAATCCAGGTTCAGAAAGTAAAAGTCATCCCCATTATCCAATCCCCTTTATTTGCTAATAAGCACAATTCATCAGCCGAGAGGTATAACTAATTAGTGAAATCAGCTGGTTGAGTTAGTGAGTGGAAGAAACATATGACAGGATCTTTACTTTCTGATCCCTGGACTGTCCACCTCTGGTAAATATATTTAAGTTTTAAACGTACAAATTGCCACAATCATAACCATTAACATGATATGGACTCAGAGTCTAACCAAAATGACTTTAATTAATTGAAAAGCTTTTAAAGTCTATCATATTTGATGTTACTTTTTCAGTTCCCTCATATGATTTGATTGTTGTGTGTGCGTGCGTGCGTGCGTGCGTGCGTGCGTGCATGCGTGCTTACTCGCTCCCTCCCTCCGTATCAGCCTTGCTTGTATATGACTGATTTATACTTATTTCTGAAGTGCTTTCATCACCTGAATCATAAAACAAAAGCCTGTTCAGTGATCTTCCCCACCAGCAACAGAGATGTTCATCTGGGTATTCCCATATATCTCACAAAAGCCTCAGACACTGTTTATAATAATCAGCTCTTGTGGGAATATCTTTGTTGTGAGAGGTCAGTGGTGAGGCCAGACATCCTGACAAATCAAAAAAGAAATGGGGCTGGTTGTCTCCATCATTGTTGTTATCTGGGTTTGGTAATATGGTTTCTATCACAAAAATGAGAACTGAAAGACACATTACTGCATTTTCTTTTGAGGTGGCCAGGTTAACGTACTTTATTTTATATTTCTGTGCAATAGAAGGCCACTTTTTATGCTTTACTCAAAATGTGTTATACAGGGGTTGCTTTTTATTTTATTTTTTCAAATCATAAAATGCTGTTTGTAATGCAAATAAGGCCACTTCAAAGGCAGGGTAATTAGGTAATTTAAATGGGAGACACACACTGTTGCATGATCCACTCATTATTAATTCCATTCTTGTGTGGTGAATGTTTGTAGTCAGAAGATGGATTTATTTTCTATGTATATTTATGGATGATAGACATTAATGCATCAAGCAATGATTGTTTAAACATTCCCATCTTCTCCTAGTTTACCAACAGGGTCAATGACAATACAAAAGATATACAACATTTACTTTTTTGTTTTGAGGTTATAAATTTACTACTACTATTACTACTACTACTAATATTAATAATAATTGTTAATCTAGTTATTATTCCGCCACTTTTTGAGAATCTATCTCTTCCATCACACCATCGACACCATTCATACCTCATATTATACCTTTATACACCCTCCAGGTTGCTATTACTTTTTACCTTTATACCATGTACACTTTTTCAGATAATTTACCTTTTATGGCAAAAAAAATGAATGAGAGTCAATGGGCACATTTGAAAACCGATGCAATAGAATGTGGATGCTGTAACATATTACACTGCTTATGACATCACAATGCCTTCTTCTACAACACTGTTATGTTGTTGACCCAACAATAGAATAATTTTTTATTTTCCCAATAGAGAACTTCAGTTGTAGCCACCAGCAACAACAAAAAAGACATAGACATTGGGGCAGACACACAACACACAAACAAACATATAAAATAATACAGTCAAACGTAAAAATAGCCCCTGCTGTCCCGAGATGTCCAATGTCATCGACCAGTCCAACACACAAACTCCGCCTCCACGACTTTCCTCCATAGGCTACACGCAGTGTCGCGGTCGAAAATTAGTTCAGAATTAAGCGAGTTATAACATAATTGATCAGGGGAAGTCTGCATCTGTCAATACACTACCAAAATACGCTGATATTGATTGCCTTAGGCGGCCGCGACACACCTCCGCCCGCTTTTAAAGGTGGGTGCCTTTTTTCAAATTGTTTTCAATGAGTTTGAAGCGTTTTCCATGCTGCTTTTGCACCCCAGGCACCTCGCGTTTAACCGTTTCAGGCGCCTCGCTGTTTTTCGAAAAACGATTGGTGCGCACAGAGTTGAAATTATCTTGAAGCACTCCGAGGAAAAGGCGCCCCACGTCACTGTCACTCTTTTCTTCTCTGTCCAATCGCATGAAAGTAGAGGCGGCCCTTGATTCTGCTGGTCGGTTCCATGTAAACAAAGACAGTTGAGGAGAAATTGATAACGTTAGTTGGCGTTTCAGCCCACCCGGAGTTATATGATTTCACTCATCGTGAATAGCATGATAAAAATAAGCGATCCAAGGCAATCCGCTTATACACGCCTTTTTAAAGACAAATAACGAAGCAAACTTTCGGGTAAACTTACTTCGCTAACACCGTTAACAACATAAGCTCCAACATAAAATTATTTCAACTATGTGCGCACCAAGCGTTTTTCTAAAAACAGCGAGGCGCCTGAAACGGATAAACGCCTGGGTCGCAAAAGCAGCGTAGAAAACGCTTCAAACTCATTGAAAAAAATTTGACAAAAGGTGCCCCCAGCTGTTAAAGCAGATCCGGTGTGATTGCGGCCTTAATATGGTGGCTGCGCAGAAATCTGAGCGGTAACGTTATCTAGGTTTTCAACCAATGTCAATGATCATATGACTGACAGCCTTCTCCTCAGAAGTCATTTTGAAATGTGCCTTGAAATACTTACGAGTGAAAAAGAAAACACCATGAAATAAATAAGAGACGTAAAATAATGAATTGATATTTATTTATTGAATTGCTTATTTAATACATTATTATTTTGTCACATGTGGTCTTCCATACCTAGCCAGCGGGTGCAATGATCACATTACCGCACTGACTGTATGGTGGGCTCATTAATTAACTTGCAAAGTTACTTAGCTGTTTGCTACCTAAGCACTACCTCACTAACTACTATGTTATTATCCTCAACTTACTGTTTTTTGTGGATCTTCAAATGTCGAACGAAGTTCGAAGTTGTCGCGTCCCATCTGTTTATTTTGGTCCTGCACGTCTGGCATATTGCAATCCATTTTTTGTTTTGTACGGTGTACTGTTTATACGCTAACAATATTATCTTTGGTATCATTTAGGCAAGTTCATCTAGCTGTAATCATCTAGCAGTAATCCCATGTTCCCGTTTCTCGTTCTTCTTCTTTGTCATTCTCGCGCAACTGGATTGGGTGTTGTCGGATTGGCTCAAAGTGGATCTGGAAAATTTATTCCACAGGGTTGATTTGCTGGAAATTAATAGGCTAGTTGATTCAGAAAATGAATACTTTTTAACTTTGGTTTGGGGAAGGTATCAAGTATTTTCAAGTCAAAGGGCTCATTGGTGTTAAAGTCAAAGTCGAGTTGCAAGTCTTTTTTGATTTTGTTAAGTCGAATCTAAAGTCATCAAATTTGTGACTTGAGTCCACACCTCTGCTAGTTAGCCTACTCTTGTATTCTGTAACATGATTTGCTTCATGATTAAAAATGTATGTATTCTTACTGTCCATGATGTATGTATGTATTTTGAGCGTTTGCTGGAATGGGCCAGTTAATTAGCCCCATTTTGTACACGCAAACATTTCGTAAATTGACCCCTATATTGTTTTATCTATGTTAATTTGTACCTACAGTAGTGTAGCTGTGCTGGTAAAACAGTGGGCCTAAGAAGGGCAATAAAGAGGCCTGTGTGCAGCATTGGCATCTGGGGCCAATGCCCTGTTCACAACCCCACCACCAACAAAGGCCTTCATACAGTCTTCTTCTTATCTACCACCGTCTCCTCATAGACACAAGAACAGCCTCTCTCTCTGCCTCTGTCTCTGTCTCTCTGTCTCTCTATCTCTCTATCTCTCTCTCTCTTTTTCCCTTCCTCCCTCTCTCACACATATGCACACACACACACACACAAACACACACACATGTACATGTATATGTATACAAAAGCTAAAAAATAGACACAAGCCATGTACACTGACTTACAGACACACACACACACACACACACACACTGTTCTGCTCACGCATTCACACATCATATAATCGGGTTTCACTCCAGATTCTCACAGAATAATTGCAGTACCCTGTGAGGAATGCTGTGTATTGACAATTGCCTTAGATAACTCCTATTCACACAGAGAGCAGATGCCCATATTCCCTGCAGCCTGGTATATTCTGGCTAGTATAATATTAATTGAGCTTCTGTCATGTCGCAGACCATGTCCTGGCTCCAGGCTCCACTATGAGAGGCCCCTGAGTGGGATATCGGGACGCTAACACGCAGACAGGATCTGTGGGAGTACAATGCGGTGCTAAAAATGAGCCTCATCAGAGCCTGCCTGTTCAGCCTTATAAAATCTCTCTCACTGTTCCTGTAGGGTAGATAGGGTTTTCTACCAACCTTATATATATATTGTAAAGAAATCTGTAGCAGCAGTTAACATACAATAGATACTACTAAGAAAGTAGCATACCAAAGATTATTCTTCTTCTTATTATTATTATAATAATTAAAAGTGTTTGCAGTAAGCTACATTGTCTGCAGAGTAGCATAGACTAGAGCCATGATTGGCAGTTATTGTAATTTTTTTAAGTAACTAACCATGAAAGTGATATGTTTGGGGAATTGGCGGTTTATAAATGCGATCTCTTTAGGGATTGCAGTTTATAGTAGGCTCGTAAATTCGTAATTTTTCTCGTAGTTAATTTTATAGTGCCATTGTGTTATGTGTGAAAAGGATAAACTGAACAGAGCTGAAGTGAAGAAATTAATCAAGACATAATGTTGGGTGAGGTGACAAGAAACGTTGGCTGACGTGAGCGTTGAGGTTCGGTTTTCATGGTGAGTCAGTCATGACCCTACACACTTGCCAGATCTCTGCGCTCCGCCTCCTCAGGACGACTGGTACCCCCCCCCCCCCCCCTCTTCATACTAGCACCCGGTCTCGACGTCTGTCTGTCCTGGCCCCACGGTGGTGGAATGAGCTCCCCGTGGAGGTCAGAACAGCAGAAAGTCTGACCGCTTTCAAGCGCAGATTGAAGACTCACCTCTTCAAGCTGCACCTCTCTCCACCCCTCCCTACCTCCTTGTGACTATTGTTATCAAAATTGTGTAGTTCCCCCCCCCCCCAAAAAAAAAAAAAAAAAATAAATCCCCAATCATACTGACTGCGCCTAGTACTTAGATTCGTGTTTACCTTTTTAGGATTGTTTTAACGCACTTGTTACTAGTTTGGAAATGCACTATGTACGTCGCTCTGGATAAGAGCGTCTGCTAAATGTCTATAATGTAATGTAATATAATGTAATGACCGCAAGAGCGCCGCGTAGGCTCCATGCAGACACATTTTTTGTCGGCATTTGTGTGAGATGAAAACATGTAGCCAATGGCACAGTTATTTATTTTTTACATTAATGCAACAACGATGATATTCTGCGTTAAAACTTTTGTTTGGTATGGGATACCTGTTCCCACAACGTTAGCTATTGAATGCCGTGGTGTCCAGTGACTGAATTGTTTAAGTAAGAGGCTACAGTGAACAGTGAACAGTTAATATTGTGAACACGTCTTTGCCTTTTCAATAAAAAAACATTATTATATGAGAAAACCAGAACATGTGAACACTGTTTGAGTCCAAAATGAAATTACACTTTAGTAGGCTATCAGGCAGGGATCGAATCCCGGTCTCTCAAATACTAAGACTGGACGGTAACCAGTACACCAAAGGGCTTTAGTCACTTGATATAGGCTATAGGCCATTTGTCACGGCAAGTGGGACATTTTTTTTCCCATACTGCGTAACGTCACTTGAAGTGATGTCGTCTGACTTTCACCATTTTGCTGTCGTACAAGTGAAATACAAGTGAAACATTGAACAGTTAATATTGGAAATGTCTTTTGTCTTTGCAATAAAAATAAATTTGTTTGTTATTGTGAAAATAGTAACAGTCTAATAAATTAAGTATTTAACAGTTGCACATTGTTTTTGTCGAAAATTAACTTGTGCACTGGCAGGCTCAAACCCCCAATCCTCTGTGTGAGAAACAGTAACTCTAACCATTAGGCCACAATAGCTTCTTGGAAAACACCAAGGCATTAGTTAATATTAACATTAATTAACATTAAAAAACATTAGTTTGAAGTATTTTTATAGGGTGATAAGCTTGGGAGAGCAGGTATGCGATGTTGTTATCCAATGGGGAGAATTATTGTTTGAGGGTACGGAGGCAGGACAAATAAGAAGAAGAATCAGAAGGAGGAAAACGGCTATATTGTGTGGATGTGTGAAGTTGTACGTAATGCCGTGTGGTTACATGAGGTCAGAACATACATAAGTTGTTTTTAAAAATGCATAAAAATACATAAAATGTTTTTAAGGGCTGAGAGTCTGTGGTCATTGTGGTTACTTCTGTAGGAAACCCTGAAAAGTGCCAAACTCTCTGTGCTGTATAGGTATGGGGCATGCCCCACCAAGCCGTAACTTGGCGGATGGCATACCTGCCATCCCAATATATATATATATATCATTTGACAGCCTGACATTATTTTGCCAACAGGCCATTCATTTTGAGTAATTTCCATCTTGACAATATTCCTCTGAAAATGTATTGAATAAGTGGGAAAAAGATGCATTGTCTTGTGTTGCATTCAGTGTGGGTGTTATCTCCCCCAGGTTCAGCATGCCTTTGCACTGAATTTAACGGCTCAGACACTGCTCTGTTACAGTAGAGTGGTTTTGACAATGAGCGCTAGAGAGGCAGAGGTTTTTGTTTTAGTCAGAAAGGTGGCAAACCAGAGGGGAGAAGACAGCCTTTACTTTTTAACAAGGTCTGTAGGTGTGCATTTAGCATTTTCCGCTTAACATTTCAGGAATAGGTTTTTCTCAATAGCTGATCCAGCGGTAGCATCCTTCATTGACTGCTGAGCTCAAAAGAAGTGTGAACAGTTCTAATAAGCACAATTAAAGCTGTCAGCACCATCTCAACCTTTTTTTTTCATTATGAGGAAAGCAGTTTATTTTCATGATGTAAGTAGGTGAGCTTGACAGCTGAGCCTTCCTTTTATTTAAATATGGTAAATGGCGTGCTCCATATAACTGTTTTGAAATGAATGCTATTGCAAATAAAATACGTTTTTCCATAAAAAAGCTGCAATGATGTACTGTATGTCAGATTGATGAGATTCACAAAAAACAATTACATTCCCATTTTTAAAAAATATTATGTATTCATGCATTTTAAAGAAAAAGCACACTGCATATTGAATAGCAGGAATGCGAGCCAAGAAACAGACAGACAGATGCCAGAGCCATTCCACGGCATGTAAATTTGTCCGTTTTGCAGTAGTTTGCGGGAATGATCAGCACCTCTGCCAGTTTACAGATGCGAGCGGAGTCTCCATCTATTATGCATGAGAGAGGAAAGATCTGGGCCCGCACACGGTCTGTTTGCTCTGCGTCTAAACTGTGTGCACATTGTCCTTCTCAAACCCATCTTCATGGAGGCCTGAGAGTTGTTTGGCTCATTTCCCACCTGGGTTCCAAAAAACACACTGTGTATTTTGTTTTTGGAGTCGTGTTGCTTTCTAGCATCTGTTTATTCAAGCACATCGGTTTTGGCTTTCATCCTCATGGCTTTTTGTTAACTCCAGAAACGGGTCTGTGCAAGGCAAAATCACGTCCACAGTCACACACTTTTCAACAAATGAGTGTCAGTGCAGGGTCGGGGTCTGTTTCCCTTTATAGAGCAGAGCTGCGATGCACGTGGACGGCAATGGGAATCTGTGAATTGTAATCGTTGTTTGAGTTGTCTGCTCTGTCCTGATTAGAAATATTCCACTCATATCTGGCAATTAAAGCATGGCTGATTAATTGGCCTGCCAATCATGAGGCCATTTGATTTTTCTGTTGTGCTGTAGAGAAAATATCAGGGAAATATGAATGCTAATCTGACTTTATTCCCTTTTTCAGTAAACTACGTATAGTAAATATAAAGACTTTTATATAAAACATAAATAAATGGAAGATTTTTTGGCCACACGTTCATGCTGTGAACCTTCCGTTCCATCTCATCCCAAAGGTGCTCTATTGGATTGAGATATGGGGACTGTGCGGGCCATTGGAGTAAACTGAAGTCTATATTGGATTGAGATATGGGGACTGTGTGGGCCATTGGAGTAAACTGAAGTCTATATTGGATTGAGATATGGGGACTGTGTGGGCCATTGGAGTAAACTGAAGTCTATATTGGATTGAGATATGGGGACTGTGTGGGCCATTGGAGTAAACTGAAGTCTATATTGGATTGAGATATGGGGACTGTGTGGGCCATTGGAGTAAACTGAAGTGTGGGCCATTGGAGTAAACTGAAGTCACTGTCATGTTTGTGGAAACAGCTTGAGATTATGTTTTTCTTAGTGCATGGCGCATTATCCTGCTGGAAATATCCATGAGAAAAATGGTAGACTGTTCTACCTGTTCTTAGCTGACGGGAGTGGAACCTGGTGTGGTTTTCTGCCGCTGTAGCCCATCAGCTTCAATGGTCGACACATTGTGCATTTAGAGATGCCCTTCTGCACACCACTGTTGTAAACAGCTGTTATTTAAGCATTTTTGGCATTTCTGTTAGCGTGAAGTCTGCCCATTCTTCCTCTGACCTCTTTCATTAATAAGGTGTTTTCGGCCACAGAAATGCCGCTCCCTGGACATTTTTTTTCCTTCTAGAGACTAGTGTGAAAATCCTAGAAGGGCAGCTGTTTCTGAGATTCTGGAACCGCCACGTCTAGCACCAACAATCATACCACGGTCAAAGTCACTTAGATCACGCATCTTGTCCATTCTAATGTTTTGTCGAACAAAAGACTAAACCACTTCACCATGTCTACATTCTTTAAATATTGAGTTTAGCCACATGACTCGCTGTTTGGAGGAGCAGGTTATTTGCATTAATAAGCAGGTGTACAAGTGTTTAAACACACACAAACACACCATATGTCCATAGGTATATTTTCAGTATATTTTAGAATGTACATATTTATTTACTTATTTATATTTACTGCAAAGAGGGAAAAATAAAAAAAAGAGAAGTTGCATGAAATTGCTTAAATTTGACAGCTCAATGCAGACCCCTCCACTGGAATGAAAAGCTGTTCTCCAGGTTTGTCAGGTATGGCCAATGTGCAGTTTTTTGTCTGGGTTTTTCCATGTGCCCAGTTCTGACAGTTCCTTTTTTAATATTTGTGTTTTGGCTGAATGTTAATTACCCCAGGTTGAGTTTCTTTGTGCTCTTCCAATGCCACCCCTACAGTGGCAGGACTTCAAATATCAATGTCTTTGTTGTTTGATGCATGCTAACCCCCCCTCCCCTCCCCTGAAGCTGTCCTTTCAACAGCACTCAACCCCCCTCCACACCCCACTGGCCCTCCACCTGAAAGCATGCTTTATTTCAGGTTTTGTAGTACGCCCTGTGAATTGGGAGTGAGTCTCTCATCCCATGATTTTGTGGAGACGTGTACAGCTAGCAGCGCGTGAACAGGGCCAGTTCCATATTGACAGAAGATTAATGAGCCAACCTTTAGTTAATTGATGCCATCCAAGCTGCGATCCGTTTTATCTGTTGTTCGACAAATCCTGGAGCAGCTGGCCATGTCTGGCAGCTCTGAGGGCCCAGACTGGGCAACAGAACCCCCCCCCCCACCACCTGCATCTCACAGCTTTTCACTCTGGGCTCCACGGTCAGGTGTCATACAGAGCACCAGGAGCTGTCCCGTGCTGGCCGATTGGAAATGCCACAGTGCATGTTCACACTACCCTGGAATCCCTCACCACTCTCACAGGGTGGTGCCATTGGCATCCTGGAGTGAAACGCTGCTGAAATACCGTGGAAAACTTTAACCACACATCGTTTTTTTCCAAATACAGAAAGGCATCAGGAGGTGACATACGTGAGCTGAAAGTGGGGAGAGGCATGAGTCAGAAAGAAAGAGTGAGCTAGAGTGTTTATTGATCAGCAGGATCACTAGTTGTGGTGCCATTAAAGAGCTGCAGTCACTCTGAGACATTACGCATGAGCATCTGTATACTCTGGGATCACTACAGAATTCCTGCAGGACTAACTGATCTTGTTCATTGGCTTTCTGCTCCTGTCTGAGTTTTGCCTTGAGATGACTGACTGGTTGCCCGATATGAAAAACATCCTGCTTATGCAGCATGTGGTCTTTGGAACCACAGAAGCACACGTATAATGTGGAGTACAGACTGTTCAACAGCTGAAGTGGCAACACATGCATAATGCGCAAATATGTTGTCATATCATACTTGATAGAATGTTGCTCGTTCTCTGTCACTAAGGTTGTTATTTTCTACCTTTGAATAAAAACACTGAGGTACGTTAAATCATAAAGCTACAGGTGTAACCTTGGCCTAATTTCAAACTCACGGCTCACAAAGGTAGACCCATTGTCTGCTGAGCCCCCACACTTTCTGATAAAAGCCTCACAGACAGAACCCGACATTAATTTTCCCACTCCATCACGTCACCTTTGTGACCTCTATTCCAGAGGGGAGCTGATGCTGTCTCCTGCTTTCCTCTGGTCTCCTCTGGCTTGTGTACAAATCCCTCGCCCCGGCAGTATTAACCACATTCCCACTTCAGATCAATATGACTTGTCATGAAGTGAGTTACTGAAAGTGATTAAGCTGCCTGTGTGGTTTAAAAACTTCGCTTTAGTCTCCGAAACACCAAGAGGATCCATTTTTATTTTAGACAGGGCCTCAAACCAGTTAAACATGTTTGCTTGTTTTCTAAGCATTGCCATACTGTGTGCCAGTGTGTAACCCATTCATTGCACACCGTTACACTGAGTGCTACAGTTATACATAGAATATTTACCATGGAAACATGAACAATAATGGGGTTATTATGAGAAAATTATATTTCGGGCCAGACAGTTCAGAAACCAAATCTAATCTGGGAAAATTAAAAAAAAAGTCTGTCGAAATAGTTACAGTAGGGAATTAATTAGCACGATGAAAGCTTTTATGTTGGTACTACTACCAATCCATTCTTAATAACAACAGCCACCTTGGACTAGCTAATCACTTGTTTAGCTAGCTATTCAGCAGGCTAGGAGGCAGTACAAACAGCTTATTACTAAACTATCTAGCTAGCAGTCAATAGCAAACTCAGTATCAGCTTCCTCACTGGTGGACTTGACCTTAAGAGTTGGCTGGCAGCTGTAGTTAACTAACAGATAGAAATTGCCCCAAAGTAATGGAGTTTGTGAACCATAAATGCCTCAACTTACTGGTGACAAAGCGCCTCCCACAAACACAATTACTGGCACTGGGCTGCCAGCCCTGCTTGTGTCTACACGTTTGGAACTCTGTGTTCAGAGTTTAACCTGTAAATCTTAGCTTACAAGGTTTATTAAAGCAGTAATGAGAAATTTCCAAGTTCCCTTGCATGGTTCTGCATTTTGTTGAAATTTGATCAGCTGAAATTTTAAAGGTGTTACAAAACTTTCTCCACATAATACCTCTGTCCCAGTGAGCAAAAGCCAGAATCTAGATGTTTAGAAAGGTGGAAATCTAGGTTGAGAGGTATTTTGACATAAACATGCTAGGTTAACCCCAATATAGCTGGTTTTACCCAGATATAGCCTGGCTATATTCACCCGAACCACAAGGTTATATTCACATGGACCACAATGCACTTCATTAAGTATTCAGCAACCAGAATGAGATGTACAGGTGAACCTCAGAGACTGACAACCGAAAGGGTTGCAACCGGTGAAAGTGTATTACAATTGTGTGTAATTATTTCACCCTCTTTATCACCTTTGTGAAACAGTACACATTCAATGGAAATGAGTGACTTTATATTTAAAATACTATACAAATTTGACAAAAAAGCATGTCTTTACATTATTGAATGCTGAATAATGCAGTGTGGGAAAAAGGAGGTTTATTGTTTCGAAAGCTAACATAGGAAATAATAGTTTAAATTTAATTTAGTTTGAATTATTAATTAATAAAAATAAGTATTTTTTTAAAATTAAGTAACACTGCAGTATGCAATCTTTCAATAATTTATGGGAACTATAGGCCTGATTTACTAAAAACCTTTTAGCACACACAAGTATCTGACTGGTGAAGGAATGCATGTAGTCTTACCTGGTGCTACCGGAATTTTATCTTAATGTTATTTCAGTCTAACTCCGTTATCTGACTCCAAATTAACATTTTAACCTTTTCTATATGTGCTAATAGTTGTGCTAATAGTTCCCGCTAGGGAACTTCAGTTAATGCTGTTTCAGTTTCAGTAGTTCTGTGAGTATTCCACAGAAACAGTAGAATGGTTGCAACAATGTTATTAGGCAATAGCAATGTTCCCTCATCAGACCTTGCTGACTCTCTGTCGGCACTGTAGACCAGTCTGTTCACCTTTGGTACTCAGCATAAGGGACACGCTTATGTCAATCACCCTACAATATCAAAATAACCATTATTACACTCCTTAGCTTTGTATTCACAGGCTTGCCAGTGTATCCTTCTACTCAATTATTTTCTTAGTCAATAGCTGTCAGTTGCTCTGAAAATTAATATGCATTTTTTTCTTGGAGTGTTTTATTTTTTTTATTTTTTTTATCATTACCATGAATAATCTAATTAATAGGGTGATAACAATATAATTAATTATACTCAGCTTTCAGTGTGTTTAATTGCATGCATTAAACTAATTCAGTAGGTGTTTGGACACTGTCAATTTCACCAACAATTAAACTGTTACCATAGCACATGCTTCAGAATCACAGAAACAGTGTGAGCTGAGCATGGCAAAAGATGCAGGATCACATTGTGCATCAGATCTCTCTCTCTCTCTCTCTCTCTCTCTCTCTCTCTCTCTCTCTCTCTCTCTCTCTCTCTCTCTCTCTCTCTCTCACTCACACTAATTCACACTAATTCACACTAACACACACACACACGTAGGTATACACACAGACCTTTATACAAACATATATCCATTTGCACATATATCACACATTAATTCACACAGGCACATATACACTATATACAGACACAGACAGTGTCTGTCTGAGGAGTCACACCACTTTCCATTACCGTTATCCCACTCTTTATTTATCGGTCGCATCTGGAGAGGGTTAACTCTTTTCCTCTGCCTATAGACATCTAACTGTGGGCATTAATCACTCTGCTCTTAAATGTTAGAAAACGTTTCCACAATTTGTGAACAAGTATAGAGTTTTCCTTTAACAATGTAATAATTATTATGTTTTATCACACAAAAAGAAAAAAGAGGCATTTGGAATTAAATCTCTGTTTTTCTGGTGATTTAAGTCCTTAACTAGCACCGGCCCGTATTCGAAAGTGGTTTCTAGTTTATTTGCATTCATTGCATTTAAAAAAATAATAATTTAGGTGAACACGTGCACTTTCAATGTGTTTGAGCTTTTATTACTTTATTTCAGTAATACTGGAAAACAAACCACATTCATAGTTTCATTTACAGTTTCTCAATTGCTTAGACACAATTTCTGGAACAACTCACCATTTTCTCAAATCTTAATACACAATTTTAAAAACTCACACCCAACGGTACAAACATCTAACTTCTGGGTCCCAATTCAGACTTTGCCGTCAGACAACACACACAAGCTGTCAAAAACACAGACTACATGACTGTGTGTTACACACTGGAGAGATTAATTCAAAACACTGCCAGCAAAATGTTTAGAATAAGTTTGATTTGGAACTTACTGACTATCACAACACTGACTATCCAAATAACCCTTTCAGGAACACCCTGGCGAGAGAGATTCAAAACAGTACTGTAATAAATACCTCTTACACGCTGTTTTGGTCAAAAACCTGACCTTTGAAAGGTCACACTGACAGAACATGTAAGGAAGAGTCCATGCACAGTAAAATACCCAATTTCCAAAAGATTTACAGTATTTCCAAATGCAGTAAAAGTACAGGTTCCTCAGCCTCAGCCTCAGCATCAGCGTTCTCATCATCTCGTCTCAGGTCTGGGTCAGGCCATAATATCTCATCAACGTCACACATTAAGGTTGCTCTTGCCAGGCAGTGTGGGGGAAAAGGCCGTTGTGTGCCTTATCCAACCCTGGATAGACTCCACAGTCACATCACCACAGATGTCCACCATTGCCTCCAGGAGGTTTTCCTGTGCCTAGGGGTTGTGGTCATACACTCTCCACCGCTATGCTGAGAAAAATTCCTATATCGGAATCAGAAATGGGGAATATGCTGGCAAAAAAAGAACGGTGAACTTGGGGGTGATCATTGAACCAGGTGCGAACCAGAGCAGCCCGATGGACACTCACGTTATCCAAAATGACAACATGTTGGGCTTGCTCTGGTTGCCCTGGCTCCCCTTCCTGTTGAAGAATGTTATTGTGCAGCTGATCTAGAAATTGAAGGAGTTGTGCCATGTTATATGGACCCAGTATGACATGGCGGCAGAGACGCCACGATTGCTCATGGCTGCACATAGGGTGACGTTGCCTCCCCTCTGGCCAGGAACTTGTATGATGGCACGGTGACGTGATGTTACGCCCCCTTTTATGCCTTTTTGTTAGGTTGAACCCTGCCTCATTGATGAAGATGTACTCATGTGGGTCAGCCATGGCATCCAGCTCAAAGATTCTCTACAGAAGTAAAAAAAGACACATTTTACTACAAATACAGTACTGTAGTGTACTACTGTACTGGAATGGAAGATTGTGTACTGCAGTTACTGTAACACATTACAGTACTATACATAAAAGTATTGATATGCTGGAGAGATGGGCCATACTCTACATACTGTAAAAAGTATGTACAGTATAGCAATTACCTTCACATATTGGAATTGTTGCTTCTTAACTCTGTTTGAATTCCTTTGTGGTTCCTTTGAACGATCCAGTCAATGGTCGAAATGCTGATGTTGTCAATTCTTTGGAAGACTACCTGGTCTTCAACTATATGGGTTTGAATTTCACTCAAACGGATGGCAATCATCATATTCACCAGGGCAGTCTCCTGCTCAGCTGTGAGAAGTCTCTGCCTACCTCCAATAGATGGCCACCTCTTAGTTCTGCAAACATTTTATTTGAACATTACTGTACTGGCCTATGGTCATCCATTACTGTGGTACAGTAAAAACTACACTGAGAACAAAGTGGAGCTTCAGTCTATATGCACTACAACATTACATGTATCACAGTAACAACAAGGCAAATGACCGGTTTTCCCTTCTGAAAGTACGGACAATGGATGCAACCGTGTAACGGCTTAGCTTGGGTTGCAATAGTTGTCTAGCTTCTCTCATAGTCCACCCATGTATGAGCACATGATGAACTAGGGTGGCATGGATTTCATCTGAGATGACTTGTCATTGTTGTTGTTGTCCTCGTCCTCTTCCTCTCTGTTGTCTAGCAACTTCGGCATCGTTAGGATCCATTGTTCCAAACCACATGGACTTGCCTCTAGGCCCTATTTATTGACCCTGAAATTCTGATTGCTGTGTTAACAATTTTGAGGCTTAGTGTTTGCACCTGGAGAAAGGTGTGGTCTTTGAGTTTAGGTTGTGATGACTTTAGTTAATTATATTGAGAGCATGTGTTTGCTGAATGAACATGTAGTGCAATGAATGATTTATTTGGCCACTTTTGTGTAAGGTTTTGCAGAAAGAGTTTTGAATAGTGAAACGTGTGAAAACAGGTGAATAGTGTTTACGGTTATGGGAAATGTGTGTCTGTTTTTGGGAATGACGTAAGGGTATGGGTTTCTGTGCTACAGGAACCAGTTTTTGTGTTTAAGCAATTGAGAAAAAATGTAGTATGCCCATAAATCACCTTTGATTATTGGAACTATAAACCTTTAATTTCATGCAGTATTTGGTTGATGGGGGGTCACATGCTTTAAGGGTAATGTTGCATGGAGTGGGTGTGCCATACGGCTTCTGTTCAATTCCCATTACCCGCGTCATGTCAAGGGAGGTTATGGGGTGCAGGTGGAGTTAAGTAGCAGACTGTGAGGTAACAACATGGGAATAAAAGTCATGGGGCCAATCAGAGTAAATGGAAAATCTCACTGCTCACTATTTGATTAATAATAATAATAATAATAATAATTACAGTTTTTCACAATTGCTAGGACACATTTTTTGAAACCTTCACCCATTTTCTCAAAACTTTAAACACAAAACCAAATCTTCAAACTACATTCACAAAACCTCTGACTCTTCTGGCAAAATCAAATAATCACCTCAAAACCATTTAATCTGTGCTCGAAATCAAACAATGCTTTCAGATCATACACACAGCCAGTCAATATATAAACACAGAGCATTCATTAGACACTACATCAAAAAATTGAGAACACAGCGTCCAGGGCATGTAGTTACAGAAATTAGTTTTTTATTGTATATAAACACATTTTGCAATTTTAAAAAGTATAGTAATCACAACTTAGTACAGTGAATATATTGTATACTGTAAGTACTGTAAGTAATACAGTATTGAATGTCTGTATATTCAGCACATAAAAATACAGGAAGCCCAAAGAAAACTCTAAATGAAAGGCACATTACAGTACACTCAAACAATGTTGTGCAACTGCAAAATCAAAGTCAATGAGAGATTCATTCTGCCTCAGCATCATGTCTTTGTGCTGGGTCCGGCTAGAGGACTTCGTCCACATCACGTGCAAGGTTGTCTCTTGCCAGGCAACGGGGAGGAAACCCTCTGGTGTGCTGGATCCAGCCTTGACAACACTCCACACCTATGTCACCACAGGCCAATTCCATTGCCTGTAAGAGATTTTCCCTGGTATATGGGTTTCGGTCATAGACCTTCCACCGCCTCGCAGAGATAAACTCTTCTATTGGGTTGAGGAAAGGGCTGTATGGTGGAAGGCAAACATTTATGAATCGCTGGTTGATGTTGAACCACTCGCGTATCCGGACACCACGGTGAAAGCTGACATTGTGCCAATCCACGACATAGACAGGATGCACTGCATGCTGATAATCCTGCTGCTCACGCTCAAACAAAAAATCCCAAAGACCAGCCAGAGATGTAAGAAGATGTTCAGTGTTATATGGCCTCAGGGTTGCATGACGGTGGAGAACGCCCCGATTACTTATGGCAGCACAAAGGGTGACATTGCCACCACGCTGGCCAGGGACTTCCACAATGGCACATTGGCCAATTATGTTCCTGCCTCTCCTTCTCCTCTTTGCCAGATTGAACCCTGCTTCATCTATAAAAATGTATTCATTGGGCCTTTCCATGGAATCCAATTCAAACACTCGCTATATATAAAAATAGACAAATAAGTAGTTTAGTAAGTGATACAGAAATACAGACTTCTGCAATAGTGTATTTGTATGCACTCCTGATTTACATACACTACAATATAGTGCAGTTTACAGTAACAGTAGGCTAGTAGCATAGAATTGTACTGTATCCATCAGTGCTGAAAGTGTCTGAGTGTACACTTACTTGCACATACCGATATCGTAGATATCAACAATGAGAGCATCTTGTTATTGGGGGAACAAAGCAATCCTTCCACCCTCATGTGGTAGTCTTGCAATTCTACAAAAGGGAAAATGCACTTACAAACGTATACATACAGTAAAAATAGTAATGGACATTACTTCTATTTGTAAAATGTTGTATGGTAAGAAAGGTTCTTTTTTTTCCAGTCCTCTTTCTATTGACAAAGTGTTGTACGGAATCACATGTATACAGTAAACTTTCAATAACCAAAATAAAAAGAAACAATTACCTCTTCTCTGAATGTCCTTATTATGGTAGCCACAGAGAATCTGCTCAAATCGGGTTGTACTCTTTGTCCTGCATCCCTCATTGTCATTCCATGAACAAGAACATGGTCTATCACAGTTGCTCGAATTTCATCTGAAATTACTGTTCTTGGTCTTGCTCTTCCTCATCCTTGTACTCTTCCTCCTCGTCCACCACCTCTTACACGTACTCTTCCTCCTCTGCCTCTCAGATTGTTTCCATCCATTGTTGGTATCAACATTCAACACACCTGTGCCACCTGTGCACTCTGAACTGGCTTATATTCTGTACAATTGCTTTGATCACATCATTAGAAACAAGTGTGAACAATTTTGAGTTGTTGTATGTAAACGATGACAACTGTGTTGTAGTTGTGTTTAACCTTTGCTGCCAGTGCAGTGCATCACAGTGCAAAATGTGTTTTAGTGAGTGAGAATGTGTTTAGATTTTGCAAAAAGAGTGGATGAGATTTGCAAATGGTGTCTAACTACCTGAACTTGTTTAAGGTTTTGCCAAAAGAGTGATTGATTTGACAAATGGGTTTAGGCCACTGAGCATTTTGTTCAGAGAATAGGGTTTCGTGTTTTAGCAATTCAAAAAAACTGTAATCACAAAAACTATGTTTTAAGTTAAATGTTTGTGTTTGCCAAAAAGGTATTGTATCATTATCAGTGTAATAATAATAATAATAATAATAATAATAATAATAATAATAACAACAACAGATCAGGGAACATAATTTCAGTATTTCTGTTGGAATCCCAGGTTGTGTGGTGGCTAGGTGTCCACAAGTCAGGACAAATCAGCAGGTGGCATCCAGCTGAACTCCTGATTGGCTGAGAGTGGGTCTAATCAGGGGGAGCCCCCAAACCCTCGCCATGTCACAGTCAGCTCCCAGACAGGGAGGGTGTATTTCTGATTTCTGTCTTGGTAAAACACATTTCTAAAATATACCTTGGAAGATTGTACTGGCCAGTATGGTCTGTTTATCTGATTGTACTGGTCAGTATGCTCTGTTTATCTGATTGTACTGGTCAGTATGCTCTGTTTATCTGATTGTACTGGTCAGTATGCTCTGTTTATCTGATTGTACTGGTCAGTATGGTCTGTTTATCTGATTGTACTGGTCAGTATGGTCTGTTTATCTGATTGTACTGGTCAGTATGCTCTGTTTATCTGATTGTACTGGTCAGTATGCTCTGTTTATCTGATTGTACTGGTCAGTATGGTCTGTTTATCTGATTGTACTGGTCAGTATGCTCTGTTTATCTGATTGTACTGGTCAGTATGGTCTGTTTATCTGATTGTACTGGTCAGTATGCTCTGTTTATCTGATTGTACTGGTCAGTATGGTCTGTTTATCTGATTGTACTGGTCAGTATGCTCTGTTTATCTGATTGTACTGGTCAGTATGCTCTGTTTATCTGATTGTACTGGTCAGTATGGTCTGTTTATCTGATTGTACTGGTCAGTATGCTCTGTTTATCTGATTGTACTGGTCAGTATGATCTGTTTATCTGATTGTACTGGTCAGTATGGTCTGTTTATCTGATTGTACTGGTCAGTATGCTCTGTTTATCTGATTGTACTGGTCAGTATGGTCTGTTTATCTGATTGTACTGGTCAGTATGCTCTGTTTATCTGATTGTACTGGTCAGTATAGTCTGTTTATCTGATTGTACTGGTCAGTATGGTCTGTTTATCTGATTGTACTGGTCAGTATGCTCTGTTTATCTGATTGCCGTCAGTCACATTGTCCCCCACAGTCCCACCGGCCATAACAAGTAACGGTCAGTCATGTGGTCCATCCAGGCCGCCCACTGCTCGCTAATGAGACTTTCTGTAGTGTCACCGATGGCAGACATTAATCATCAGAGCACCGATTATAAAAATATATTACAAACTCCAAATATGGGTCATAATGTGTTCTGAATAATTATTCCTGGAAGGAATTTGTTTTAATTCAATTTTAATGAATTTATTTATTATTGCTAGTTCATCAACAAAGATAGATGGCCAGCGACTGTACAGGCTGTAAAATATAATAATAATAATAATAATAATGATAATAATAACCACTAAAACCTTTTTAAGTGCACTGACAGGGACTGAAAAATACCATAATGGTTAAATGATTTATCTTAAACTCTCTTCACACATTCATCCTTTTCCCTCTCAGAATGTGGCCTGGAGAACCCCTTGGGAAGTGTGTTGCATTATTTTAGCGGCAGATTACCCAAACTCTATTCTGTTTTTAACAGGAAATGATTGGAAGTACTATTTCAGTTGAGAAACAAAATGCATATGATGAAAGCCTCTGTATTTATGTATGTGTAATGTGTTTCTCAATACACGTTTGAATAGTATAATTAAAACCCCAGCAGCAGTTAAGGTCTGCTTTCTGCATGCTTTGTATTATGTTGCTTGTAATTATATATGTAACGATGGTGCAAAGGACTAAATCTGCATTTGAACTGGAATAATACAAGGGCCCATTCTCACAGTTACACATGTGTCCTAGATTAAATTTTTGCTGAAGGTATCATTTACATGATGTGAGACAAAGCTGATTAGCTTTGATTAGAAGGACACATAATCACCATGGTGATTGTGTGGAGGAGGGGAAATAAATACTCTCAATAAACATTCAATGCATTTCACCTTTTGAATATTTCTTACCTTATTGTATTGTAGCTGAATTTTTATCCTTATTTTTTGTATAGTGAAATGATCGAGAATGCATTTAAGAAAAAAAAATGAGCTTCCCACTAAGATTATACAGCTGTAAAAGCAATAGTTTTTATTTTTTGGTTACTTCGTAATCAAGCTAGCTTCCACACAAAAAAAAGATAGTGACAATTAAGTGTGAGAAATATTGTAGCGATTACTCTACTGGCTTACATAGCATCACATGTGCACTTCCTTATACGTCCAAAAGCATCACATGTTCACAAATGATTTATATTGCTTAATTGTTGCCTTTTTGTATTATCTTTATATTGATGAGGCATAATAATGTATGCTATTTAGTATGTATTCTGGTTTCAGGGGACTGCGATTGAGCTGTTGGCTGCAGAGCATCACAAGTGCATCAGACACTTAATTGTTGAGAAAATGCATTGTGTTTCTAAAATAGTCTGGTAAATTGAAAAAGTAGTACAGTCTACCAACATGTTTTACTACATAGAAAAATGTTCAGTGTTAATTCAACTCTGAGTACATGAGTCCAATAGGGACCATATGCACTTTGTAAGAGTTGACTTAACACTTTATGTCATTGCATTTTACTGTGTACTGTAACTACTACAGTTGTGCCTTGACTGTGAAAACAGGGCCCTGGCACTTAACACTCCTGAAAATTCTTAAAATGAGAAGCATCAAACATGATGTTATGGCTCTTTTCATCTTCATTTTTCTCTTCTCCTCAGATCTATGTGAAGTACAGTACATTTAAATTATAACTATATTATAATAAATGTTTCTGCTCATAGTCCTTGCTGCCAGGAATAGGTATTTAATTACATTCCGCAGAGTTAGATTTATCTAGCAGCCAGCACAAAGCATTACTGCACGGCGCCTTTCAAAGGATGCACTTTTGATTCACTGCAAATATACAACTGTTAATTTTCACACAGACCTGCCATTGTTTCCCTCTGGAACCTTTTTGTTCGCACTCATGAAAACACACCAGTAAGTCTTCTTTTCTCCAGGCTTTTTCAAAAATAGTCACATCTGCTGGCGGCCAGTAATTTCATTTAAATTCAAAACTTTTTCATTCCGAACCATATTTAGAACCTATATGCCTTGGGGATAAAAATCATTCATCTGGAATTTCTTTTCCTTTTTTAATTATTATTATTATTTTTTTACTTGTCCAAAGGCTTAAAGCCAAGAATTTGTGGCCCAAAAATAAAATAACATTGTCTGAGCGTCACGCACCAAACTTGTGTTTAATATAAATGGTTCTCATAATGGGGCTATAAAACATTTATACACGTTAGCTGTTTCTTCATGCGCAGGAGAGTGTGGCTCTTTGCTTGTACCTCGCCATGGTCCCAATAGGCCTGACGGCCCATTACTCCCAGCAGGAGAACATACTGTACCTGTATATAATACTGTGTCCCTGTGTATAAGCATGTGGTCAATTGCAATGTCATGACAGTCTTCCACAGAATAATTTTTTCAAGACAGACAGTGTCATTCCAGCTATGCAAGAGTGCTGCTGAATAATTTTGCTATACACCAGGGTAGATGGGGGTTTCAATATATCATTTATAATGTAATTTACTGTCATACCTGTCAACCCTCCCGTATTTCCCGGGTTTATCCCGTATTTTAACCCCATCTCCCGCTGTCCTCCCGTTTGGTTTTTTTTTCCTGAATCTTCCGTATTTTGCTTTTGTACAATTGAATGTCTACAGAAGCATCAACCTGCTCAGGATGCTTCTGTAGAGTCGTGTTGCCAGTAAAGCCCTGTTATACCCACTCCAGTGCAGCAGGTGGCAGTATGCAGCATAGAGTAGCATACTTCGTTCAAAGTCTGAGAAGTCTCGAGAAGTCAGTTTGGCTGCGGTCCAATTTGTTAAATGTTCTGCCCTCCTGCACTTCCCCTCGCCACTTCCACTTGGGGGAATCCCTTTATAATTCGGAAGTTGGGCGTTGCCAAGGGTGAGTGTGGTCCAATCCGTTAGAAATGCAAGTGAAGTATGTTAAATTAGTTCCTCGACCCTTGATTTGGCTCGAGGGAACGAATCCGCAAGACTGTAGACTTCGGGCGGTGAAATTTCCCAGAATGCTTTACTGTCACCCCAAGCTTCCTGTTTTGGAAGTTTAAATTGAATGCCTTTACATATCTCCCGGTAAAAATCTTAAAAATAGAGAAAGCTGCACTCAAGTATAAGCCATTAAGCAATATTTTAAAAGTTTTTTTATTGCACGACTGAAATCTTGAATAAATTAGGAAATAACAATGATTTAGTGGTTTGATAAAATCGCTTTAAAACGTATCTCCAGCGGAAAAATTTTATGCTATCCTACTAGGATTCAGTATTAGAATGATTATTTCAGACTAGTTAACGATGACTAGCTACATAATCAGCTCGTTGCCATTCAGCGAGTATCCAGCAAATGAGCCAGTGCAAGCTTATGGGCAATAGCCTTTTAAAAATACTTGAATTTCATATTCAGTACCGGTCGCTCGCCTCTTTTATGTTTTATACTTCTGTGCTACCTCCAAAGCGATCTAGGCTATGCATCCAGCGTTTTGATTGCTGTTTTTTAATATATTTGATTTGGAGGTATTTTGTAACAAGTGTATTTTTGTACAAGTGTATTATTCTCCATTACTGCTTATGAGGTATTTTAAAGTGCTGTCTATCAATACATTGATTGATAATCATTTTCTAGTTTGCTCTTTTGCCAGAATACAAATTGAGATGTTGTCTGGAGCTTGCTGTCTTATGCAATTTTTTGGAAAGTTTTGCACAAACTCATTTGTGAACTCATTTGAAGTTGTAGTTTGCTATGTTGTACATTCACGTCAATGCGACTGGACGTCGCACCACAACGCAAGGTAGAGAAGGAGGTTCAAATTCCAGTTACGCTAGATTCCTTGTAAATCTCTCCTTCCAACATTTTTTTGACCCCCATGACGTTTTCTGGCGAGGTCAAGGAAAAGTTGCATAGAAAGGAAAAAGGAGTTATTTTTATTAGCTATTCGAATGCAGCCAGAGTCCATATTTTTATACAGTCTATGGTCTACTCGTGTTGTTTAGGTGCTGCGTCTCATCCTCCCAAGTGGAAGTGGTGAGAGGAAGTGCAGGAGGGCATAACATTTAATGGATTGGACCTCAGCCGTAGAGAGCCTGGTTTGAGCAGAGTATGTGCGAACTGTGAAGTTGTTGCCTGTATGGGACTTTGGTGAAATGTAACAAGATAAACTCTTCAGGGTTAATCAGAAAACAGTTGTAGCTGAATTTACTGGTAAGTAGCCTACTTTGGTTCCTAAAAATATTTATACAAGAGATTTTGGAGAAAAAGATTTGGTATGTTCTAAACCAAAAGTGCATCAGGTAGGCGAAAACGGCGAATGCTTATTTGTAGCCTACAACGTTTAAAAAAAAATCTTCTTGTTTCTATATCTGAATAGGATTTTCTTAGCATGTATAAATGGTACATTTTACAGTCTGTGGCTGTGGTGAGACGAGGGCCGTAAGTGCTTTTGGCTATTTTAATGCCCTGGCCTGCAGTGTAACTGGAGAAGCTGAGGTTTTCGCAAGCGGCTACCCTTTTAAACAAGTCTGCGTCAAAATTTACGGGGTTTTCTTAAAGCGGTAGTTTTATCATTTCAGACAAACATGAATACTGCAATTGGGACGGATACGTCTCATCACTAGTGGTAAAGTGGATCGAGGTAAATGCATTAGGCTACTTATTTTATGTGTATTATGCATATACTGTATGTGAATATTCTGAAATAAATGTATTCTGAGCGTTTTACTTTCAACCAGGTATTTAACCACCTGATTGTAATCACCTCCTTAATTGAACTAGTTAACCCAATCCTCTTTACTCTGAGATTACATGGCAAGCAGTAAAGTCACCTGGTGAGTAGATCTCCAGAACCGAGCGTGGGCACCCCTGTTGTAATGCAAGGATAATGGTGGGGATGGTGGGCTTGGGGTGCCCAAAAATGTCCAACGTTTCCAATTAATTACTAAACTGTGGCGGCCCACCACAGTTTCAGAATGAACCCAAAATATGTTTTTTACTTTCTTAATAATATTAAAGAAAAAAAGAAAGTTGCGCACACTATATGCTCCAATTACATTTATTAGTAGGCAACGTTTTGGCAATAAATAGAATTGTAGCATATAGAGTGAGTGTGCAACTTTTTTTTTCTAATATTATTTTACTGTTAGTCAACACTTCGTTTAAAGTTATCTGATGTGCATCCTCCCTCTCCACAATCATATTTCATAATAATAACAAAGATGTTGAAGATATGCTGGTAAAGGTTAAAACATTTGTCAAATTGACTGCGTCATCGCCATTCATATGTATAAAACTTATATCACAAAATTCTTCATAGATCTAGCCTCTAATTTTGCTCTCAACATGCACCAGATTGATGCATTTAACTTTAAAATGTACACATTTGTTCCCCAGGGGGGCATGCCCCCAGACCCCGCTACAGGGTTCTGAGTCTGTGAACACTGATCTCCCTTATGCACCCAATGATCACAGGTATGTTTACTGTGTGTGTGTGTGTGTGTGTGTGTGTGTGTGTGTGTGTGTGTGTGCGTGCGGCATACACACCAATAGGTTACCAATATCATTGTGAGTGAGAGAGTGAGAGATACTGAGAACATGGGAGCAGACAGATAAAGCAAGAGCACTAAGTTACTGTTCAGTTACTGTACTGATGGCTGCCCCCTACTCAACACATGATCTTATTGTTTTCCCTCGCTTTGCCACACTGCTGCTTAAGTAGAGAGAGGGCACTTGCACTTCCTGTCGCCCGTCTCCGGGCCAGGATCTTCCCATCGCGGGGGCACGGGGAAAGGGAACATGCCGATGATGACGGGGCTCTCCTTGGCCGCTCAGGGGGCGTGTCCTGGAGAGGGGGGCCCAGTAATGACCGGCCCGAGCTGTACTGGGCTCCGCTATGAGCCCTGCTCTGCGGACCCAAACAGCCTGCATCTGCATGGCTGCATCTGCTCCGGCATCTCCCCGGCCTCAGCCTTAATGCGCCTCTTAATTAGCCATAGCGTTTCTGTCACTGTTTAAAGTTTAAACCCTCCTCTTTTGGGGGAGGTGGGGTGGGTGGGTGACACAGTCATCCCTTTCTACCCCTTGGCTACCAGGCAGATGGTCACTTATTACCAGTAATTAAAATTCCATCATTGATCATAGTTTGTAATCTTACTTAATTTGAAATGTGTTAATAATTAAAGCGACTGAGATATATGGGGTGAATTTGAATGGAGAAGGGCAAATCACATGGGGTTGGCCAGATATTAATCATCACATTCCCATTTTCACTTCAATATAGTGCAGAATATGGAAAATATTGCATACATTCTGCAAAATGTAAATGTCTTCAAGAGTCCTTGTGAGTATTGCACAGAGGTGCAAGAGTTAGCATTTTTGCATTTTTTAATGTTATTTGCACTGAAAATATGCTGCCTGCATTTGTTTGTTTGCCATTATCTGCAGTATCTGTGTATATAAATATAGTTTGTGGCTAATGAAGTTAAATGACTGGAGAAACATATCCTCTCTCCCTCCCTCGTTCCCTCTCTTCCCCCCTCTCTCTCTCTTTCTCTTTCTCTTTCTCTATCCCTTTCTCTCCCTTTATTTCCCTCCCCCATTCTCTCTCTCTCTCTCTCTCTCTCTCTCTCTCTCTCTCCCTCTCTTCCCCCCCCTCTCTCTCTCTACTGTAATGAAAACAAGAAGAACTTTTTTGCTCTTGTTCCAGAAGGAGCCGTAAAACTGGATGGGGAAATCAAACTAGGTCAACAGGCAGACTAAAGGTGCCCATGCAGTATCTGCTGAGCGCACAGCTATTATGTACTGCGAGAGCAATGCATAATTGTTTACTACACGGGCATGAGGGGGTTGGAGGAACCTGTAGGTGTTTATTAGTTTCCTGTAGAGGTCATTGATCATTTATCTGGAAACAGAGGGGAGCAATGAAAAAATATCACACTGTCATTCGTAGACAGATTTCTTTTATTTCTTTTTTTTGTAAGGCATATTGTAAAGATGATACCTGAATTTTTAAAATACTTGCATGACCTTGTCGTTTGAAATCAACGTTAACTATTTGACGCTATTTCTGCTTTGTAATTCTTTCTGAGATTTTAAGTTTAGTTCTGAAACGTTTTCAAGTTGAAATAATTGTGGGGGGAAATATTTGGTATTTTGTGAGACAGCAAAATCGGCTTAAATCCCATGGATTCAAAATGTTAAATTGGTGTCGGTTAAGGTAAAAACATTTGATTTATTTTAGAGGTTCTACTGTGTGTACATATATTTGAACAGCAATTACCTTTGGCAATTTCACAAGTTTAGAGATATTCAACACCAAACTTGCACAGTGGCAAATGTTTTGATTGACCCCCGTCTTGCACTGCCCAGCCCATGTTGACGCATGTTTACTGCAGACCAGGAAACCACCACACATGGCGGAGGTGAAAAATATTCTGTCTACACAGGACAAATTTAGCTATAATTCCACTGGAAGCTAGGCACATTTGTGCTAACACAGTTTCCAAAATGCAGTCCTTTGTTGCATTTACATGATTTAAAAAATAAAACATTCAACTGCGTAAAATAGGCATAATATCATAGCATTTATTTGGTTTGGTTCTATTAAAATTGATGATTTGGATTTCAACGTGTCTTTAAATTGACATACGTACATAATACATTACATAAGGAAGGAGATTGGATTACAGCACATTATGCATACTTGAATATACTTTATTCGGTGTCCTGTAACATCACAGTTTTGCATTTGTTATGAGCCCTTCATTTAAGGATGCAAACGCAGTCAATAAATATTATGTTCTTTATACTTTTACAAAATATAGTCTCAATCTGCCTGCTAACCAAGTTAATTTACCTCCACACCAGATTTTTGCTTTACCATAAGAGACCCTTTTGAACTAAGCATGACAAGGTGAGCCAGGCATGTTTTCATAGATTGCAATTACACTAAACCTTTTTACATCCCATTCTAAAATAAACAAGCAGAAGTGACATCTGGTTCAAATACAGGGTCTTTAACTTAATTCCTCGTTCCAACATTTCCTCCCCTAAGCAAAGTAAATCTTAAGTTAATAAAAATGTAGTTTTTCCATATATCCCTCTTCCAGCCTAATTAGAAAATCCAGGTTTGACCTTCCATTCTCAGGATTTGTGTGCTCACATTGAAGGAAAAGATTGTCTCTAAATGTTATTGTGTGATGCTATCTAAATGCTAATTAATCTGGATATGCCAGTTCATACCTGCTGTTGTAGACTTGGCAGAGCTTTCCTTCTGCCTACTTCCCCAATCATCAAAATGCAGTTAATGGTTCCAGTGACCCATTTCAAGAAGCTTTCAGCAACTTTCATATTTTTTATAAACTTGTGAGCTGTGCTTCTCTGACAATTTATGCCTTGAAATATAATTAAATTGTATTGTGCTACATTACAATTACCATCTATACCACAAGTTTATATCTAGATTATATGCCATTCCAATTGTATGATTGCTTAAATTCAATTGCTTAAATTACAAACAAATCCTTCTTTAACTGCCAAATAAATAGAAATGAATTATTATTATTATTATTATTATTATTATTATTATTATAATAATAATAATAATTATTATTATTATTAGTTGTAGTAGTAATTATAGTAGTAGTAGTAGTAGTAGTAGTAGTAGTAGTATGAAAAGTTGGCTGAGATATAAAATGTGAAAATTATTCAAATAAACTATCTAGTGATCACAGCAAGAACTGGGGGAAAGTGGTCAATCATTTATTATGTTTACAGATGGTTTGAATAGCTGCAGACCAAAGAAGATTGAGTGTGGAAATGCTAAAAAGAAACTGCCTAATAAGCTTCCAAGAAAATGCTGTACTTGTGTTCCATTAGACCATGAATGAGGTTATACAACTTTTTTTTCAGCAACACATACATTTGTAGTCAATTCTTGCATCTATGCCTGCATTCAGTGGTTAGCTATCATGTTATAAACATAAAGTGTGTGTACAAGACATGTACTGTAATCAATGTGTCCTTTTTTCAAATGTATCTTTTATATTCCAGAGGGAAATGCAATATGAAAAATTATAAACTTTTTTTTCTTCCATCTGAATCCTCTTTACCCATGATGTGCAGCACAATTTGTATGCCAATAAACGGAAAAAAAAAGCAAATAATTTTAACCCTGTAAGTGAGAACAGAGCAATGACTGAAAGGGGATCCCTTTAACAGTATCCTGATAGCGGCAACAACCACAGGCTTGTATTCACATTTTCTTAAAAGAGTGCTTGTGAAATCAAGCCCACTTTCCTTATTGATGTGGTAGCAGTGCTCTTTATGCATTGATAAGAGTTTGCGACAGCGCTGAGCTTTGTTCTGTGCACACAAGAAGGAAACGTTAACGGTTTAGAAGATATCCGCTGGTCTGCGCTGATACGGCTCCTTAGAACCAGGCAGTACAGCAACGTGGGCCTTGATACTAAAAAGCGCTTCACTACAGCTCATTTCTATGCTGTCAATGGGGTTGTTTGCTAAAGGGGCTTAAATTAATGGAATTTTTGTCTGTACCGTTTATGTAAAGCAGAACTTAACTGAGGCCATCTCCACATGCAAAGCTTCAAACACCACAGAGGAAGACCGTTTTTTAGCACACAGAGCACTATTATTTTTTATTCTTATTATGTATATTTTAAAGTGAAAATGGAGTATTTAGGGAAGTGGAGGAGGTTACAGCTGCTTGGTGATATCTGCTCTATGTTGGCTGCTGTTTTGCAGCATTTTCATCCCTGCAGAAGACTGTTTCTAAGATGAAGCTCACACCATTTTCTGCTTTTCACATGTGAAGTAGTGACCATTTCATATAATATTACTAGAACTATAGAAAAGTTTTCAAGCTTATTTAAAGCGGATCTATCTCAATTTATCAATAATGTGGAGGACACCACATGGGCAGAACTCAAATTTGAATTCTGACACAGTCTCAAAATAATCAACCATTCTAAATGCATCCCTTTGCTGAGATTTATCATTTTAATATTCTTGTCTTATTCCACTACCTTATTTGTGTTGTGTCAGGTTGTGCAATATTCATTATACATGTTCGCTTCATTGTTGTAACCAGTAAGCTCAGTGGATTGAGCCCAGTGCTTTTAAGGTGTGAACAGCAGAATTCCCAAGCTGTTTCCACACACATTGTATAGCCACAAGTATCACATTATAACTTGTGCATTACCTGCTGGTTATTATGTAATCAGGTTTTGATTAATCATTTCATAACTTTAATGAATAATGTAATATCTAACCAAAATCATTTATGTTTTAAGTAGTTTTAAGTGTCCTATATGAGCTTGGCATTTATTAATTAAATTTCACCTTTATTTCACCAGGTAGGTAAACTGATAACTCAGATATAGGGGCTGATCGGGTGGCCAGATGTAAAGAACTATGACCATGACATCGAGGTATTTCTAAAAGTGCCATGGAATCTTTAATGACCACAGTGAGTCAGGACCTCTAATCCAAACACATAGCAATATATACTCACTCACTCACATGTAAAATCTAATCAAAAACAGCACTGCAACACAACATCCAAAACAGTAGCCCCTAACTACCTCATCCAGCAACTTAGTTTACCCAGGAGATCACCCGTTCCAGAACTAACCAAGCCCATACCATAGCTTCCCCAGTTTCACTTGAGAAGGGTTCTGGTGGTTCAAGCTGATACAATGTGCGCTTTGCGTTGGGCCAAGTAAGAAAACAATGCTGTCTGTACGCATATGATTTAGTCTTATACTGATTGAAGATCCATGTCAGCCATTGTCTTACAAGTGAAAGGAGAGTGATATGTGATATATGATGAGGACTCTGGTAATGAGTAATGTCAGAGTTTTTCAGCTATTACACTTGCTGGGGAGTAGGATCTACTTTTTGGTCAAGTATAACATTTAGAATTTGTCTGACACTGATGTTTACTTGTGTCATAGCACCAGGTGCAAACCAAATAAATTAATTTCATTAAGTTTGTGCATGTATAAACACAACTTTAGAATGATGCAAGTAGTGTGTATTATTTGTTTTGTCCTTGGTTTGGTTGTGACCATATTGAGGAAGAAAAGAGAAATCAGCCATGCAGAGTGTGGTAATATTTCCTCCTCACGATTGTAATGAATATAAACATTTTGTTTTTCATCTTTTGACAGTTGTAAAGGTGAGAGCAGAGCCAGATGGTGCAGACATGATTTGCCTCCGTAAAAGGTTAAATATGGTATCTGGCTGTTTTTCACAGTTAAAGTGATGTTCACCCCTAAGAAGTGTTTGGTAAACTGCATGCTCGTGACAGTCAGCTTGTTTGTGTGGGCGAGAGATTCTGTTCCTGAGAAACACTTCCAACATGGATTTATTATTATTATTATTATTATTATTATTATTATTATTATTATTATTATTATTATTGATATTAATAATAATAATAATAATAATGATAATAATAATATCCCCTTTGTCTGCCTTGTGACACATTGCCCATGTAGAACACACTGAGGAGTGATATTCCCTGTAGAGATGGTGAGTGGGAGGAGCCAGATATTCCCTGTCGAGAAGGGGAGTGGGAAGAGCCAGATATTCCCTGTAGAGAAGGGGAGTGGAAGAGCCAAAAACTGAATTTTGAATACACCACAAAGCCTTTTTTGCTAAATTGCACATTCATCTGGCGGAGAAACTGGGATAAGATATAAATATAAAGGCCTACTGCTGGTGTGCTGGGGGACTTTCATTAAAAGTTGTACATTTCTAAAAGAAACACGTATATAAAAAATGCAAGCCGCCACACTTCGCTAGTCTTGGAGACCACTACGGTTACTCGTTGTTTGCAACAAAACACTTAACCAAGTAATGCGCTGCATGCTATGTGGTGCTTAACTTCAAAGGTATCAGTTATGTGTTTGGACATCAGGTAAGAAAGAGGTGGGGTGGAGACAGTAAATACATTTCTGCCCACGCAGCTTCAGACTCAAAAGCTTGTGGGAGATTTCAGAGGTTCTCTACTATCAAAGCAGAGGAATATTCCCAAGAAAGGGCCATTCAATGAACAGAACCATTCCGCAGCTCTTTCAGGTACACATTTTAAAGGGCTTTCCCATCATCACCTGGGCCACAGCTATAGGCGGCTGTTATCACGGCTCACAATGTAAGACAGGGCTTCAGCGCATGGTGTGTGTTGGAAACAAGACGTGCACTTGCTAGTTTGTTTGTTGTTGCCATGCGCTGCTGTAGACAACTGCTCTGGGGTTCATCATGAAAACAAAGAAACCAGTAAAAAATTATCTGTAAGGTTGACTTGCCTTCCACCAGTATTGGGACCACCATGGTCCCTGCATGGAAAAAAGCATCAGGTCACCCCAGTCAAGTTCAGCCAAAATCCCTACGGCCTCCCTGGCCACAGCCCAGAGGGAGCAATCGTCCTTGCGCATCCCTTATGAGTGGAGCTATGATCAATAAATCATTATATTGTTTAGTGAATTGGGCTATAAAGTAGCTTTCCCACTGTGCCTACGGAATGCAGGAAGTATGTGGATGCATTGTGTCCCACTTTGGTGAATGTCCATTAAGTTGTTTTCCAATGAAAGGGCCAAGATCAATATCAGCACACAATGATTTACACTTCAGGCATGCTCTGTGACACAAGCTAACAACATTATTTTAGAGGGGTAGTATTCATTATTGGATCAGTGACCAGTCCCATTTCACTCAGCTGACTGTTGGTTGATGATGGATATAAATTTACTTGGCAATTTTACAAAGGGAAAATTGTTATGTTAACATCCACCCTTAGATGAATGTGTTGATAGTTCTTCAGTGAAAAAAAGCATTGAAGAAGTATGATCATTAAATTCTGCTCAAAAATGTAACTGTCATAACTCGCTGTGTATTGATTTCCTTACATACCGTGTTACTGGCAAGATATCATTACAGGAATGTATAATGCTGACCTGACAGCTTGTACTGTGTTAGTTTTAAAACTTTTATTTGAACTTAAGATTAATCATTTTCTACTCTTGAGTGTCTCTTTTTACATAATGACCTGATATTTTACTTTTTTATTTTTATTTCTTGAATTCTCTCCCATTGGGAGTTCACTATTTATGCTTATATTTATCTGATTCTTTCTCTGGTTTTCAAAAAGAGATTTTGAATTACCAACCTTGGACTAATCAATAGTTTCCTGACTATATCACTCTGATGTTGGGAATTTGTAAGTAAACGTATAACTTCAAATAAATAAATGAAAAATCTCCCTCCCTCAAGCAACAGTCTCCAAGGATTCATTTTGTTTTCTTGATTTAACACAGTTTTGCACTTTGATTCCTCATCACTGTGAAGAGCTGTTATGGTGTATTTTAATGATATACAAAGTGTTGTGAAAAAAGCCCTTGTGTTACAGTGTTCAGGGCTTTTAAACTATATCGACTGGCCCTTCAGGGAGTGCTATTAATAAGTATATGGAGGTTGCTTGGCTTCTTCATGGGTTGAGCTTCATCTGTTTTTTTCTGAGGAAACTCTTGATGGCTCATGAAAATGTAGCATTCTTTGCCTGGAATGTATGCAGTCATATGATCACTTTCGGTGTGAGCAGCAGGAGGAGACGTTACTGCATGTGACGGCTCCATCGATATAATCAAGCCACTGAACAAGTGTGTGTGTGTGCGTGCGTGCGTGTGTGTGTGTGTGCGTGTGCTGTGTTTGTGTGTGTGCTTGAGCATGTGTGTATTTAGCAGGAGGGGTTGAAGAATGGGCGTTTGTGGGAGGTGGATATGTCCCATATGACCCACCTTCACTGTCTGAAGCCCACATCTATAGGAGCTAGTGTAGGCTGTATATAGAATGATGGGGGAACAATTACTGTAGCCAACATTCAGGCACATGATTGCTGTCAGTTTTTAAGATGTTTGAGAAAAACAACATTCATCACATGGAATGGAAGGCGCTGGGTAATATTCTATTAGCCTGCCTGCTTGTGGGATTGTAATAGTTTTAACTGTGAGGGGAGGATGACTGTAGTTAATGAAATGTGACATTGGGGTGGGCGGGGTTTAAGCACAGTGTGGTCCCTTCTTAGAATATGCTTTTTCTGTTGTTTTCTTAGTTCTGTACTGAAAGCAACAGTTACGCAGTAAATACATATAATCAAGTTTAATTATAACACTGACAATTACAGGCTTTGTAAGTCTCCATGGGGGGTTTTGGCATGTGTTTCAAAAATGTTTGATTCGCTGAAGTTTGGGGATGAATTTGACATCGGCAGCACTGCACTCAAGGAAAAGTTGCATATTAAATCACTAATATTAATTTTTTTATTTAGTTAAACTTTTTTTTGAAGGGGGCGGATTGGGGGGGAGAGGGGGATTGAGCTCATGCATGGAGCCTGTGTGCTCAGATACCTTCGTTAGGAACGATTAGTCCGCCCGCGTGCCCAGCTGTCACGCCGCCCAACCGGGGGGCGATTTAACGGACGGACGGGTGTCCCCAGGCACAGGGCTCTCCCAGGCACCCCTTTTGTTTCTCTCGGTGCCGAGTGAGGACCCCAGTCTACCGGAACTGATTCTGAAGGACAGACTGAAGTACTTTCTCAGTCTTCCTTTCTTCAGGGTGGCACTGATCAATCACAGATCAGCTTTCTCAATGTGCGGCAAAAGCCCTGTTTTTATTAAAAGTGTATTTGTGTCTTTTATCTGGGGGAATAGTTTCATTTCATCTCATGAGCAGTTTTCTTCTCCTGTCTCTGCTCTCCCCTTTGACTGATCCGTAGTTCTGTTCTCACATTCTTGTGGAAATCTGTAACACATTCCACAGCGGAATAAGATCTATGTGTTTAGAAAAACATATGAAGTGGAGATGAGAATGAGAAACCGGATCAAATGAGCGTGACATTATTAAAATCAAACACATTTCCCACAATTACCTAGACATCTGAGGCATATTTTACACTTTCGTCTCCGTTGTATTTATTTTTTTCTAAAATATATCAGAAATGTAATCATCATTAGTTTCACTGGGCTTTTTGGATAAGGGTGGATACAGCATGTTTTCAGTGCCTGCCCCTGAAACTAACAGATGGTTTTAATAACAGGTAGCTGGCACGTTTGGTATAAACCGTCAGATTGTAATTAATAGCTTTCATAATATGTAATAAATACCCATCCAGAGAGTGAGATTGTAAACTTCTGACACAGTATAACATGGCTTTAACCTTCCAGAGTGGAATGGCTTGTGCTAATGAAGACAGGGACCTGGAATGGGGACACAGAGCCATGTGAAGAGGTCAGCGCCATGGCAGATATGAGGAAGCCTGTGTAACTGCATTCCACTGGAGTGTCTCTATATTGCCTGCATGTGTTCTGTGGTCCGCTGGGCCGTAGTCTCCAGGGCGGTGTAAATCATGGCAGCTACATCATCACTGATACTGTGAGCTTTAGCCTCTCCCAGTATCTTCTGTGATGAGGCAAGGAGATGAGGGATGACCCGTTACTGCATCTGGCTTTGTCCTCCTGTGAGGTGATTATTGACTAGACCTATTGTTTCATTCCAGGTACTTTTTATAATCTCACTTCCGTCACCGGTCACTGCCGCTCACCTGTCAAGCGAAATGGACGGCCTACCCGCCGCTGTGCTGGCCGTGGCTTCAAAACCCTCCTGTAATGAGGCCACACCCACATGCTGAGACAGGCAGGCTCCAGCAGAGAGCCAGGGACAGGAGTAGGCCTCAACCGCTACACACAGCAACTGTGGTTGAGCAGAACGGTGTGTGTGTGTGTGTGTGTGTAATTCTTCTTCACTGTCACTGCTCTCCTGTCCCTGCCATTCAAGTGAGACCGTCCCATGCCAAAACAAGAATAATAGAGGAATGTCACAGAGAATGGGCCCTGTCCCACTTCCCTTCACCGAGAGGCCTTCATGAAAAAGCCCTCTGTTAAATCTCTCAGATTTTCGGAAATCCCATGGTACTCAGGGATATTTTGATTTGTCGAATCAGTTCTGAAATGGTATTTCAAGCAGCCTTGTGGCTTCTCTATTCACAAGGGAGTCATTCAGGGGCTGCCTGATGCTATAAACTTCTCTGGATCACAACTCATCGGCTGTCAACGTTTTTTTCTTCTTTTTTTGCCTGTGAACTACACAGCGTCCCTATCAAGTTATGCTCTGTTATTCTCTTATACGCTGATAACAGATATTAAACTAATGTCCTGATTTAAAATCCCTTGCTGGAAGATATCCCCTAGAAACCCAGTTATAATTGAAAATAATCATCCATAATCCACTTTGGGTTTAAAAAAAGGCAACTGTGACCCATAATATAAGTGGTTTCAGTGGTGCTAGTCTTGATACATTTATATCTTTTTTGCTTTTCTTTTTTCATCGCTTGTTTACATTCATTGATGTGATTATTTTATTTGTGTCCATACATTCGCATTTCATGGATTTAGCAGACCTGTTGCTTATATGACCTAATTTGGCATGGAATAATCAGTCTCCCATTAGAGGCACATAGCTACTCATTTCATTTACCTCCCCATATGCTGCAGAAGATCAATAACCTCTTAACTCTGAGTGTATTAGAAATGTCAAATCAATCTCATGAATCACCTGGCAATAGCGTTGGAAGATGTATGTTAGTTCACGGTTGTTCATGCAGAGGCATTGACCTCCACTGCGACAGCGGAGAGAACGGCTCAGCCGCAATGCATTACATTACATTACATTACATTATAGGCATTTAGCAGACGCTCTTATCCAGAGCGACTTACATACTTCTTATTACATTTATCCATTCATACAGCTGGATATATACTGAAGCAATGCAGGTTAAGTACCTTGCTCAAGGGTACAACGGCAGTGTCCTACCTGGGAATCGAACCTGCGACCTTTCAGTTACAAGTCCAGTTCCTTAACCATTATACTACACTGCCGTCAATGCATGACGGAGAGCGTGCTCTCTCTCTATGATCTGGTCCCTGTGACAGTCGTCATTGTGAGACAAATGTACACGCACACAAACACAGACACAGACACACACACACGCGCACACACACACACAAACACACATGCAGACGGCAGACATTTTTCAGCCTCTGAGTGTGTAAATTAATACGGACCGGGAGGTACAGCATCCTTACAGTCAAATCATAACCTGAAAATGGCCTTAAAGCAATAGAGCCATCCAGCCTATCAGCATGACCTTCCCCTGCGTTGTGTTTTCAAATGTATGTATTTATTTATTTATTTATTTTGCACGGAAAGATCAGCTTATTTATTTTCAGGTTGATTGCATTAAATTAGTGATTATGGTAATCTGATGACTATTTGATTTGACCCAAAACCTGGTAAATTCTGTAATTTTTTTCTGGATTGCTGGATTACGAATGCACACATTGGCAGATGCTCGCAAAGGTCAAACAATAATGTATTCCTGTCTATTGGTGGGTATAGATTTCATGCAATCAATGTTGCATGATGCTGCTATTTTATACGTTCACTACTGGCGTTCTAATCTCTGTACAACATAACAACGGCTCTTTGTTCTGCCAAAATGTAATGAGTGGGTGGAAAATTCCAAGGTTTTCCAGGTTGAACAGTTTCATAATAACGTGTGTATCCTGGTAATGTATTACATTGCATTATTCCATTACAGATACAGTACTCTGTACTCTGATACAGATACAGTACTATGTACTCTGATACAGTACTCAGTACTCTGATACAGATACAGTACTCTGTACTCTGATACAGTACTCTGTACTCTGTACTCTGATACAGATACAGTACTCAGTACTCTGTACTCTGTACTCTGATACAGATACAGTACTCAGTACTCTGTACTCTGTACTCTGTACTCTGATACAGATACATTACTCAGTACTCTGTACTCTGATACAGATACAGTACTATGTACTCTGATACAGTAATCAGTACTCTGTACTCTGATTCAGTACTCTGTACTCTGTACTCTGATACAGATACAGTACTCAGTACTCTGTACTCTGTACTCTGATACAGATACATTACTCAGTACTCTGTACTCTGTACTCTGATACAGATACATTACTCAGTACTCTGTACTCTGATACAGAGTACTCTGTACTCTGATACAGAGTACTCTGTACTTTGATACAGATACAGTACTCTGACCTAGGTTGACTATTGCTTAGATGTTTGTATGCTGTCCATTTACACCGTGGGCTATTTCAGAACATTGCTGAAAGCAAAAAAAAACACAAAAAAACTGCTTCTCATGATTCAATCCTGAAATCACCTGGCAAAAGACCAGTTTCCTGACCGCCAAGTGACAACACACAATCAAACTGTCATATTGTGAAAAGCATATGCAGTATTTACAAACATGTTATTCATTACTGGTATTTTATTAATTGGCTAGACTGTGTGGTGCATTTTATAGTCTCCTCTAACCGCTGATATTTTCTGTGATGCTAAATATGACATTGTGATGCACTGCATTGACAGTATATTTTTACCACTTATTGCGTAACGTCCTCCATTGGTACGATCTCCCTTATTTTTGTGAAAACATTTGTTAAAATGTTCATTGATTTTGTTTAAGGCTCATCTTTCTACCGCACTTACACTTAAAAAAAAAAAAAAAAAAAACCTGAATCATGGAAATCCATGAAGGACAATGTCTGGGATTCAGGTTTGTGCTCACTGTGAAATTAATGAACGGGCCTGGTATTACCAATAACACGCGAGTAGCCTTATCCCCTTTGAATTCTGATTAAAAGTAAATATACTAAAGAGCCCTCGCTGTGACCTCCTTCACCAGACTATGGGTGCCTGCTCTAATAAGTGTGTTTTTTATAACCCCCTGCTGTTGGCGCGTATGTTTTAGACATTCAGAAAGAAAGGAAAGCCGCCACAGAAAGGAGGCCGATAATTGCATCTCCAATCAGATGGAACATTTTCTATATGAGACTTTGGGTAAACGTGGATGAAAGGAGTGTATACCCAGTCTTCACAGTTAAGTGAAAGCAGACTCAAATGCCACAGCTAGTAGAATAAAGATGGAAAGAAAGAATGCTCTGCCGAAGAGCTTTTATCTTCTTGTTCTCTGATTCTCACCACAATTAATGAGCGCGGGACCTGAAGCCCAGGATTTCTCAGTCGATTGCTGAAATAAAATTATTTCTTTGCCGTTTTGTCCCCCCCCCCTCAGAATTCAGAAGTGTTTGTGTGGCATGTTATGTTCACCCCATCATGATGCTCGGTCATGTGATGGCATAGGACATTTTTTATTTCTTCATTTATCCAAACACTCTGGTGTCGGTGTCAACAGTGCTGATCTGTCCCAACTCATAACCTGAATATAAAGGATCATGCAAATAAGCAACACGGTTTTTATATAAAAGTTTTGTTTTTTATGTGTAAGCAACACAGTTTTATGTATGAGCAACATGGTTCTTGTGTATTTTTCTACCACATGAGACATTCTGGGTCTTACTCAGGACAATAAGTGCCCTCCACAATCATTGGCACCCCTGGTAAAAAAAACTAGTGAAAATGGTTATAAAAAATTTGCTTAAATCTCACACTGAAAAAATGATCAAAATCCAACCTTTAATTAAAATACATTTATTCTGAGAAAAAAAAAATCCCTCATCAATAAATTATTCTTTTTAACAAAACCACGTGTGCCACAATTATTGGCACCCCTAGAAATTCTTATGAACAAAATGTAACAAACATTTTTTCCATTTATATTTTACTTTTTAAAGTTGATCAGAGTGTTTAGAAACTTATTAAGTAATCCATTACTTCCTGTTTCACTGGGGTATAAATATGAGGCGACACAGAGGCCATATTTCTTTATTCATACATCAACATGGGAAAGATAAGAGAACAGACAAATCGAATGAGGGAAAAGTTTGTTGAGCTTCACAAGTCAGGGAATGGCTATAAAAAAAATAGCTTCTCACCTGAAAATGCCAATATCTACCGTTAGGGCAATACTTAAAAAGTTCTAAACAACTGGAACTGTTACAGACTTGCCTGGAAGAGGATCCAAGTTTATTTTACCCCCACGCACAGTGAGGAGCATGGTCAGAGAGGCAAAAAAATTCCCAAGGATCACTGTTGGAGAATTACAGAGGAAAGTATCATATTGGGGTCATCAAGTCTCCAAAACTACCAGTAGACAATGGTATTAACAAATTATTTGGAAGGCATGCCAGAAAAAAAGCCTTTCCTGTCATTTCACCTCAAACGTAAGCGCCTGGAGTTTGCTAAACTCTACTGGAACTTTGACTGGAACCGTGTTCTATGGTCACATGAAACAAAAATTTTGCTTTTCAGCAACCAACACTCAAGATGAGTTTGGCATAAAAAGAAGGATGGCTATACCAAAAATAACCTGATCTGGTGGAAGTTCCATGATGTTGTGGGGCTGTTTTTTCTCCAAAGGCCCTGGGAACCTTGTTAGTGTACATGGCATCATACATTTTAAATCTGAATCTGGCTGCCTCTGCCAGGAAACTAAAACTGGGTTGTCGTTGGATCTTCCAGCAGGACGATGATCCGAAACATACGTCCAAATCAATACAGAAATGGTTAACTGAACACAAAATCAAGCTTCTGCCATGGCCATCTCAGTCCCCTGACCTAAACCCCATTGAAAACCTGTGGGCTGAGCTGAAGAGGAGAGTGCACAAGAGAGGACCTAGGACTCTGAATGATCTGGAGAGATAGAATGGTCTCAGATTTCTTGCTCTGTATTCTCCAACCTTATTAGATGTTACGGGAAAAAACTCAGTGCTGTTTTATTGGCAAAGGGAGGTTGTACAAAGTATTAAATGCAGCGGTGCCAATAATTGTTTTGTTAAAAATAATAATTTCTTAATTATACTGAATTATTTCAATGAGGGATTTTTAAATTAAAATTAAAGGTTGGATTTTTTTTTGTGAGATTAAGCTAATTCACCAAACAGTGAATTGTTTATAACTCTTTTTACTCATCTTTACCAGGGGTGCCAATACTTGTGGAGGGCACTGTATCTGGTACAGTAATTATCTCTGGAGTGCGCTATGTCAAGTTTGAGCTTGCTTCATATACCCTTGAGAATTTGAGTGGTTTGAACCTCAGACTGCACCCAATAAGGCAATGACACACACTTTAGGGGACGGAGGTGTGGCAAAAAGCCTCAATCATGCCTGCAGGCTGGTCAGAGCGACATCAGAGTGAAACAATACCATAGCATTACATGGCCGTGGTTGTTGCTGCAAGGGCAGCAACGGATAGCCGTGATTTTACTCCCCCCCCCATGCGCACACAGATGGTTTTGCCATAGGGTATGGTGGATACTGGTGTAACACGACAACCACAGCACCACATCCACTGGGGGGGGGGGGGGGGGGGGGGGGGGGGGGGGTGTTTAGAGAAGAGTGCTGTCATTTAATAAAGTGGCAACAATGTTAAATGTCCATATACTGATTTCTGATTCCGGTTAAAGATCTCACCAGCTAGCTAGCGATCTATCTATCAGTGCAGTATCTATAGGCTACTACTGCTCTGCTAGCAAACTTCACAAGCTAGCGTAATGTTAACTAAACATTGTTTGTCTAGTAGTAACTTAATCAAACCTAGTGTTCACTTACATAAACTCAAGATTATGACCCAATGTGTACCAATGCAATAGTTTATTTGCTGTAGCGATTTTATGTTTGTGATAGTGTTGATAGCATGTTCTTGTCAGAAACCATAGCTGCATTTACTGAACAGATAGATCTTGTGACAGATAGATTGGCCTGTGCTAGTCAGTTTTTCAACATGGTTTAGATACTGTTCTTAAACCCAATTCTAAAATGTCTACTGACTTTATAATATAGGCCTATAGGAGACCAGTCCCAATGTTGCTATAATGTTGTAGACAACCTTTTGACTCCAAATAGTTGCATATGATGAAACTATATCTTAAAACTGTAACAGGATTAACTTCCTAATGACTAACACTACCGTTAAGATGCTCGTTAAACAAATATTGATAAAATATGAAAATGCATTTTTAATGCATTTCAGCATTTTAGCTAGGTTTTCAGATGTTTATGAGTGCGTGTGTAACATTTCTTACATAAAAAAACATATATTAAAAACAGTGAGCTGGACTGGAACAGTCAACGTTACTGCTTCCAACTCCTGAATTTTACCTGCGGCTACCTTATAACGCTAGCATGTGAATGCCTTCATTATAAGGCAGAGAGACCTAATAAATATTAACGATTCAGCATGGTAATGCTGCTAGTCCGGGAGGGTGCTCTTGCTACGGGTGACTGATTACGGGACGACATTCTCAACTGAAAGTTCCATTGATACGTTCTAATCACCTATTTGTGATCATACGCTGTTGGGCCAGTTCTGGAATTTTCACTTGTTTGGGATGGTACACGCAAAAAGGTTGAGGTAAATTTATTTAAATAATGTAATCATAGAAGAGAAACAAAAAGCACGTTTGCTCAATTTTTATAAGTTGTATCATAATGTTTTATTTTTTTGCAGATCTACCACCACATAATGCCCTTGGACACAGTGCCCTTGGATGCAATAAACTGGGCCGCTTCAAAAGCGGTCCAGCCTCTGGCTAGAGCAATGTTGACAGAACCTGATGATTAAGATGAAATGTTATATATTTGTTACAAAGACTGTCGTTTGATGCAGTCCCAACTTCAGCTGTGTTTCAATAAACTATTTTCTGTATAAATGACTATAAATGGTAAACAGATGCAAGAGTTTCAGTGTCTGTCTGACCATTGGCTTGCAGAGGATTGGGTGCATCTGTTGGCATTTAGAAATCACCTGTTTTAAATTTGTAGGCAAGATGTTTCGTGCTTCATTCATCCAATCAGAAAATCCTGCTGTTCCCAACTACAGGCGGAAATAATTTTTATTGGCTCTGCACCATCCGCTGTTGTTTCTGGACAGGTATGGCTTAGAGATAAAATAAAACAAAATAAAAAGAAGAATGAGGGTTGTATCTGTTTCTCTAATACTGACATAATAGTTTTTCTTTTCTTTTTTTGTCAAGGCTCTCTCTCCCTTCTTCTCTCTTTGCTTTTCCCATAAAGCCTGTTGGTCAGATTATCCATTAGCTTGACATATTTCATTGTAATGTAGATGATAAGCAATTACATTTGTAAGAAAAAATGCTCTGCCCAACAAGCCCACTGATATGAAATAGCGAGTGTGTCAGAATTTTCTCCAGCTAAGTTCTGATACTGGGCCTAAAGGCATCGTCTGATTGGATTTGCAAAGGACTGGACAGCAAAGTATAAGTGGCTACATTTAAATACTGATTATATGAGTAAGCACATTTTATGGAATCTTAAATATACGATATATTTTATCTGAGGTACAGTGCATTATGCAACCCAGTGTCAAATACGTTTTATTGAAAAATATGTTTTGAATAATCGTTAAATGTAAAACTCACAATTTCGTATGTGAGGGGGGCATATTCTCTTTTAGCACATTTGTTGGCCATTTTGATCTGATGTTTGTGTTTAAATTTTTTTAAAAATATCTTTCTAAGTTTGTCCCAACACAGATTTATTTTTGTTGTTGTTTGTGGTTCATTGCTAATCAATAGACATTATGGGTCAAGAATTGCGCTTTGACTTTGTGGAGAGAAGCCTTACTCTGAAATTATTTTGGGCAGCTTGACAACATCTTGGTGTCAGGATTTAGCAAGGGGGCTGGCTCTTATCCATATTGGCTGACAGTGTCGCCATTTTTTGGAACCTATCTGAAAGGCTTAAATGAATTCCTCCTGTCTCTTTCTGACAGCCTCTTTCACCCTAGTCTGTGATTTTGTTCCTATTTTACCAGAATACCCAAATCCAACAGAAAATTGAAAGTTTTCAGCAGCTTTCAGCAAGGGAAAAAAGACCGTTTGAGAATCACTGCATCAGAGAAAGGGGGTGAATGTTTCATATTCCCTCTACATTACAGTCTGGCGGAATGCACTTTCTGGAAAAAAAGGTGGGATTAAAAGAGAAATGAGTATGGAGACATCCTAGTCCTAGGAGAGATTTTCTCTTTGAGCGTGTGCTTTTCCCTGAAGATCTGACAGTGACTTGGGGCCCATTGTGGAGTGGATTTGTCTGTCTCAACGCAACTCCTGTGAGGAGGTCTGATAACATAGCCACTGTTTCCTTTGAGTCGGACAACAGGGAGAAACCCACACTTGTATTTCTCAACCTACGGTGAGCAGACAGCTGGTTGCCTTATTAAACGATTGGGTGATTACAAACTGAATATGTTGCTTAAACTGGCTAATCTCCATGGTTCACTTGCTCTCTTATCCTGCCTACCTGTGACTGGGCCTCCTGCACACCTGTGACCAGGCTGTTTAGTGTGGTGATCACCAAGGCCTGAATTAAATCATAGTTTTTCCTTAACTTGGATGTGAATTAGCGTAATTAGAATTAGATCTATTATCATATAAAAAAATATATTTTATTCACAAGCACAGTTTGGTGATTTAATTTTGCTGACTGCTGAACTGATCAAACAGAGTTTGTAAAGAGGAAAACAAAAAATGGATTGACTCAGTTAAAAGTAATATATTAAAAGAGTCAGCAGTAAGGACACATGATGCCTGAATATAGGTCTAAGTACCGATGGGATAAAACGGCACATTTGCTTAGACCAACTAGCATTTCAACCACCGGTACTGTCTGCCCGATGGCACAAATGCTAACCGATCCGTCAAGCAATCATTTATTTATTAATTATTATTATTACTATTATTACTATTTTATTTAAATGTTTGGGGTGGGGGTATTTATTGCCAAGCTTCACTTCTCTGTATGCATGCTATTACAGTCACTGACGATAAGTGGATTTATTGTGGTTCTCCACCTGGCACAAAGGAGCCTGTCTAGTTTAAACTTGTACTGCTAGGCTGGCCTATCGCCCAAATCAGCAATCCAGCTAACCATTCGCCAATTTAAAACTACAGACCGAAAATGGCTAAATTCTAACATTATAATGTAGTGAAGTAGTGCAGTGAAGATGCAGGCCTGAATTAAATCAATGTATATCCATAACTTTACCTCACAAATAGAGACACACACACACACACACACAGAGTCTGGCAAGTTCAGTAATCACCAAAATTGGGAAAAAATGTTTTGTCCAGGTTAAGCACGCATGAGTCCAGGTTAAGCACGCATGTTGAGTACAAGCTGAGTTATGATCATTTAAAGTTTTACATAAGAGCTTTGACTGTATATGTGTTACAAAGTCTATATCAGAGGCTATATCACACATTCAGTACATCGCCCTTGATCGCACTGCCTTTATCTCATGCACTAAACACACCTTGCCATGACAGCCTTGTAAGTCTCTCTGGATACTAATGTCTGCCAAATGATTCATATAAAATAATATACTGGTTGTATGAAAGACTAAAGAACAGCCAGCTGGGCCTTGGTTGTATGTGTTTTTTTTTTCCAGATTGCGTAGAACTCAAGGCCATAATGCGCCACTCATAATATTCAATGCAAAGGACAGTTTAAATCAGAATTCCGCAAGGATTATATTGTGGCCTTTATGGTTTATTTCAGCAGCTGGGTATTTAATGGATTGCAGCAGGAGAAAGTGATGTTACTGTATACCAGGGCGTCACATCCCTATGGTAGGCTAATGACTGACCTTTAGAAATTGATTTGTGCTTGGGGGTTTCCTTCAGGAATGAGTGTGCCAACCAACAGAAGACTGTTTATTTTCAGCTTGACCTTGACAATCGTTGGGAAAAGTTTGTGTTTGTTTCCTCATCTTAATGCACCACTTTAATTTAGTGAAATTTTGAAACAGCAGTGAAATTCAGGCTTTGTGTCTCGGTTATACTGTTTAAATTACTCTGATAAACAGTTGAAGGGCTGTGAGTAATTTCCCAGCCTGCTAAATGGCAATTATTTGTAGTCAGAGATCCATTTTACAAATTCATAACCATATCATTTGTTTCCCTCTGTCTAGGTTTGAGAACATAACATGTAACATTTATTCTTTGACTTGAATGAGTCTGGGAAGAATCTGCTACATTAGAAAATATACATTAGATAGGCCTATATATATATATATATATATACAGTACCCTCCACTATTATTGGCACCCCTGGTAAAGATGAGTAAAAAGGGTTCTAAAAAATTCACCATTTAATTGAAGTAAATTTATTCTGAGAAAAATTAATCCCTCATCAAGAAATAATTATTTTTAACAAAACCACATGTGCTACAATTATTGGCACCTCTGCATTTATATATAGAATAAAGTAATCATTTTAAATATTTAGTCACATATCCTTTGCATGTCATGACTTCCTGATGTTTGTCACCCAACAACATCAAAAAACTCTTGATATCTTATTTTCTGGTACTCTTACAAGCAATACTATAATGTCTCTGGATTTGAATTGATCTATATGGGAATTGGGGGGTGGGACTAGATTTAGCTGTAAATTACACTGGAACAGTATGGAACACATGGTTGGCTAAATGGCTCTAAGTTTTCAAGGGTCTGACATATCAAACAAGCCTTAAACCATTACTCTGCTGCCAGAAATACAGTAGATATGGATCTACTGTACTTACTTTTTTAGGACAAATTAAACAAGCTTTATTCCAATGCAATACTACCCAATGTTTCCTAAATTATTTCATGCAACTTGACCCTGTGCTTTTTCATCTTTACCACCTGAAAGATGTGCGTCAACTAACAGAAAATGCTTCATGGAAGAAGACATCATTTAAATGAATGGTGTTCCATCCCTCCAGTAGAGTTCCAGAGACTAGAATCTATTCTAGACTAGAGGTAGAATTGATTTTGGTTTTTCCTTTAATTTGTCACCCATCTGTATATACAGGTGCTGCTCAAAACATTTGAATATTGTGAAAAATTAAATATTTTTTGTCACTCATGTCAGAAAGTGAAACTCATATATTATATAGATTCATTACACATAGAGTGAAATATTTCAAGCCTTTATTTCTTGCAATTTTGATGATTATGGCTTACAGCTAATGCAAACCCAAATTCAGTGTCTCAGAAAATTTGAATATTACATAAGATCAATAAAAAAAGGATATTTTAAACAGAAATGCCAGCCTTCTGAAATGTATGTTCATTTATATGCACTCAATACTTGGTTGGGGCTCCTTTTGCATGAATTACTGCATCAATGCGGCGTGGCATGGAGGTGATCAGCCTGTATTGAACTTTTTCCCGATATTCTAAAAAAATATTGAACTTTTTCACGATATTCTAATTCTTTGAGCTGCACCTGTATATAGAAGCAAGCATAGTTCATACCTTTTTGCATTTCACAATTAAACAAGGATGTTAACTGTTGTATTGATTGCCATTCATGGGTTCATTATTTTTTATCAAGTGACTTTGCTAAGTGCACATAATTAGCTGGAATTGGAGGCTTAATTAAGGTTCCTGTGCAATTAAAAAGCTTTATAACCAGTTTGACATGTTGCACTTTTAAAATAAGTTGTATCTCTGTGCAGGTGGCTGAAGGAATTTGATTGACACTTTCAAGTTATGCTTATAAAAGTAAATAAATAAGTATTACAAGAAAATAAATAATAATTAATAGTTTTGAGAGGGTTTGTCATCCTGATCTGAAATGAACAGCCTGGAGACAATCGTGGTACTTGGCACAATTATAAAGCCAATCAGGAGTTGGAGATCCTAACTTTCATTGGAAAGTATGCTAATTATGGCCCATGTTCCCATGGCTACAGATAGCTCAGAGATGTGTGTGAAGTCCATGGTATGCCAAACCCTTCTGGCTTATGTAAAGGCCTGGAGGTTTACTTTTATATACGTATGTGAAATATATTGGGTCTTTAATTTAGACAACGTGTAGACCTTTATAGATGCTGTTGGTTTACTCGCTTTTTCTGCTTGCCGAAGCTGTGCACATTCGACACCGCTTGTTCCTGAAACAGGTCATGTTTCTATTTTTTTTAAATGCTTGTCATTATTGGGGGATTTTGGCAAGAAGCAGGTTTTTCCACTGATTATTTTTTCTTTCAGATATAATTTTTTATTCTTATTTGTAGAGGTGGATATTGGCCTACATGGCTGGAAGTTAAAACAATCATGTCTCAGTCCAAAGCTAGTTTTCCTTTCTTCTTAATGTTCCATTTCATTTATGTGGCCTATTTACCAACCTTAGAATCTTCTTGCTTCTTAAATTGTGAGTGTCACCCAGCTCTATTCTGGAAAAAAATGTACAGTAAAAGTGATTTTGGGGGTGAGTGAGGGAGGGAGCAGATTTCCTATCTGAGACTGTTGTGTGAATCACTGACTGACTGTAAGATTGATGTTACAAGGTGTTTTCGCAACCTTGGGTTTTTGGCAACTTTTCCAGATCAGATACTGTTAGGCCGAGACCAGCGCATGTCACATTGTTCACAATAGGCTGCAGTAACTACAATTCCTTGTGTTGTCTTTGGAATTCCATCCCAAGATTGTTTGCAGTCTCCGTGTCCTGTTCCAAATTACAGTTTGGGCACTTCATATATATGAACTGGACATTTCCTCTTCCATCTGTAAACCAGCTGCATGGCCTCTATGACTGCAGCTGAACTTGAAGACCTTTTTTTTACATTATGTTTCCTTCTCGCATTTGACTTACGTTACATATCACATTCCTTACAATGCGCCATTCCGCAAAGGGTTATGATCAAAGCACTGTTTTGGACTTGGGGTTTGCCTTTGTTATGACACATCCAAAGAAATTATTATGTGTGGCACTGTGAGCCGTTTCCCCTTTTCAGTGTTCCCTGAAACATCCCTCAAGTAAAAAAAATAAAATAGATACCCTAGCACCCTTGTGTATATTTGAGATAACTTGCAGTAATTATGAACATATTTTGAAAAGCAAAACAATTAAATAATAACCAAGGGTTGCTTTCTGAGACAGTATTATTAGTTTCATTGAAACAATAATTTAATATGTATGCCTGATTCATATTAAGTTTGAAATTATGGTGTTTTTTGGAGAAAGCATTTTATAACCAGCCCTAGAGAAAGCATCTAATTAGATCCACCAATCACACACCAAGTTACAATGCATTGCACTTAAAAAAATAGCTTGATACCACATGGCTAACCGAACACTTAAAAGATAAGGCTGGCATAATTTTATATTTATCTTATTCTCAACATATCCTATGAGAAAACCCAAACCTACAATGCTTCTGTTCAACTCTCAATACTGTTTAGCACCCAGGAAGCCATTTAAGAAAATTGTGCACTAACACCATGAACTATAGCTCAGAAAGATATTTTTTTCAGGAAACACAGCGCACGAAAACACATGAAAACGCATGATTTGTTAATTTGTTAATTTCGATGAGGACTATTTTAAGTATTTCTGTGCTGTGTATTTGTATACATTCAATGCTGTAGTGAATAGGCACATATCAAAAAAGCAATAACTGTCCCTTCATAAAATTGTTTCAGTAAAAAGTACAAAGGCCAGGTTCATTGTAATGATTAATTATGCTGACCAAAGCAAGAGTATGTCTCTGACATGTTTTAATAGTTTTTTGGACAACAATGGAGTTTTATGACAACCAGGACATTGGCTATATCTGCCGTTGTCTAGATGGACAATACTTTTTGGTAGGATAAATTGATTGTAGTTTTCGGTCCTTTGTTGATCAGGATATGTTGATATTATGCTGACTCTATCTTTTCATTTATTTGTGCAGTTATTCAGTTCAAGTCATGTTGTATCAAATCACGTGCGTGCGTGCGTGCGTGCGTGCGTGCGTGTGTGTGGAAATGTGTGTTTGGTCGAACATATCTCTGTTGTCACTGTATTATTAGCATTGTATTTTATATCACTGGAAAGCCTGTTAATTTTACTTTACAGTGATGTCCCCTTTGTAAGGATCATGCATTTGTGGGATGAGCAGCATAGCTGATTATGTGGGTGGGGTGAATGTGCCAAATTTCCCTGCCAACAGTGTATTCTCCTGTTGGTATTGACTCTATTTTTTTTTTAGTTGTTTGGGGGATTGGATGATTTAACTCTATCAGTAACAAGGAACAAACAAGACATATTGGTAATTTTACGCTTTATTCATTGAACAGTCAGGAGCCTCAGTAGTGGGTGGAAGAACCATACACAGCCACAACAGCCTAGCACCTCCTCCTCATGCTGGTCACCAGCCTGGTCACGAGTTGCTGTGGGGTGGAATCCAATCCCCCAAACAACTCAAAACAATAGAGTCAATACCAACAGGACAATACACTGTTTGACATTGGCAGGGGAATTTTCCACAAAACACCGTGCAAGTTATCTCAAATATATAGAAGCCCAGTACACTGTAGGTTTGATTTAAATATTCACAGACGATCTACACTCCATAGAAAGGCATGGTAAGCAAACAGTGCTTGCTGTTTTAGATGTGTGTGAGTGCTTCTGCTTGCGCATAAGTGTGTATGTGTGTGTGTGTGTGTGTGTGTGTCTGTCTGTCTGTGCCTGTGTGTGAATGTTTGAGGCTTGTGCTTTGATGTCGCTGTGGTGACCCTTCACGTCCACCTGCTGTGCTCGTTACTCGGATACGCTGGTTAGTAACAGAGCTCTCCTCGCTCCACCACTCTCCAGAGTGTGAGCATGAACAGCAGCCTCGAGGGAAAAGCTGCCTCCTTCCATGGCACCAACACGATACACCCTCATCTGCCATTCCTCTCCTGCTATTCTGACAAGTTTGACATGAAAAAGAGCTTACCCAAACCATCACTCCACCCCAGAGGCAGCTAGCGTTTCCTGTCGAGAGTTAGCGCTTCTTGTTTTACACGGCTTTTACTTCTACGTTTTTTTTCCCCTCTGTGATGCAGAGAGACATGGAAATCAATATGGAAAATCTAAATGCTTGTTGAACTGTAGAAACTCAAATCTTGGTGTTAATAGTGCTAGACCTGGCTAACAGCATTCCTGACTAGCGAGTATATATAACATTATAAAAGCCCTGATGTAAATACATTTTGCTTAGCAAGAACTTCTAACAAATCCTAAATAAATAGATTGCATCCATAACAAGCCCTAAGAAGACAAACCTAAAACCATCCATAACCAGAACTAATACAAAAGGTGTGAGACTGGTGTGAAGTGAACCATGATGCAGTCTGATAAGGTGGATCTTTAGTTTGCATTTGAAAATGAAAATAATTCTGCTCTTCTGGGGCTCGTTTCATGAAAGCGATTTGCTAAGATTTTAATTTGCAGATCGCAATTGTTTGTCAAAATGTGTTTCATGCAGAGAGCAGAGGGCCTAGGGTTATAGTGCAGCAGATTCGCAACTTTTATAAAATGGTATGTTATACATTATGTTTTCACCATGTAGAAATAACAGCACTTTTTATGCATAGCCCTCCCATTTCAGGGAATCATTATGTTTTTGGACAAATGGCTTCACAGGTGTTTCTGATTAGTCAGGTGTATTGAATTGCTTCCTTAGTGCAAAAGAGAGCTTTCAGTAGCTAGTCTTGCTTCTAGGCTTTTGATTGCCTTTGAAGTCTGTTGTTGGTGTTTGACAACATGAGGACCAATGAAAATGAGTTGTGGCAATGAAAGTCAAGGAAGCCATTTTGAAGCTGTTATGACAGGCATGGATGTGTCAGTGAGTAATGTCCGCAGACGACTTTACGAACTGAACTACAGAGGCTGCACTGCAAGTTTCAAACCACTAGTTGGCTGCAAAAAAAGGATGGGCGGGTTACAGTTTGCTAAGAGCCTGAAAGTTGTGGAAAAAGGTCTTGTGGACAGATGAGAACATGATTCACTTGTATCAGTGTGACGGCAAGAGCAATGTGTGGAGGCCTAAAGGAACTGCGTTTATGTAACACTATAACATCTGAAATAAAATTTCAATACGTCCTTTGGAAACGAATAATTGAATACGTTCTTTAATGCATATTCACACACTGAAATAACGGTAGCTGCCATGCTTATTTATGTTTAGAGTCATGTTCGCTTAAGCAGCATTCATGTACAAGCAAATCAATAAACTTGCTTCACCATCATAAATTGACAAATTTGTCTCTAGGATAAGAGCCACAAAAACAAACTGCCATTTTGTTATCCGTTGTAGGCAATCTAGCCTTCAGGTAGGATGCTATGTCCCATGTGTGATAATAACCTATTGACACACACACTATTTAGGCTAAATATCTTGCATTGGGCAATCATTATCTTAGGGAAATTCATATGAAGCATAGCTGCACATCATCATTGTTGCCGTCTTCCAATCTCTGTGGGCGTGAGCACAATGATGTCACCCAGAAATGTGGGTGTCCGCAGTAGAATACATCGATGTAACCTTCTCCTGAAGAGACGAGGAGCCGAGTTTGAAGCCGCTTCACTCATCTCTTCCAATGTTGGGACAGTGGAGGGAGGGAGAACACAAAGATCGGTTTCTGGGGTACAGAGGAGATGAGGTGGTAGTGGAGGAAAGAAGGATAAATTTTTTGAGTATAGGGACGTACCTCTGACAGGGATACAGTGGAAAATTAATTTTTTTCTCTTCCCTTAACCCTTCAATTTCCAACATAAACTGAATTATCATGGTGGGAAGGTTAATGTTGGTATAGAAACATTTTTGATGTGTTGTTATTCTTTAAGAATATGATTTAATATAATATTACATTAATGAATAAATATATAATTAAAACTAATACGTTTTTAAACATTCAATTAAAAAATATTGTAGGCCCTCTCTTAAGAGGGCTTAGAGGGCCACGATGGTTCTCCACTGAGATATATATTTCTATACATGTGTGTGTATATACGGTATATCAGAGAGTATACACTGTTAGTGTTAGTAGGTATTTACTCAGTTTATACCAGCATGTGTCAAAATCCATTTATGTTATACATTTCTTAAAAGCACATTTGCTTTTAAATATTTATGAGAGGTTTGTTACCTGGAAATGAAGATTCTGTAGAACATCTTTAAATTATTCAGACGGAAAGAGGGAAAACGGGGCGAGACGGTTGAATTTCCAACAAGATTAGCGAGGGGGTGGGGGGTGGGGCATTAGCAGTGGCATGGAGATTGATGAGACCGCTATATGTATCACCACTTGGGTGAAATGCACCTTCCACAAAGTAAATAGATGATCAGGCCCTGGAAGTGCACGGACATTTAATGAAGCTTAGGTTTAGGTGAGCAGTATTCAAAAATAGCTTTAAACACAATTTGGAATTTGGATAGTACACTATTAGACTTTCCCATAGTTTGCAACACTAGGCACATTTCAATTGCTGCTACTTTGATACGCTAAAAGAAAACACTGCAGTGTTGAGTTTACAGGTTTTAAACGATGAACAATCACTAGTTACAAAGGCCTAGGTACACAGTTTACTTGTGCTGCTGGCGGAGTAATGCAGATGGTATCACATTCTCCAGCTGTGGGCTGTGCAATTTCCACCTGTTTTGCATCTGGCTGAATGAGCAGCAAATGTCTCTTTCTGCTGCCGCCCGCACGCATAGAACCTTCGTATGCAGTGTTGTTCTGTGGGTTGCATTTCACTGCGTCCTAGTTGCATGTTCCAAGGGCAGATGGAAATAATGTTAAAGTGCACAAAGGACCTTCAGCCCAAAATTAAATATGACCTTTCTCTCAAGTACTTTTTTAATCAGCAGGAACACATTAAAGAAAGGAGCAATCATTTACGACCGTACACTTTTCTTTGAAGTCAGGAGTTTCTGCCAAAGCCAAAGATTGCATAGTTATGTATTTGCCTGTATGGAATCATATATAAGTCAAAATCATGAGAACAGTACTTTTTTTTTGTATTTTCATTACTATGACAGTGGCAGAAATTGTGAATTAATTATATCCACCCAGTTCTTGTATAATGAGCAGGGATTTAGAATAGTGTACAGATTGATTGCCATTGTTCATGTGTGAGGTATTAATTATATGTCTTCTGTGCACTGCCTGATTCATCATGTAGGCCTACTTTTTTTCTCGAGGATTGTACACTGCCTGGCCAAAAAAAAAAGTGGCACGCTATAATATTTTGTTGGACCGCTTTTAGCTTTGATTACGGCGCACATTGGTCGTGGTATTGTTTCGACAACCTTATGCAACACTTCCCAAACTGTGTTATTAAAACAAAAAAGGAAGAAGAAAATGTAAATAAGCTGTACTGGTACTGAGAAATTGGCTTTCCTGTGATAATTTGCCTTTTAATGTGACCTTTTGACAAATTCACCAGTCTCTGGCCCCACTCTCCCGGGTTCCCGATTTGAGTTTAGATTAAAGCTTAATGTGATGCATGTGGGCATCTGCTCGCATGCCAATGGCCCTGATTGGTCAAGGCACAAAGTGGCATCGCTGAAAAATAGTTTTCTTTTAAATGTCAAAGAGTTATTTCTTAAGCTTTGCTCCATTTTACTTTTGATTTTGGCGCTGCCCCTGTGTGTTAGATGGGACATAGACACACGGAAAACGAGGTGGCACTGTACCTCCTCTAGCTTCCTCTGGGACTACATCTGTGGACAAAGCACATTTTCTCTACTTGCCATCTGATACACAGAGAATCTGCATTCTCCCATACCTGAAGAATGACCTGCTTGAGTGTGTGCATGTGCACGTGTGTGTGTGTGTGTGTGTGTGCGCTCAGGACTTGCAAATTAAATTACAAAACCCTTCATTTGCTTCTTTGCTTTTCTCTTCTTCCTTTACTCTAGTAATTCAGTAGTATACTGTGTTTATTGCATTTATTGTGCCCTAACTACTTGATACTTCGCTGTAAGGCGGAGCATTTAAAGAAAATTTTACTTTCCTTGGACAAGGCAGCCTGTTCTTACTCTGTTACCTGAGAGCCACGTTGGCACAGCCTGCAGAACTGGACTGACTTGAGCTTTGGTAAAATATAGACCCACTGCTTATTACATATTACTAACACAAAACCTGTTTACTTATTAGAAATTAACTTGCTTATTCCAGACAAAAATGTATTCCATTTTCCCTTATTTATGTAGCTACTACCCAATTCATTTAATTTCTCAAAGTCTTTGGCCTGTTCAGTCTTGTTTGAATAATCACAGCTCAGTGATCTGTGCTTTGCAGAAACCAACTGTCGTCACAGAGAAACTGATTTACAGCCAGCAGGAATCTGCAGGAAATTAGGAGCCACAATTGATGATAATTTTTCCATCTGTGTTGCATCTAATGCTTATCTTGATGGCAGTTTACAGGCCAGGCTGTGGAGGCAATACGTCGTATTGTATCAGATGGTGCTTAATTTTGGGATTTGTTTTTCCTGGCTCTGGCATCTGTTGTCAATTTTCCGTTGGGACAGACTGCTGTGTGGCAGGGCTCTGGATTCATGTCCTGCACACTCATCACGCTGACGTCCTACTGATCACCCCCCCCCAAATCCACAAAACTGCTTTTCTTACAGGCACTCTCAGTACAGGATGGCTGATGAAACACGAGTCAAACACGAGTCATGTTGTCAATGAAAACACCGATATGTACGATTCCCTATTCCATGTGCATAAACTGCTTTTTTTCTTTAATTCCATGTGCCGCCATTCCTGCCATCCTGTTCACCATTCACCACTGCGCCTGTTGTGAAAAAAGTGCTTTCCCTCCTTTCTTTGTCCAGGTCTTAGGTAAAAATGTTTGGCCAGTCATTTATTTATTTTTTTCTAAAGTGTATGAGGTATGGTAAAGCAATGACTAGTGTGTCAGTATGACCATATGGATGTCGCCGCACTTTATGGATGGGACTGTGATTGGACTGTGCATTTCATCACGTTTTGGCACCAGTAAAGCCAATTTTGCTAGAAATGTAATAGATGTGATTAACTCTTGGAGTGAAACATAATAGGCCTATGCATTTTTTTCTGAGCTCGATCTAGTCTGTCACTACAAAAAGCAACACACTGGAGAGGACAAAAAGCCCAGTAATGTACGCTGTGGCAGCTCTTCATTTTTCTCTCTGTTCAGTGAAACTTTCGGGCAAGCTCATAGCTTGGATGTTTACATTTCATTTCAGTACAAACTGAAATCTCAGAAGTGAATTTTTTTTTTGTTCTTTATTGCAGAGTCAGGGTTCATTTATTTTTTGTTTTTGAATGAGAAACAACATTGTTTGGCAAATAGTTTATCTCAGTAAAGAGAAATCACGCTTAGTTTTGACGCTGTGAGTGGCTTCCTCTCTCAGTCCAGTCCAGCAGGCTTTATTTGTGTGGTTGAGTAGAAGCTTGAACAGGAGACGCATCAGTACTAAACACGTCATGAGAACGACCCACTCAATTTTGACTTCCTCTCCACCACGCAAACCCCAGCTTCCCTTCCCTCTGTAACTACAGACCTGAAGCTGTAAGATTGTAGGAACACTCCAAGGCAGTAAGAGGTATGTGAAGCCTGGGCTGGCAACTCTACAGGCTTGTTTGTGAGCGAACGCCTAGATTTCTGCTCCTGGATCCAACATCTGAGCCAAAACCAACAGATGGGGAGACCAAAGGAGGCGGTGGTTTGTGCTTTCCCTGTGGGCAGCGAGAGTGGGCGCGTCTCTGTGGAGACCGATCGCTTGGCAGTGCAGGTCTGCATCGCTGACGCAGGGGGGGTGACAAAACCAGACCTTCTCCCCGGAGCCTGATGGCCAAGACTCCAGCCGTGCCAGTGACCCACTAAACTGTGGTCCCACTACACCCTGCATTTTTTAAGATACTGTATGGATTTTGATCAGTATGAGCATTAGAACAAGTGAATGCAATTTTTTTTTTACTATTGCAGTGATGTAATTAAAGTAATGGAAATTTCCTAAATTTGACCGTGATGCAAGCTAAGGTATAGCATAACCAGCATACCTTGGTGTATCCTTATGACGCCCATGTTATCAGTCATTTTAATGCTGTTATGTTGTAAAGATACACACTCCTAGTCTGCCACAGGTGTAACACATTTGTCTTTTTTATTTAAACGTTGCCAACAAAGTAGTCATTCATCTAAACATATGAAACTTGCTGTTCAACTGCCGGGCTAGCCGTGTCATTGAGAATGCTCTTTCAGTTTCATGGGTTACAGACCACACCGAACAATTTACAAAACCACAGTAACTAGCTATACAGTTCAGAGGATGCATCTGTCACACAACTGTATTAAAAGGAACAATTATATCGCGACTGCAACACAGAGGACAGCCGTTTGTTTACCCTGCTAAACTAAAACGGAAATACGTCATCAAGCTGTGTGAAAAGGGTCCAATAGCAGGAGTCAAGACCGCCATGTGGAAATAAAAGACCCTTGCAGAAAACACCGATACAATACAACACTCCCTGAGCAAACGTCCACTGCTATGAGCATTCACTGGAAACGCTGACATTCAATTAAGGTTGCGCTAAAATGTTCAGCTGCTGCAGAGGCTGCCTGATTTAAAGATGCGGAGATGGCGGGATGTTTAGTCATTTCACAGATCGCATCCATTTAATGTTTATATGAATGTTTAGTTTAGTCAGCACAGAGTCTGTTAATGGGGAGGAGAGATGCTGTGAAAGATCGAAAAAAGGAGGAGAGAAGATTGAGGCAAAGAGAGAGAGAAATGGGGGGAGAAAAATGAGAGGCAGTTGAATTGAGAGGGGGAGAATGAGAGTAGAATTGAATAGTAATGAGAGAGTGAGAGGGACGTAGAGAGAGAGAGATGCTGAAGGGGTCAGCCTTTGTTGAGCGCCGTGCTCCAGAGAGCATGTAGGCAGAGAGTTGCAGTGTGTGCTAGAGTGAGCAGCCTCTCCACTTCTTCGTAATGGGAACATAATACCATCTATGCATTAATAAAGCAAGCAGCTGGCCAAGGGGAGTCGATTGCATTATATTTTTAATCAGGAAATATGATTACTTTATACTTCATTTGACTACACTGGTGCGCTGCTACGGGATTTGGTGGCAGTTTATGATAACTAGCTGCAAGCAAACTGGGGGGCGGGGGGGGGGTGGCTATTGGAATAAAGGAAACAACAGTTTTATGATATTAAGAGAGAGAACGAGAGAGAGAACATTCCCACCATGAGTCTACAGAGCACGGGAGAAAACATTCTGGTAAAATGTGGAACTCCATTTTCTCTTTGGTGTTTTCCCTCCAACTCCCAGCCTCCCAAGCAGGTGTGTTTCTCAGCAGTCCTGCCTTCAGACACATGGCTGCTTCAAAAGCCACAAATCCATAAAGCACAATAAAGAGGTCACATGATGGCCCCCGGCCAGGCTGCCCCCGTCCCGGCGCTGGGACCACAGCCCCAGCCTGGCCTTCTCCAGTCATCAGCTGCTCCTTAATCCACCCATTTGTTGCCATATGCTGCCAAAATAATCAAACACAAAGTATTCCAGGCCAGCTCCCGGGAAGAGGCCCTGTCACTAATTAGAGATGTTTTGAGGGGAGTAAGGAATTTGAGGGACATTTTTTCCCTAGTGGGACGTTTCCCATTGTTATTTTTGTCTGACCTGCGCAGGGTAAAAGGATGTGTATGTCTGTGTGTTTTTGTGTGTGTGTGTGTGTGTGTGTGTGTGTGTGTTTGTTTGTGTGTGTATGTGCGTGTGTGTGTGTGCATGTAAAATAATAATAAATCATTGTTTAATTATCCAGCTTTTTTGCTACTATTCTTCCCTTAGTTCTTGATCTGGTGATTAAGTGAAAACACTGAAGAGCACAAACATTTCTCACCTCTAACCATTGCCCTCTTATTGCTTATAGCACACATGTGTTATGAACCTTCTCCATATGGTATTGTGGGGTTGGGTGGAATAGTAGCCATGCATGCATGGCATACACACATCTCCAATCTTCCATTTTGTTTCTATTTCCTCCACCTGTGTCTGACACTACTAGATCTGGAAGCTCCCATTGAAGCTGAAATCACTCATAGCCGCATTATATGCATATGTGTGATTCGAGTTGATGAACACACCATACTTCTCATGCTATTTCTGTGTTGCATATTTGTTACACTATTATTCCTATTCCATTTTTCTGTGACTGATTAGCATTTCCAATGCACAGTGAGCATCTGAATTTAAAGGGTAGTTACACCGAAAAATGAACCTTATTTAACAGATCAACGCACAAAAAGTCTCTTTGTCGCTGGCCAAAACAATATGTGAACGGAAATATTGACAGCTAAAGTTACAAATTTGGTCGCGGTATTTGTCAAAATGACATACACCTCTACCACTTCCTCGTTTTTGAAAGACTACGGTGGTGTCAAGTGGGCGCGCAGATTACATAGGCACGTAGGTGGAGCCAGAAAGGGGGAAACATTGCTGCGTCTGTCTCTGTTCAGAGTAGGGAGACATCATAGATCAAGCTAGCTATCATTGCTATTTTATTATAATGTCAGAAAATTACATTGATGCGTTGTTTCCTAAAGATGTTTCGGCAAACTAAACCAAACAGGACTCGGGTGCTGAGGACAAATGATAGGGTACTACTCAGTGGCCTCGTTCGACTGGGAAGGTTTTGGCTTTGCTAGCAAACATAGCTAAAACAGCTAAAAACTACAACAATAATTTTTTTGCTTTTAATTGTATATGTTTATCATTCTGTTTCGGCATGTTGGCTGATACAAAAGCATGCCATACTGAAAAACGAAAGTTGAAGTGTTTTAAAAGCTAAAATTGTCTAAAAGTAATGTTTGTTTACTGATCACAATGTGGGTCGCTGTGTGAGTTGCCATGATGATTTGACATCAAGTTCTTCCTAGTTGGGAAGTCAGAGTTGATTTTCCGTTCTCTGATTTCCAACATAGAACTCCTAGTAGCCTTTCTTAGAAGACCGGGGTGAGAAATGAGTAGCCTAAGTGTTAGCTACAGACTTCTGGCTCGGCTGGCTAATGTTTTCATGATATGAACGTTGATAAATGACGTCTTCCTAAATTAATGGCTGTATTTCCCACATTTTTCTGGACACTAGCTAATGGTGGTGGTATGTTTTTCAGTAGAACTGTTACATTAGTGGCTAACTTACCAGTGAGTAATGTGGCCTCTCTCGAAGAGACGCTGTATGTGCAGGACTCACAGAGCCCCTCCACTCAGTGTTGCAATGTCCAGGGTTTGACAGCCAAATTGGACTTTCCAAGTGCAGTCGCAGGGGGAAATGAAAAGGCACAAAGCACACACTTTTAAAACGTTAAAATATATACAGTGATTTCTACTTAAAATATGTTGGTGTCTGTTAAAAATATATTTTTGGCTAGTTTTGATTTGCTATTCGGCTGGAAACTCTTGCAAGATCTGGCAACACTGCCTCCGTCCGGTCGCAGCGTTATTCAGTGTGACTGGCATTGTCTGACACCTCCCATAAACTTTAAACGCTCTTGTCCATTGTAGTTCACAATAAAGAAGGTACCTGGTACACGTGCAGTAGTTTGGGACTATATCTCTGCTCTCACTAGAGGAAGAAAGTTGGTTGAAAGCTCATTTTAATCAGGAGGAGAACTACATTTCTACAATTCAAACATAATTTTTCGGTGGAACTCTCCTTTATTCTAATCCAGATTTTTAATTATTAGAAAATTATTCACATTTTTAAGCAGAATTCTTCTTCTTCTCTTCTTATAATTATTATTCTTCTTCCTACTCTGTACATTTTAAGCTTATCAAACCATACACTGTAGAAGTTTGAAAACTTGTTGTCTTATTGCAGATTTATTTAATTGATATACAATTTTTTTTTTGTATTGGCATTTGTATGTAATCTAACATATTTATTTTCTACCATACTAGATCCTGTGTAAAGCACTTAAATAGTCTCTTCTCCAGGGCCATTTATCATATCAACATGAAACTTTCATTGATGAATCATCAATGAAAGTTGATGCTCATCTTTAAAACATATGGAAATATTGACTTTTCATAAAATCGAAGGTTGCATACAATATGCAAAGTAGACCATACATTGATTACCGTTACAAATGTTGACACAAATTGTGGTATACAAAAGCAATACATATTAAAACATGTCCCCAAATGTCATTATATGTTTAGAAAGATGACTGCATGAGCCATTAAGATGGATTCTCAAAAACCCACAAAACATGGCAAATATATATATGAAATAGTGTGAGAGAAGTTACATCCATCATGGCATTGATTTCAGCACATGGTAAGGGTAATGCTAAAACACTTGTTGTAAAACCTAGAGCATGTAACTTTGTAGACATGCATCTTATGGTGAATATTTTTTTGGAACTGTGTAGTTAATGTTTACACAGGGACATTTTGGGACTCTGGCTTTAGGATCATGAAACTGGGCCCCCTGCGGAGTCATTCACAATTAACACTCCTGATCAACTGAGGCACAATGGAGTGTGTGTCCCCTTCTTCATGTGACTCTGAGATGAACACAGACTGCTTGATCGATCAGGCACCGGGTTAGGCAGGAACTCCCCCCTCTTTTGAGAAGGAGAGGGTGGACCAGTAGTGTAGTGGAGGGTATACGCAGTATACCCACTTCTTTCTTAGTGGGCATAGAGTATACTCACTTCTTAATCCCCACTGGTGCACATCAATTAGTAGTCATCGATTTGCAAAATTAGAGTATACCCACTTCTCTAGAGTACACCCACTTCTCCAGGCACTACACCACTGGGCGGGACCCCAATTTAACACACATGCACACCAGACTGCTCAGTGGTGAAGGCCATGTATCAGCCAATTGTGGTTTTTAACATATTATTATTATTATTATTATTATTATTATTATTATTATTATTATTATATTATTTTATGGCTTTTCTCTTTTTTCAAATTCCTTAATGGATTCCCATTTTATTTGCAATGCAGCATGTTTTTAATTTTCTTTTTTTTTAATAGCTTTAAAAAGTTATTTTTCAGTTGATTCATATGGTGAAAGAAAATAGAAAACAACTTCACCACTCCTGAAACATCTCTACAGGGAGCTGTTTTTGTACAAAATTTATATTAATTTTAAATGCTTCTCAATACACTTGTTTTAAACATCGCTTAGTGTGTCTCATTTCTCGAAATGGGCCTAGGTCTTCAAAGTTAATCTGTTTTATTTACCTTAATTTGCTTTTATTATCAATCCACTGGCTGCTGTATGTGTGCATCGCACTAGATTCTGAAAAGCCGAACACTCAACTCCAACCCTACGTGGGCATAAAATAATATAAAGCTACTCTTATTTACTTTTCATAGTTAATCTGTCCACCACCTGTGCACTATTAGTTATTATTTATATCCATCCAGCAGGTTCAGATGTGTTTGCTTTCTCAAAAAAAAAAAATGTTTTTGTAGAAAGCTCTCACAGCTTCATAAGCAGTCTTTCTAACATTCGTCATTTATTTGTTATGTTCAAAACACACGTATGCACGCACGCACGCACGCACACACACACACACACACACACACACACACACACGTGCACGAACATAACCCATGGTAATAATTTTAGACTTGCCTCCTCTCTGCAACCTTGAGGACTAGAAACATAAATACAAAAACACAATTTTTTCTTGTTTCCTTATGCCTTGCATTAAGTTAAAATGCAAACGATGTTACTGTGGCCATCCCATCTGAAGAGAAGGGCTATTAGAACACTCTTTCACTCTTCCTGACCGCTATCGTGGGCAAGGTTTTGTCTGTGGGGAGTTTTTGTCCTCAGTAGGTGTGCATGAATAACAGCAGGATAAGTCCTTGTAAATCAGGTAGTATCAGAGGGTCCGGTGGGCTCTGTTTTCAGCTGTCTCTCACGTCAGCATTGTTCACGCTGGACTGTTTTTGACAAAACCACAAGTCGTACGCATTTCAGTTTCGTGTTACCCGCCCACCACCATCCCACCCCCAAGAGATGGATAAAATGTAAATCAAGACAGAGCTTTATATACCATAATAGAAGGGCTTCCGAAACACTAACCTGTTATAATTGTCCATATTACAATTAGTAACAAGGATACTTCTTAAACTGTAAAGTTCAATAAATTTGTCAGATTTAACATAGAACAGTGCAGAGTAGCAGTCATCACAGCCTTGCGGTTGGTGGTGGCGTCGTAGGTCTGTAGACTGTTTCTACAGTGTCTGTGCGTTAGTTTAAAATATAAACATGTCCTGCGGGTATTATGATAGACTTACATCATATGACACTAATCTTTGAAAGGTCAAATTGAAAATGTTTTCAGCTGAAGATAATTGTGGGGCTTATAATTAAGCTCTTACATCAGGCCTTTTTTCCCCCATTCTCAGCAGAAGCTTGTACCGGTTCCTCATAAATAAACGCTTGCCATCAAAAGCAAAATGTTGTAATTTGTGGTCAGAGGGTGGTGCAGAGTTATGACTTAATATGTTCATAGCTTCATAATGAGGTATCTGTGCAGTCATTTCCAACCCGATTGAATCCCCATGTTAAACCTGAGCAGTGCCACTGCCTTGTGTATTAACATTTCCTGCTACCTGTGAAGTTGTGCTAACAAATGGTACAATGGTTTTGAAGTCAGACTTAAACAAATCCTAGCTATAGTAGGGTGTGTGTGTGTGTGTGTGTGTGTGTGTGTGCACGTGTGCGTGCGTGCGTGCGTGCGTGTGTGCGTGCGTGTTTGTGTGCTATTTTTATGATTTGAATTTCAGATTGTTTTACACGGTAATATTATAAGTTATATTGAAAGTGAAGTACCCAGATATGGGGTTATTGCTCGCATATGACTGCAGTGAATTTAATTATTGTAGATGTTCTGAGCAGCTGCTATAGCATGGCCAGGGCAGTGATAGACGGAGCCTCATCCATCACTGACCTGTTTTTTTTTTTTTTTTTTAACTCTTTAATGTTTCTCCCAGATTCAGAATTGCATATTGTGCGTCTCTAAAGAGCACTGAAACTGAGCCGTGTGCAATACCCTACAGCATGAATACTCTACTCTGGCCCTCCAATCCAAATCCGGCTCTGGTTTTCCTTTTTCCCAGGTAATTCATTGAACAATTAGTGATTCTGATTGGCCAGACTGTCTTCACACCTGACTCACAGGTGTAGGGAGGGTGGAAAACCAGCCGTTCTCGGCCCACGAGGACCGTGATTTTAGTAACAGGGACCTACAGACCACATAGTGATAGTGCTAAGGAGACACTTTTTTATGAGCACTGTTGGGCATGTTTAAGGACCGGCATGTGACTACAGAAATGCACATTCAATCTAAACCATGCAAATCATGCACTATGTACGTCGCTCTGGATAAGAGCGTCTGCTAAATGTCTATAATGTAATGTAATGTAATGTAAACCAGGGGGTCAGGCTTCTGCTCATATTTTTAAGATAAGGATCTCCCAATGCCTTGCACAATACAGTACTGTGGCTTTTATCCACAGCCAATTTAAGCAATTGTAAAATAATCCAATTCAATTTTTTATGATTCCTTAGAGAAAGGTAAGATGGTACATACTGAAAACCCCAGAGGAGAAAAAAGGCATAAACACTCCCTATTGACATAGTATTGTTTAAATGTCTTGAATACATGAATTAAATAGTTTATTGCCTTTTTCATCATTAAAGCTTTTGTGACACATTTATTTTTTTCCCATTGCCCTCCAAGAAGAACAGCCCTTAAAAGCAACGTGACAGCCAATTACAAACTTCTCCTTTTAATCGGCTCTACAAATTCATCCATTAAGAATATTTTGTCTAATGAATTTGCATGAACTAGCTTTCTCTCCAAATTGGTCTTTTTTTCTGTTATGTGTGCGTGCGTGCGTGCGTGCGTGCGTGCGTGCGTGCGTGCGTGTGTCATGCACGTATTCACGCAGGTATACATCTGTGTCTTCTGAAAAAGGATGATCTCTGTATTGGCTCTGCAGCCAATACCATTTGTTCAGTTAATAATTGTACTATTAGTAATTTTTATTTCACTGTATTTGTTAGTATTTTACAGCAGGTGTTTAGATTGAAAAACCCATGACCATACTATGCTCTGGTAACCCCAGAGTGTTTTGGATGTTTGCCGAGGGAGGAGGTCATCAGTTCACATAGGATGATTAACCCACTTTTCCAGCCATGCCCCCCCAGTTCTGAGCTGGGAACTTTTCTCTGCTAGACTCTTCCCTCCAACTGTCCCTAAATCATGGTGTATGGTCCATTATGGGCGGGAATGGACCCTGACTCTCCACTTGCCTATGTATCATCTCAGATATTAAAGTCATATTTTCCTTATAAGGAAATATAGAAGGACAAAGCAGGTAGCATTTTTTTCTTCTGTCCTGATTAGAGCTGTTCCACTGCAGCATGGTTTCCATCCATCCATTGCGTACGATGCAGTAATAGAGAAATAAGAGTGTTTGTGTCGTCATTTTTGCAGTTAATAAGACCCCATAAAGTGTTAAATATTTGGTTGATGTCTTGCAACAGTACTAGATTAGTTATGCGTGAGATTCTCAACCTGTTCCATGACTATGTGCATACATATATGTCCAAGGCTGAGTTCACAGGTTCATTATTCATAGGTGCAGATTTTGGGAAAGGACAGAGGTCCTGCCCACTGTTCAGAGACTTGTCTTGCAAGGCCTTAATTAATTCCTAATGTTAGCCTAATGTTAGCTAGCTAGCTAGTTCATCAATTTGTGGGTTTATGGAGCAGAACCACCTCCATGTAGTAAAAAAGAAAAATGAATGTTAGAAAATTCATTTTTACAGGCAGCTACTCATTCTACTCGGAGTTCATTGTCTTTTCCTGATGGGTATTCATGGGCTTGCTCTCCTTTTGTGTATTTTTGATTTAAATTGAATTGGTACTGCTCTAATGCTACACTCTGCATCAAAATAGGTTTTTACAGAGGGGGGGTTGCAGTGGTTGGGGGTTATTGGTGCGGCAGCACTGTGTTCTCCTTCAGTGCCCAAATTAAAACTTATTAAAATAAAATCACTCTCAAGCCCACTTAAGTTAAGAGGCCCACAGGAAGAAAGACTGGTTCATGTGACATGCTGTCCCTGTTCTACTGCCTGCTATCCCTGTTCTACTGGTCCCTGACACCTGGATTACCATACCAACATGTCAGTTTTCCTCATGTTGCCCATGCCGTGGGTGATCCTGAAACCACCGAACACATTTTTTTGCACACAGTAGGGGGTCAGAAATGCAGCTGTGAATGCTAATGAATGCTAACGGGTGAATAAATGCTAACGGGTGAATGTATGGTAATGGATGCTAATTGGTGAATGAATGCTAATGGGTGAATGTATGGTAATGGATGCTAATGGGTGAATGGATGCTAGTTTGCGAGTGTGCTTGTGTGTGTTTGGGTGTGTGTGATTGAGTGCGTGCGTGTTTGGGTGTGTGTGGGTATTCTAATGGCTGCATGACTCATGCACATGCAGTTATTCTGGTCAGTTCAGGCCCTAAAATGCAGACAACATATATGGGAGGCTTCATATCTACAATGGGAGACTTCAGACAACACATGGCAAATGTTCTGAAAAGATATAGACATCCTTAACAAGCCTAAAGAAGCTCTTTGAGAAGGATTTTTTTAACCCAAATAAAAACAACAACAACAAGGCATACCAATTAATGCAGAGGTCACCTTGGTCAGCGTTCCGTTAATTCATATTTTCTGACTTATTTCCTTACAAATTCACCTTGGGATGCCCCAGTGTCTCTTAAAGTGACCCACTATTCAAATGACCGTCACTGCGCCAAACTGAAGTATTTATTCAAAGCAGATGGTCTTCATCAATTAGCCAATCGCACCATATTGCGGCGCATGGACTCACCCAGGTGACACCATCGTAGGTAACTAGTACAGAACTGACAGCGTGTCTATAAATGAACACAGCCCCTTGTTCTCCTGTACTGTGGACGTCCTATCTGTTGAGAAAAGGGACAAGTTCGAATATGTAAAGCCCTTCACGCTTCTTGACAATGATGAATACTCGTCTCAAAACCTTGGCGATTTCCAGAAACTCCGGCTATTTTCTGCCCAATTTGATTGGCCGACTTATTCGAAATAAAAATAAAAATGCAGAGCCTTTCTGTGAGATGATCTTCCTTCCGTGCATTGTGGACTCGATGCCGGAGCAGTGTGAACGGTGCGGTCCGCACTCAGAAAGGGCCCCTCAGGCCAGTCCATTCTGTGCACGGGAGCGTCTGCCGTAGGAGATGGAGAAACATCAAACCCCTTTTCTTAAATATGGAACAGTGTCCATATCAGGCCTCTGCTGCATGGACACCAACTTATCGCTTTCATTTGCCCTGGCACTGACTATGCCGAGGTGAGGGGGGGATACTTTTACGGGCAATAATACAGTGCCTGTAATACTGTGCCTGTACAATTGCCAGATTACATTATAAAAATGGTTTATCTGCCCTGACGGTTTAATGATGTTTACAAGGTTTGGTGGAAAGGATGGCGGCTCTAAGGGTGGCTGAATGCCATAGTGATGAGTCGGTGTTTGTTTGGCCATTTACCTGGCCCCTGCCTGATTTTATTCATTGATAAAAACAGCCGCAATTTGTGGCTTATTTCTGTGTATGTTAGGGGCAATGTGCTATGTCCTTTTCAAGGTTGTAAAATTAAGGATATGGGGTCATTAACTATTGGCTTCTTTACACTTCATTTTCGTTTATACCCTGTTCAGGCTACATTAGTTGCTTGTTAAACTCACATCAGATAGATTTGAGTCCTGCTGTGTATTAAACACTGTGTAATAGCTGTAGCATTTACATTGAGTGAGGGATTCACGCTCTCTCACTCTCTACTGTCATGAGCCTGTTGGTTCCGGAAAAGTCATTGGAAACTGGTAGGATGAACAAACCCTTGCAGTTTGTGGAATCTGAATAATTTAATGTCACTTGCTAATACTATTAAATTATGTTTCCACTCCCTCCTATATAAGCTTTTACATAAGTGTTTCTGCATACATGTGTATTAATGATCCTAATGTATTTGCAGGCAGTGTATACAAAAGTAATGCAAATGTGATTCAAATAGATAAATAATGAATCACAAAAACTATGTTTTAAATGAAATGGTTGCATTTGCCAAAAGCCTGCTCCATCAAGGTGGATCAGCACAGAGCTTTGGCAACTTCTACAGCCCTGTATGTCTACCTCTGCCTACTTGAAACACTCACCACTGGACAGAGAGTAGGTGCTATTCGAGTAGATGCTCAGTACATTATATTGGCAATTGTGGATATTAAAGGGATAGTTAATGTTTTGAGACCCAGGTCCGCTGAGCATCTAAATGCAATAAATTTGGGAACATATAGGGCTCAAGCCCTCCTGCCTCAAATACTCGTAGCTCAATCTCTGTTAGCCATTAGCTTTGATAGTCAAATAATAGGCTATTTGAAAAACAATACACTGGACAAGGTTTTGAACTTTTTTCAGTCAAAACCATTCTATTTACTTACAGGCTGTAGGCCATGATGAACAGAGCTGTATTGTAATGACATCTGAAGTGCATTTTCAGAACTGAAATGTCCGTCTATTGCAGTGCGCAAGTTTTCCATTGAAGGATAATTCACGCATTAGGTGTAAATGACAATTCGCACATTATGCTTGATAAACCTAGGTGTTATTAGCAAAGTTTTTAATGGATAGTCATTGTCCCGTAACACAAGATTGTCCCCCTAGAAGATTACTGGCAAATACTTATTGCACACGACTATGTAGACGTACTTATATGCTATATATGCTATTATATGTTATTATATTATTAAAATAACATGTAAACAACTGCGACATGACTTTAGACCAGGTTTGTGGTGGTTTTAGCGCAAGCGCTTTCTGCTGGCTCAAGATAGCAATACACCAAAAAAAATTCTGGCCACTTCTCATCTTAAGACCAACACGCCCATTTCACTTGCAATGAGCGCAAGAATACTTGGTATGTAAACAACATGCTATAATGAACCCTGAACCGGGTGTAAGATAGCAAAGACACGTTTGCTTTTGGGTTGGCGCTGGGTGTAAGACAGGGCCCCTGGTTACTTATCATCAGGTGATTTTCTAATGCTGTTTATGAAAGGTACTCTTGCTGATTAAATGGATTAAGGCAAGATACAATGGCACCACCAGGGTGCACAGCCTCGTGGGTGTTCTTTTACCTGCACCTAGAAAAGCTGTCTCTTACATAAGATGGACGCCCATGGGTTAGTCCATTAACACATCTGCATCTACACTATAAATTAGCCCTACAGGCTTTCAAACCACCTGAGGTGAAATGGTCTTGGCATCTTCTCCATTCAGATGTTCTGTTGAAAAGATAAATCACCCTCCTGCCACTCTGGGGAATATATCTTTCCAACTTATTTCGCTTCCTGAAAATAACAAACATTCAAAAATAGTTCCTGCGGGTTTGTTCTGAAAATATGGTTTTGCAGTTAACTGTTTCAGTTATTAGGATTTACTTAAGGCAAAGGTTTTTTTTTTTGGGGGGGATGGGGGTTTCACAATGCATTTGGGACATGTCGAGCAGATTGGTTGGGACTTTGAGTTTTGACTGCCATGCTATGTTTCCTCTTAGCCTATGATTCAGTGCACCTTGGCCGGGAGGGGGGTGTACAGACATTTTTCATTTGCTTTTTCTATGTCTTCCATGTACAAACTCCTTAGTCCGGCAGGTGGTTTTTTTTCCCACGCACACACGCACGCACGCACGGCTCTCTCTCATACCATCTATTTAGTAGAAGTGCTTCATTAAGAACGCAGACCGAATAGTGATTTAACAAGAGCTCCTGCAGATCATTCACAGAGTACTTTCTACTCCCCTTCAATATTTTTATGTTGTCATTTTGAAGCTGTTGAATCGTTCATTTTGTGCTGAAACTCACATTTAGCAGTAGTTTTTAAAAACCACAATTTATTATCTGTCAGAGTGCATCATCTTAATATTAGCTGTTACACAGAGTTCAGTTAAAACAATATAAAATTATATTATCATCATTTTAATAACCCTCATTTAGAATGTTTTTGCTTTTCTCAATATAACTTTCAGGATAATTCAGTAGAAATAAAATATGACCCTCAGCATACCTATAGCTTTTTTCACTGACTAACAATCTTGTGAAAATACATGACATGAATATTTTGTCTGACAGTCTTATTTTGGGCATGGCATGTTCAGCCCAAAACATATTGTGTAATACATGTATGTGAAAAATCACAAGAAAAACAAGTAGTCTTCATAAAATCTAAAAGTTAATTCATGCCATTGCTTACTTGTAAAATAAGTGTAGTTAAAATACCTTGGATTAACCTGGAAGTTATTTTTTCCTTATGAAATATGGAGCAAGAAGGAGAATGGTAGAAACATTGTGCAGACATCGTGCTCTTTCTGTGGATTGTTAACAATGGGAGCTATTCCTTAGGCTCTTCTACATAGGAAGTTGACTTTAATTCCCCACAGTTAAATGTCAGGGAGATAGAGCAGCTAATTTAAACAAAGACCGTCCAAAGTGTGCCTGAGACGCTAAAGAGTCTCCGCTTTAGCTCGTCTTTGGTCACGGCAAATCAGCTGAGGAAAGATTTCTGCCTCGCCCATGATCCTCAGCCTGTGACTGCTGTTGCTCTATGTGTGGGACAGATCAGTATCAGCATGCAAAATGTAGGATACCTTTTGAACAATTATTACTTGTTTATTCATTATTCAAAAACAAATTCTCCAATACATTGTATTTGTATAAAATAATATGATTTTCTAAATTTTTGGGCATGCAATAAAGCTCATTATCTGTACATTATACTGCCATTTTTGCTCATCTTTATAAAAAAGTGCCAATAAAGGCAAAGTGTTTTTTTTCAATCTGCAGCTGAGATGATGGCATCGGCCATATTTTCTCATTGCTTACAATATTACTGAAGCTCCAAAGGAGCCTGGGAAACCTGCTACACGGCCATTCTTGTGATGCACATTTATGTTTATAGCATGCTTCATTGCATACAATGCACAACAAAAATGTTGTGGTTATTACATTTTATACATCTGTATGGCAAGAAGATTAAAGTAGAAGGTGAAAATATGTAAGCTTAAAACATAACTGACGGAAAGGAATATGACGTGCAACTTTCCCTGTCTACTATTTACCCCAGAATGTGCATGGAATTAGTCTTTGTCAGTCATTTGGTATTTTTTAATGCAATTGATAGATACATGCAACAGCCAATACCTGTTTTGAATGAGTCACCTCACTGTAATGGCCACAATAACCTTATTCTACACACGCAAGGAAATAGACATTTATAGTAGGCCTATAAGAAACCAACTCATGTGTGATATCAAATAAATGTGGAAGACATAGGCTGAGATTTAATCAATATTTGACCTTAACTTTGACTAACATTTAAAATCAATATTTTTTACCTAAAATGAGAAAGCATAGTGTTTGCATTATGAGTTGAGGGCAAATGTTGATGAATTTCACCCAGAATTGAAATGATCTGGATGTCTATTGATGCATGTAGCAATGGTTTTATATATAATCTATATTTAATTTAAGTGTAACGTTTTGATCTTTTCACAGAGAACAGTCGAGCTGATATGATTCAAAGCAGAAGCACTTGTTACATGTTTTAGCACATAATGGCTGGTGTAATTTGCCTGAGGAATGTGCATTAAAATGAGTTTTGACATTCACTTTGCCACATGTCCAAACTGGTATTCATGTGCATTATTCACCAGTAATATACCCTCTGTGTTGTGCTAATGCCTTTCTTTCTTTACTCAATGGCCATTCTGTGGTGCATGTTTACCACTGTATAGCCCAGTATAATATTTTTGTATGCCTCCAAAATAGATATTTTCATAAAAGGAATCTATTTTAACTAAGACATGTACTGCTTTGGGGGGCGGCATTCTTTAAATGTCACTTGCATTACTTACAATATGTGGCCGACAGGCATCCATTTCCATGGTGATGATCGGGTTTAAATCTTACATTTATTGTTTCATTCTCGACATCTTAGCTTAAAACTCATTAGCAAGAAAAATGGTTCTCAACGAAAGCAATCAATGACACAGAACGAACTCCAATTAAAGGAACTTATTTGGTACTTCAGGAAGAAGATTTCCCCCCTGGGCTCTGGGAAGATAGCTGTGTTTCAGTCTGTTTTCCATCTGCTGTACAAACTGATTCAGAGGTTTTGTAAAGAGTGCTGAAGCACTGCTAAGAACAGCAAGAGATGCAGGAAAGCCCATCTTCCTGGGGTTTATAATTTAATTGAGGGATTAGCATAACCCTGCAGCATACACTACATGTCTGTCAGCTCCAGCCATTTAACCTTAGAAAAAAAATCTGAACTGAATTGTCATCATGTTGTAGCTCATGTGGTGGATGAGCCCACAGTTTCTCTTATAGCTGTGATCAGATAGTCATGTGGAATACTTATTTATGTATTTATTTAAGGCTGAGCGATATGATGATAGTATCGGATACCAACGATGATAGACCGCTATCATAATGGGAGCTGGATATCGTGATTTAGTCACAATGTTTACTTTACGCCCACCTGCAGGCGCTGCACCTTGAGAGAGCATAGTCCTGCATAGCGAAATGCACAAAAAATAAAAAGCATTTCTTTGCAATAACCTGTAACAAAACCTAAACAAACTTTGGCTACAGTGCAATGCTATAAAGTTAGGCATTGCAAATAAATCAAGAGGGACGCATCTTGCATCGTCGGAGCCTATTGTTAAAAAGAGATAAGAATTAACCTCTATTTGTCGCTTTCGTTTTCACTCATCCCTCATTATTTAGGTGTTTTATTTGAATTTTAATAACTGTTATTTGAAAGGTTTTTTTTTTTTTGTCTCATCTCTCCATGTACGTGACTAATTATGACAGTTGCACACATTACATTTGTCAGTGCCGCTGATGAAGCATCCAACACAGAACAAAAATGGACTAAGAGCCTTATAGACTTCAGAAATAATGTAAATATTGACCAATTATTATCATACCCAGTGGTTGAATTGTAAAATGTTAATAATGGGGATGGTGTATGTTGGCCGGAGGGGCGTGACTCCAGGGCGGTCCGGAGGCATTTACTTTGCAGAATACACTTATAATGTGAAAGCTAAATGTATCCCAAACTTTATACATTTAATCCATGTTTGCAACACTTGCCAGCAGCCATACCACCATGCAATTGGCTCCTGTTGAATGGCTGAAGCTAAGCAGGTGCGGGCTTGGTTAATACTTGGATGAGAGACCTCCTGGGAAAACCAAGTTTCTGCTGGAATTGGTGTCAGTGAGCCAGTAGGGAGCAGTCTTCTCTCCGGTCAAATAAATCCCAATGGTGCAGCTGTAGGAGATGGTGTCTTTCGGATGAGACGTTAAACCGAGGTCCTGACTCACTACGGTCATTAAAGATCCCATGGCACTTATCGTAAAGAGTAGGGTTTTCCCTGGTGTCCTGGCTAAATTTCCAACCTAGTTTTTTCAATCTGCCATCTAATCATCCCCCAGCTTAATTGGCTAAAGATTATTCTCTCCTCCTCCACCTCCAGTTGATGTGTGGTGAGCATTCTGGTGCAAAATGACTGCCATTGCATCACCCCGGTGGGTGCTTCACATGGTGGTGGTAGAGGTGAGCTTCCCCCTCATCATTGTAAAGCACTTTGAGAAAAGTGTTGAGAAAGGCGCTATATCAATACATTAATCAACACAGAAACATTAGGCTACTTTACAAAATAATCAGAGAAACAATGTGAGAGAAAAATATAAAATATTACAGCACATATTAAATACTTATACATTCTAATTAAATGCATAGAGAAAGAGTGGCACTTGCTGGGGAATGATATTCAACAATTGCCAGTAGCACATGACACATGTAGATAGGGCACCATCATTTTAAGTATAGCCTAATTAGAATATTAAAACTACAAGCATTTGTGTGATCCGCTTGCACCAGTGACGATTGCATACACACAATTGGATCCGACGCAGCTATCTTTCTCCGGGGGGGGGGTCATCTCTGGTTTACAATGGGTAAATGCAAACAAGCTTTTAAATGCCTTCTAAGTGTGGTTTTCTACCAAAAAAGCTTGATTAGCATATAGGCTACAAATGTATTTAATAGATAAATGTTAGCAGTTATTGCTCCAAACTTTCGCTAACGCCCAATACTCAGACAAATTACAGCAGGTTTCAGGCAGGGGTTCTGTAAACTTCTGTAGTGAGTAGCAATCTTAGTGTTCAAATCATTATGCGTATCCAACGAGCCTTAAACCATCACTGCTGCCAGATATGCAGTACATATGGATGGATCACTTTAAAGGTTGTTTCTGCTGACTCATTTTTCTATTGAAGTCTATGGAAAAACGGTCAGGAGAAACAACCTTTAAAGGGGAATTCCATCGGAAAATGTTTGTTTGTAGAAAAGTAGCTCAAAAAGTAGTATTCAAATCAGCCAACTTTCTATCTGTAGTGAGAGCAGAGATATAGCCCCAGACTACTGTGCATGTACCAGGTACCTGCTTTACTGTGAACTACAATGGCCAAGAGCGCTTTCAGTTTGTGGGCGGTGTCAGACAACGCCAGTCACACTGAATAATGTTACAACTGGAGCGGAGGCAGGGTTGCCAGATTGCAGTTTCCAGCCAAATGGTGACTCAAAACTAGCCAAAAATATATTTTTAACCGAAACCAATGTATTTTAAGTAGAAATCAACATATATTTTTACTTTTTAAAAGTGTGTGCTCTGTTTCTTTTAATTTTCCCCCACGACTGAATTTAGTAGTCCAATTTGACTGTCAAACCCCGGACATAGCAACACTGAGAAGATGACCTGGGCATTTTACTGCGAGTCTCCAGAAAAAACGGGAAATACAGCCATTCATTTAGGAAAATACAGCCATTCATTTTATCTACGTTTGGTATCGTGAAAACATTAGCCAGCCTAGCTAGAAGTCTGTAACACTTAGGCTACTAATGTTTCACTCCGGTCTTCTAAGGAAAAATTTTTTTAATGAAATGTCCTTCCATCTAGGAGTTCCATGTCGGAAATCAGGGATCGGGAAATCAGCCCTGACCTACCGACTAGGAATAACTTGATGTCAAATCATCATGGCAGCCCACACAGCGACCCACATTGTGAACAGTAAACAAACATTACTTTTAGACGATTCTAGCTTTTAAAACATTTAAACTTTCATTTTTCAGTATGACATGCTTTTGTATCGGCTAACATGCCAATACAGAATTATAAACATAAGCTTATTGTTGTAGTTGTTAGCTGTTTTAGCTATGATTTCTAGCAAAGCCAAAACTTTCCCAGTTGTGCAACTCGAATGAGGCCACTGAGCCTATCATTTGTCCTCAGCACCCGAGTTCTGTTTGGTTTAGTTTGCCAAAACATTCTTAGGAAACAACGTATCAATGTAATTTTCTGACATTATAATAAAATGGCAATGATAGCTAGCTTGATCTACGGTGTATCCCTACTCAGAACAGTGACAGATGCAGAATTGTTTCCTCCCTCACTGGCTAGCTCCGCCTACGTGCCTATGTAATTTACACGCCTACTTGATGTCACTGTAGTTTTTCAAAAATGAGGAAGTGGTAGAGGAGTACATAATTTTGACGTATATATTTGTAACTTTACCTGTCAATATTTAGGTTCACATATTGTTTTGGCCAGCGAAAAGAGACTTAATTAGTTGCGCCTTGATCTGTTAAACAAGGTAAAAGCACAACTGAACTTTGGTAGAATCTTGTGTTGTGTAGTTACCTGGCTATGATATGAGTCCAAATGGTGGCAAAATACACTGCATGGCCAAAAAAAAAGTTGCCGTTGCACCCGTCATGCATAGTGCCCACCGTACAAGCCTCTGTAGGCAGTGTTATGATCTGGGGTGTCTTCAATTGGTCAGGTCTAGGCTCAGCAACGTTATGCAGCAATAAAATGAAGTCAGCTGAGTACCTGAATACTGAATCACCAGGTAATGGGCATATTTCAGGAGCACAATGCCAAGATTCATCTGGCTCAAATTGTGAAAAAGTGGTTCAGGGAGCATGAGGAATCATTTTCACACATGAATTGGCCACCAGTGTCCTGACCTTAACCTCATTGAAAGTCTTTGGGATGTGCTGGAGAAGACTTTACAGAGTGGTTTGACTCTCCCGTCGTCAATACAAGATCGTCCAAATAAATTTAATAAATGTTGTGACGTTGTGACGTTGCATAAGGTTGTCGAAACAGTGCCACGATGAATGTGCGCCGTAATCAAAGCTAAAGGCCAGGCAGTGTATTTTCGTTAGTTGCTCTGTGCTCTCCTGGGGTGATAATCCAGAATAGGGTATTTGTCGCTCTCCATTCACTTCTATAGGGCAGCTAAAACAGTCTCATACTGATACTTCTAGCACATATACGAACATGATCGAAGTGGATTTTGTCAATACAAACAATAACCAGTCCTCATATGTATTATAATTTTTTTAATTGAATGGCCCTTTCCTGGATTTTTTATATTTTATTTGGAACGTAGATCCGGTATAATTCTTGTGCCAGAAACATCGTTAATGCATCGATGTGTCAGAAACCACTCATTGGTCCAAATTTTCACGGAAGCAAGCGTTCCTGGTAGTATATATCTATGGTAAAAAACCGACATCCCGACATTTTGCCAGTCCTTTCTGGTAGCTTGCTAACAACATTGAAGAAAATAGTACTTTTATAAATTATTTTTATTACACGAAAAAAACTGGAGTATTGGTTATTGTTTGTATTGACATTCACTTCGTTCGCGTTCGTATACGTGCTAGAAGTGTCATTTTGAGACCGTTTTAGCTGCCCTATAAGTGAATGGAGAGCATTCTACAAAGCACTGTGAACAAGATTTCCTGTTATTAAAAATAAAATAAAATTTCTGAACATTTATTTGAGATATGATCCCATTCTTAGATTGGTCTGCCACCTTTCAAGCAAAAGCCCCCATACTTTGTAGTAGCTGCAACTATTAAATGTTCTTTTAGATGTAACATATTGAACCATATAGTTCGAGTTACTTGGTCTTTAACAACAGCTGCTTGAAGCCAAAACATTTAATGGGTCTTAACTGGAATAGTTTCAAGAAACGTAGACTTAGAGTAATAGAGATTTTTCTTGCCTCAATAACTTTGTTCCTCTTGTGTAATTATAATATTTTTATAGACAGATAAAAATTTATTTAAATGTACAAATGCATGGTATTCTAGAAGAGCTGTCATTCTTCTCACAAAGTTTCTTGTGGCTCAGAGTGCATCACTTCTGCTGTGTGCTGCTGCCAACTCAATGTTCTGTTCTTTAGACACAGTTATAATACATCCCTGTACCAAACAGCTTCAGCACAGCATTGCTGCTAATAAAGTCCTTCCTTTCCTGAGTTCAGAGGTCAGGTTGATCGGCTCAGAAATAGTGATGCAGAACCATCTGCATCTCTGCACTGCTGTAAATATTGAAAATATCTGCATGCGTACACGCAAATATATTTATTGTGTGGTCCCCAAATTAATGCATATTTTCACCATCAGAGACCGATTTCAAGACCGAGAAAAATTACTCTTGAGTCCCAAGCTAGACTGATAACATCAAAATGTGATCTGCCACTGGACCTGAGATACCCTCACCACCCCACCCTCCACTGCTCTACCTGGGCTCCCACAAGCATAGCCGGTGGACCAATTCACCCCATGAGAGTACAGTTTCCATGGAACCCATAACAGGGCTCTATTTTTGATGAGTTGTTGGGTGGAGGAGGCCTATGTGTTTGGTTGATTGTTGGGTCGAGGAGGCCTCTGTGTTTGGTTGGTTGACGGTTGGAGGAGGCCTCTGTGTTTGGTTGGTTGTTAGAGGAGGGGGGTCTTCATTCCGTCCTTCGGGGACAGCAGCAGTGGAGTGGAAATGCGGGCAGAGGGCGCTTTTTATAAACACACTTTTAGTGAAATCCAGATAAAAGCCATTATCTTGTTGCCACGGTAATTCACAGTCATATTTGTTGCTGCCACCATCTTGCTGTATGTATAACCTGATTACTGCTCACAGAACACAGCTGTTTCTGTTGGAACCTCTTCAGCAGGACCTACGACCTTGGCCTGACCCCTCTTCGGTTGAGCTCTACTGGCCTCCAGAGTTACATTATTATAAGCAAATTAAATTTGTATTTGTCTGCTCGGCTGGCTCCTCTTAAAGGAGGACAGTGGTCCATGGAACATACTGTGGAGATTGTTATTTCACTTCCAAAGGATTACATAACTTTAGATTTGTTCCCTGCAGTAATCAACCTGGCAGTGAAGGTCATTGGTGCTCCTTGTTTAATTGGTTATTTTATATTCAGCTTGAGCGTTTCAGCTCAGCATATTAAATGAGAGGGGATATTGAGGTCTTAGGTTAGAGGAGACGATAGTATACATATGGATTCAACATGGTGCTGGATACATTCCTTAGGGATTTTGGTTCATGCTGACTCGATAGCATCACGGCATTCCTGCAGATTGTTCAGCCACACATTTACGCTGTGAACCTCCTGTTCCACGCACCTCTTCCCAAAGGTTCTCTATTGGATCAAGATCTGGGGACTCAACTGTAGCCATTGGAGTAAATTGATATCACTGGGCAACTTCTTCATAATGTCTGCATACTTCAATTGATTTAATCAGGTTTTTTTTTGCTAGTATTCAACACAACTCAACAATGTCAATGTGAAAAGTAAAATCTACTATGTGTTCCAAATTATTTACTAATATATACATCCCAAGTATTTACCGGCATTTTCAATTAATTTAGCTTATTGTAGCACAACCCAATAATTATTGCAGGGCACTGGTAGGGCCAGGTGACACATCAGCCTGTATCAAGGCTTGTGTCTGCTTTGGTAAATTCAACAGGGAAGTTTGCAAATTACCTTTCCCTCCCAGTCGGAAGGATCTCCTGGACTGAGTTGTCGGCTTGACGTGATTCAGTGTACACAGGAAACTTCATAATTTCTTTCCTCGTGCACATCACAGGAAATTAATTACAAATTGAGCGGCTGTTGCTGACGGATGTGAGTCTTGGTTAGCATCTCCTCATATGTTCCCTGGAGTTATCAGATAGTTTTCACCCTATTTACTAAATCTGTTTGTAATCAATTTAATTGGTGAAGTTATTTGTTTTATTTGTTGATTGATTGATTGATTGAGCTAGACGTATGCTGGAACCATTGTGGAACATACCACCGTTACGTTAATTGCATTGTTCTCCCAGCAGTCGTCCAATGTATCAGAAAGGTCACAATCAGGTTTTGCTTTGGCATCTTGTGTATGTGTGGGAGTTATCCCTGTGGTACGGTGGCTTTATTTTGGTTTACCTCAGGGTGCTCCTCATAGGTGGTCAGTCATTAGTTGATCTCTCTCTGGAAGGATGTCTGACTGTCTCTCCAGAGACCTGTGGTTTTATATCTCCGTTGATCTATGTCCATTTATGTAGAAGACTGGATGCTGTCCTTGCCAAGTGGCTTGTATTCGGCTCTCTATTTAGGGGCCACAACATAATACCTGATTGACAGCTCAATAAGTGATTGTTTTAGCTGGCTTCTGAATCTGACAGCTCATCAAACGTGCCGTTTGTGGCTGAGCTCTGCTTCTCTCCTCTGCAAGTGATAACAGATCTAGGATCAGCAGAAGTGTGAGTGATACAATTTCCCAGATCAGCAGATGTGTGAGTGATAACAGATCCAGGATCAGCAGATCTGTGAGTGATAACATATCCAGGATCATATTGTGAATGATTATAATGGTCACAAAATGATTCTGCAAAATCAAAAAAAGATGTTCTTGTTTTGTAAATATTTTACATGGAATTGATATTGATATTGATTGGACATTCCCTTAATAATTGTGTTATTAGCATTCAGTCTGCAGTGTTGGGTTAGTAGTGAAGTACATGGAATTAAACTTGTAGTTTAACTGCATTTTGCAGTAGCTTGCTGGTAGTTCAACTACATTCATATTTGCATAGTGATTCAAGTAGTTAAATTACTTTTTTTTGCCATTTTTTGTGTAGTTAACTACTGAAACTACAAACAAATTTGGGCCATAAAAGGAAAGGGATGATTTTAAATTTTTATTTTACCATTGCTTCTTTACTGGAATTTAACCCTTTGACCAGGCCCGCCCTCTTTTTTTTTCATCCTGACTGCTGTGAAGGCATGCCCAGGGTGCAAGTTGAAAACAACTAAAAATTTTAGTTGTTAATATTGTACAAGTCAGATGTTACAAAACTGACGAGTAAGACAACAGGCCCATTTTTTTAGACCAGTGCTCAAGTCGGTCAAACGGTCTAAAAAGGTACAAGTTAAATATTTTTTTCTTTACTGTTTTAGTTGTTGTCAGATACTAATCCAAAATCCAGATTTGTTTACAACAAAAATATAACATTCCTTGCAATTTTGTTCTTGTGAGTTTTTAATGTTTTTTAATGTTTTGAATCTGAATTTGTAAAACTAAACTTGAATATATTAGGTGTAAATTAGTCATAAGTATTGATTATTGCTATTTATTAACAAATGTTCAGAGAAGTTGTTGCATGTTATTTTAGAAGTTACCTGGCTAACTGAGTAATCCTGCTTGGTGCAATACCCCCACCTGAACTCTAGTTTCTGGAAGGCAGGTGTCTGAATGATGGACATTGTATACAAAACCAAAGCTGACATTCCTTGCACTTTCCCATGAATAGTGGGGTATTTTATTTTTTTGGTTTATGTATGACCTGTGAACAAGTTGGCACTTTTTGCAATAAACTCAATTGAGTTGTATTTTTTGCTGGCATGCGACTTTTTTGTATTATATTTTGTTATAATTTCATATCACATGTACATTGTTAATTTGATATTTTTTTTTACAAAGTAGTTTGAACTACTTTTTCTAAGTATCTTTAGTTAATCAAACTAGATTTCTCCCTAGGGTAGCTTTGCTGTAGTTCAACTTCTTCCAGTGTGAAGTAATTGGTAGCTTGCGAAGCTATGCTATAAAAGTCGCTTCCCCAACACTGTCAGTCTGGCAGGTGAAGACAGTAGAGGTCTCCTGCAGGTCAGTTAGAAATTGGACCTTCCCTCAGACAATACCTGCGGCAAACAGACCGATGTGTACCTGCTGCATGGCTCTGCCTGGAGCTCCCCCATGGGGCACTGGGGCATGCCTTACCTGGCCCACACCTCAGCTGGCCCCGTTTACAGGCCTCTGTGTCCGTTCCTCTTTCCTACAAACTGCACAAGCTTATTATTCAACACCTTGCTCCTTTAAGCAAAAGATTCATCATATTCCTGCTGTATGAGGGGAAAATAGGATAACTAGTTATAATATGTCCGTTTACCAACTACACTTTAGATATCATAATATTGCCCTTTGCATTACTTATTGGCATCACCTGAGTACAAATTACTAGGCTGAATATGCATATTAGTATCTCTGTGTATGGAATGTCTGTAGGTAATAATGATAATAACAGGGATTCTGGACAGCTCATTCTGTTATGGCACCATGCTGTGGTGCATTGATGAGCCTCACAGCCTCAGATTGACTCCGGACTGTCCCAGTGCAAACTGTGGCCGGTAGCTCCATAGGGCGATGCGCAATTGCCGATTGCATCACCCAGGGAATGGGAGGGTTCAGTTAATTAGGGATCCCCGTTCATCGGCATCTAGCAGCCCTCGGTGGTTGATCGGATGCCCGTGTCTAGCAGCCCTCGGTGGTTGATCGGATGCCCGTGTCTAGCAGCCCTCGGTGGTTGATCGGATGCCCGTGTCTAGCAGCCCTCGGTGGTTGATCGGATGCCCGTGTCTAGCAGCCCTCGGTGGTTGATCGGATGCCCGTGTCTAGCAGCCCTCGGTGGTTGATCGGATGCCCGTGTCTAGCAGCCCTCGGTGGTTGATCGGATGCCCGTGTCTAGCAGCCCTCGGTGGTTGATCGGATGCCCGTGTCTAGCAGCCCTCGGTGGTTGATCGGATGCCCGTGTCTAGCAGCCCTCGGTGGTTGATCGGATGCCCGTGTCTAGCAGCCCTCGGTGGTTGATCGGATGCCCGTGTCTAGCAGCCCTCGGTGGTTGATCGGATGCCCGTGTCTAGCAGCCCTCGGTGGTTGATCGGATGCCCGTGTCTAGCAGCCCTCGGTGGTTGATCGGATGCCCGTGTCTAGCAGCCCTCGGTGGTTGATCGGATGCCCGTGTCTAGCAGCCCTCGGTGGTTGATCGGATGCCCGTGTCTAGCAGCCCTCGGTGGTTGATCGGATGCCCGTGGACTGCGTCCAAAAGCCGTATGTGAAAGGTCTTCCTCTGACTCCGCTCTATGCAAGCTTTGCTGTACTGTGAGGTGTGAAAAGAAGCTGGCGACACCACGGGAACCGGCAGTTGGGTCCCAGCATGATTGGCCAGTCCAAATTAGGGTGGGAATTGGAGAAGCTCAGCCCCACGTTCGGTGGCAAGCTTAAAAAATAAATAGAAAAATTAAAAATGTATTGTAGTAATAATAATAATGAGTTGTCAGTAAAAAGAAGGTCATTGTTCTTCTATGTAAAAGGACACTCTTAACAAAAAAAAGCCACATAATTTGAAATGGAAAAACTGAAAAAAAATACATTTAAATTTTTCATGGCTTTCAGTTTAGGTTAAGGTGAGGCATTGCTACCCACAGCATGCTATGGCTGACATCGTCTCCTCTCTTAGGGTGAGGCTCGTGGGGCCGCTGAGATATGCATGTCTCCTGTGTGAAAACGGCAAAGCCGCACGTGTGTGCCGCGCTGTCAGCGCGTGCTAAGCCTGCCTCTACAATACAACCCGAATTTCCTCAAGGACGTCTGCCTGCCCGGCGATCTACATTCTTCTCACTCCTGATGGGTTCTTGTAGTCCAGTGTTCCTTTGATTGTGAAATGCAGCTATTCTAATGAAATAAGAGTGGAGTTATTCTGCAACGCGATGGCACATTGTGTTTGTAACGGGCTGTTTTATACCTGACTGTAGTTGAGGAGTCCTTGGATCACAGGGGTAATCAGTTCTTCTTTCAGCAGGTATTCTGTCTGACAAATGGACTAAAGAAAAAATGTGCAGGGAATAAAAAAATGGGAATAAAAATAAAATAACGTAAAAACAATTAAAAAACGACAGCCACTGAAAACAGGTCTCCTGCAGGTCAGTTAGAAATTGGACCTTCCCTCAGACAATACCTGCGGCAAACAGACCGATGTGTACCTGCTGCATGGCTCTGCCTGGAGCTCCCCCATGGGGCACTGGGGCATGCCTTACCTGGCCCACACCTCAGCTGGCCCCGTTTACAGGCCTCTGTGTCCTTTCCTCTTTCCTGCAAACTGCACAAGCTTATTATTCAACACCTTGCTCCTTTAAGCAAAAGATTCATCATATTCCTGCTGTATGAGGGGAAAATAGGATAACTAGTTATAATATGTCCGTTTACCAACTACACTTTAGATATCATAATATTGCCCTTTGCATTACTTATTGGCATCACCTGAGTACAAATTACTAGGCTGAATATGCATATTAGTATCTCTGTGTATGGAATGTCTGTAGGTAATAATGATAATAACAGGGATTATTTCATGAAAACAGATAGCGAGCTGAGTTTGGTGGCAGCTTGCTTTTCCAGGAAGTCAGGTTCTCCATAAGTAGACATATTTTCAGCACATGTGGCGCTGGCTTTTAACAAAGTATGGCTTGTACCCTAGCGCCGGGTGGGATATTAATATGAACGTCAAGGTCGTGCCTATAAAATCCAGACCTTTGTTCCAGCGTTGTAAAAATGAACCTGCCAGTGAGAACGTGTCGTGGCTTCTGCCCGAGACATTAACGCGTGATAGTCCTGCCTATTTGTTGAATGCCAAGCATGTGGTACCCTTTTCTTGGCAAAGAAAAAGGCACAGGGGCAAATCAGTTACAAGGGACTGCAACCACATGTGTGTGATCGATCTCCGGGGAGCTATTATTGTGTCTTATAGAATGACGTTAAACTTTGCTGTTATTCCACTCTCTCTGTAAAATGCCTCTGCAATTATGATCCCCCATCTATACCAAAACCACAGGGGACTCATCTGATTGTAAATGTAACATATTGACTGTGAGCATGATGGTGCATATTCACACATTTACGGGCTAATGTCGGTTTTATTACGGGCATATACTGTATGTGGTGGTGCAGCTTGTGGTGAATTGTTGGGCATTTAACAAAACCATTCTTAGCATCCAGAACTTATTACAACATGAATCCTTTGAAAAGTCAGTTTTAAATTTCTGGACCAGGCATGCAAAGTGCTCTCATCCTTATCTGGGGGAAACCGTGTCTAGCAGCCCTCGGTGGTTGATCGGATGCCCGTGTCTAGCAGCCCTCGGTGGTTGATCGGATGCCCGTGTCTAGCAGCCCTCGGTGGTTGATCGGATGCCCGTGTCTAGCAGCCCTCGGTGGTTGATCGGATGCCCGTGTCTAGCAGCCCTCGGTGGTTGATCGGATGCCCGTGGACTGCGTCCAAAAGCCGTATTTGAAAGGTCTTCCTCAGACTCCGCTCTATGCAAGCCTTGCTGTACTGTGAGGTGTGAAAAGAAGCTGGCGACACCACGGGAACCGGCAGTTGGGTCCCAGCATGATTGGCCAGTCCAAATTAGGGTGGGAATTGGAGAAGCTCAGCCCCACGTTCGGTGGCAAGCTTAAAAAATAAATAGAAAAATTAAAAATGTATTGTAGTAATAATAATAATGAGTTGTCAGTAAAAAGAAGGTCATTGTTCTTCTATGTAAAAGGACACTCTTAACAAAAAAAAGCCACATAATTTGAAATGGAAAAACTGAAAAAAAATACATTTAAATTTTTCATGGCTTTCAGTTTAGGTTAAGGTGAGGCATTGCTACCCACAGCATGCTATGGCTGACATCGTCTCCTCTCTTAGGGTGAGGCTCGTGGGGCCGCTGAGATATGCATGTCTCCTGTGTGAAAACGGCAAAGCCGCACGTGTGTGCCGCGCTGTCAGCGCGTGCTAAGCCTGCCTCTACAATACAACCCGAATTTCCTCAAGGACGTCTGCCTGCCCGGCGATCTACATTCTTCTCACTCCTGATGGGTTCTTGTAGTCCAGTGTTCCTTTGATTGTGAAATGCAGCTATTCTAATGAAATAAGAGTGGAGTTATTCTGCAACGCGATGGCACATTGTGTTTGTAACGGGCTGTTTTATACCTGACTGTAGTTGAGGAGTCCTTGGATCACAGGGGTAATCAGTTCTTCTTTCAGCAGGTATTCTGTCTGACAAATGGACTAAAGAAAAAATGTGCAGGGAATAAAAAAATGGGAATAAAAATAAAATAACGTAAAAACAATTAAAAAACGACAGCCACTGAAAACAGGTCTCCTGCAGGTCAGTTAGAAATTGGACCTTCCCTCAGACAATACCTGCGGCAAACAGACCGATGTGTACCTGCTGCATGGCTCTGCCTGGAGCTCCCCCATGGGGCACTGGGGCATGCCTTACCTGGCCCACACCTCAGCTGGCCCCGTTTACAGGCCTCTGTGTCCTTTCCTCTTTCCTGCAAACTGCACAAGCTTATTATTCAACACCTTGCTCCTTTAAGCAAAAGATTCATCATATTCCTGCTGTATGAGGGGAAAATAGGATAACTAGTTATAATATGTCCGTTTACCAACGACACTTTAGATATCATAATATTGCCCTTTGCATTACTTATTGGCATCACCTGAGTACAAATTACTAGGCTGAATATGCATATTAGTATCTCTGTGTATGGAATGTCTGTAGGTAATAATGATAATAACAGGGATTATTTCATGAAAACAGATAGCGAGCTGAGTTTGGTGGCAGCTTGCTTTTCCAGGAAGTCAGGTTCTCCATAAGTAGACATATTTTCAGCACATGTGGCGCTGGCTTTTAACAAAGTATGGCTTGTACCCTAGCGCCGGGTGGGATATTAATATGAACGTCAAGGTCGTGCCTATAAAATCCAGACCTTTGTTCCAGCGTTGTAAAAATGAACCTGCCAGTGAGAACGTGTCGTGGCTTCTGCCCGAGACATTAACGCGTGATAGTCCTGCCTATTTGTTGAATGCCAAGCATGTGGTACCCTTTTCTTGGCAAAGAAAAAGGCACAGGGGCAAATCAGTTACAAGGGACTGCAACCACATGTGTGTGATCGATCTCCGGGGAGCTATTATTGTGTCTTATAGAATGACGTTAAACTTTGCTGTTATTCCACTCTCTCTGTAAAATGCCTCTGCAATTATGATCCCCCATCTATACCAAAACCACAGGGGACTCATCTGATTGTAAATGTAACATATTGACTGTGAGCATGATGGTGCATATTCACACATTTACGGGCTAATGTCGGTTTTATTACGGGCATATACTGTATGTGGTGGTGCAGCTTGTGGTGAATTGTTGGGCATTTAACAAAACCATTCTTAGCATCCAGAACTTATTACAACATGAATCCTTTGAAAAGTCAGTTTTAAATTTCTGGACCAGGCATGCAAAGTGCTCTCGTCCTTAGTACTGGGCAATAAGGCTATCAGGCAGGAGCAGATTACTTGATAATGGACTCTGCATATGTTCTCTATTGGCTTGTGCCGGGAGTTGTCGGTAAGCTTTTGAAATGAGTTCTACCACTGGCGTGCGATGTCTGCATGACAGATTAAGCCTCACGTTTTTGAAATTATGCTGTTTTGAGAATGCTGCTGAAATCAAATTGAAATGTCGAACTTTCTTTGGTATATTATTGTTCTGACGTCTGCTTAATCAACATCAGATTGGATTATACTGAACAACAAGATGAGAGCAACAACTGGCTGAGACTAGCATGCTTTGATTGACATCCTCTTTATATGGATTCAAAAAATAATGTGTTGTGAGTTTCCCCCAGATATTATATAGTTTGACTGGCATCCTGTGAACGCAAGAACACCTGCATTTAAATCTGCCTCACAGAGCCGAAACTGGGACAGAGTCCAGCCCTGTCAGCCATGCTGGATTGTACGCCATTTACAACGTGACACATGTGCTAATAACTTGCACCTCTACATGATATAATTAGCGAATGATAATTTTACAGGGAGGTGTATGGTTGCAGTACGGTACTGCTGTTTGTTCACATTCCCGGCAGGCGGTCGGGTTCCGCTCGGCCATTCGGCAGCGTGGCTGCCTAAGCGCCTGGCGGCTTTTTGAAGTGTATTACGGTGAGGCAGGGAAGGGCCTGCTTTTGTGTGGCAGTGACCTCTCCGCTCGTTCTCTTCACTCCCCTGTCCCGTTTTCCTGGGCTTTTGCTGCTCGTAGAGGTGTCACCTGTCCCCCAGGCACATCCAGGCAGGGACCCTCACCTGCCTGCCCCCTACGTCCTCTGTGTCCGATAACTGAAATTGCACATCAGCCCTCCTCCGCTCTGCAGTGGAACCTGCTAATAGATTTGGCTTGGAGGCACACTTCTTTTCAGTCCATTTCTCTTCTTCTGTTCTTTTCACCTTTGGATTATTTTAGCTTCTGGTTATATGCAAATACTGTCCTATCTGCAGTACCTGCTTTTTTCTGTGCGTGCGTGTCCGTGCGTGCATGTCTGTGTTCGTGGATGTGTGTGTGTTTGTGTGTGTGTGTGTGTGTGTGTGTGTGTGTGTGTGCGTATGTGGTTATTATGAGCATTAATGCATTCAGTTTTGTTGGCTGTGTCTTATTGTATAGTTTACAAGATATAACATGCTTCCCGGTAATCTCTCATCTCCCACTGGTGAAGCTTCATCAGGCCTGCACTATACAAGGGTGATCTATAGAGAGTCACAGACAAGTGCTAACACACTCCCATGCAGTTCCCTAGCAACCACTAGCAGGATTCTTTTCAGCTGTATAACTCTGTTGCTAAGCTACGGTGACTGGGATAAACTTATGTCATTGGCCTCCATGTTGGAGCTTAGACTAGCCTTGATTGATAAGCAAAATCAGGAATGACATGGGTTCATCAGTATGAAACATGAACAATTGTAGTAATTTTCATAAAAAGTTGCACACTGTCATGACTAAACTCTTTTCAACACAATCAGGATAATCAGAACAGTACATTTTACAGCAATCTATTATTATGTGTTCTTTCCACCTAATCAAATTAATACCCTTCCACTGCTGACAGAAGACTTTCAGAGAGAGAGATAGACAGAGACAGACAGACAGAGACAGAGACAGAGAGAGAGAGAGAATGAAGGGGGCCCTGTAAATATAGTACTCATAGTTTACTTATCTGGATGTACTGTTGGAAGTACTGTATGTACACACCGTAGATCCGCAGGTCTTATAATACGGATACTGCATGTAATATGTTATGTATGTGTGTGTGTGTGTGTATGTATGTGTGCATGTACACAGGTATGTGCATGCATGTATGTATATTTGTAGGTATCTATGTGTGTGGGTATGCACAGGTCTGTATGAGAGCGCGTGTAAGTATGTGTGCGCATCTGCGTATGTGACTTGTGACTCGACTCGGACTCGCAGAAAGTGACTCATAGACAAATCTGGCGTATATGCACGTTTGTTTGAATGTAAGTATCTATATGATGTCATGCATGTATGTGCTGTATGTACAGTGTGTATGTAGCATATGCCTGCATGCGTGTATGTATGTACTGTATATGAATTGCAAATGTATACAATTACCAACATAAAACCATAAAAAGACACAAAAAAGCACACAATGTAAATGAACATGTACTTTTCCATCTACATGCAGGGATGCAGTCAGAGACAATCCAGAACATTCTGGGCCACTTCCCCAGACAAGGATTAAGCCCAGTCTTAAAAACATTTCCCCAATGGAGATATGCGCTGAAAATTAAAACTTAGTATTGGACTAGGGCTTAATTCATCAATGTTTCGAATTCCATATGAAATAGCCAAGAATACAGGAACCAGGTATGTAGGCCTGTTATAATTATTATTTTACATTCACAGTCTTAAAACAAGTTGCTTATGAAACATGCCTGTTTGTAACATGAACTAGGCTAAGTGTGATGCGGGGAAAACGCCATTGTCATATAATCAATGAAAATGTACAACAAAATAAAAATGTATTAATTCATTAAAGTCTAGTGTATTAATTCATAAAGTCGAGTATGCAGTGGTTGTGATCCACCCCTTTTTTGCCATCTCCAAGCACGCGTATACAAATTCATGAAATGGAACCTAATTAGACTGTCAATCAGTATGAACACAGACATTTATATTGTCTAGTTTTTAGATGATGGCCTTTGAGAGAGAAATACAATATAATTTAACATGCCAAACTTGTTCATGGTCCATACAATATTACATTGTTCTTAAGTAGCCTGCTCTGTTTCACCTGAAAGTAAGACTGCTCCCTGTTTCTCGCTCACCCTCCTTAACGTACCTTAGTGTTCCCTTCCAACCGCTCAGCAGAGGCCAAAGAGTTCAGAATGACCTCCATTCCCAGTGCATTAACCCTTCGGAGGGTCTTTATATACAGTATACTGTAGATTGTATATAATTATGAGTGCGTACATGATATGGACTAATTGTTGATTGGAATGCTCCAAATGCAAAACAGCTTGTGTATATGCACTACATATAACCATTTTTGTCAGGACAACTCACGTATTTAAATGACATGTTTAATGAATGAATGTGCTGCGTAATTATTTTAGTTTGGCAGTGAATGGATCTGCTTTAGTACTGCTCCGGTGCACGGGCATCTCCCCCCGCTAAACAGGAGATGACCAGAAACCCCCCATACTAAAGCAGATCCAAGCAACAGGTGGTGGAGATTGACAGCAAATGTATTTGAACACAAGCCGTAAGCAACAAAGAGCAGCGCATCAGCATTCAAGCAGTACGGAGAAAACAAATTATTGGCTTAAAAAGGGCGCTCCGTTAGAGGTGTGTGCATGTGATTGGTTGAGTATGGGACGCGTGACCATGGTCGGCTACCGCGAGAGGTTCTCTGACAGAACTTGCTTTGCGCGCTTCGTTTGCGACGCTCATTTTTGCAGAATTGTTGTGTAGAATTGTTGACAGTAACAGAAACAGCCTTTGATGTACCTGTGACGTCAGTCTCATTTATTTTAAAATAATTAATCTACTTCAAATAATTTGCTGGAGAACAAAAGCTTATACACACGGATGTGTTTTTCATCCGTGCTGCATCATTCTCCCTTATTATCACCGTGTTGTGGGCCTTTCTCGAGTGCCAGCCACCAAAGGCAAGCTACTCAGTACTATTATAAAATAATTACGGCTGCCTGATGGAACCTGAAATAGTGCATCTGTGGGAGAAAAAAAAAGTTTCTCTGTTGAAAGACATCACAGTGTCAAGATTACAAGATTAGACTGTGTTTCAGAGAACACAGTGTTCTCTTCAGAGCATCCCCTAGTGAGATAAGTTGTATGTTGTAGAGTATGGAGGTGAAGCTTCTGCGTTATGACCAAACTCTGCTGGGAGCTAGCCTGCCCTTCCTTCTCTGAAGGAAACTTCAGCCTACCTCAGCAAGGTCAGAAATGTCTACTGTTAAAGACGAGCACGCGATTAAAGGAGGCCGCTAACACTTTTATCCTCTCCCTCACAGGTGGTGGTTTTTATGGCTCGGAGTGAGCCTGCCATTTCTTTCCCAAAGTAGAACTTAGCGTCTCCCAGCAATGTCAAGTGTGCATCTGCTCGAGTCCACCACAAGTTTTAAAGGACATGTTTTTTTGTCCTGGTCCTTTCATTAATTTTTTTTTAATGGTAACTGACTTTGGGATCGTGGAAAGGTGTGCCCTTGTTTCACATAAAGGGTCTGCTTCTGACCACAGTTGCCTGGTCAGCAGGGGTCATAACCAATCCAGAGGGTAAGAGCTCTGTGTAGCCTACTTGGACAGCCAGGGCCAGGCTGAACATTTAGCTCACCTATTACCTTTAATTAGATACAATTACAACATTCTTGGCAAAGCAAGGTCAGCTACTGGTGGCAGTTCCAACGACTGGCAGCGTAATGAGGCATCCAGGCCTCCCAGCGAGGACATCTCATGGTGTGCTGTAGTGCTGTACTCTATAAAACTCAAATCACAGGACCACATTTGGGGGTTTTTGTCACGCTGTCTTTCACTAGCGTCAGGACTTATTGTCCGACTGTGGACTTGTCGTTTTCACATTAGCATGAAACAAACTGCGTCCACTTAATGAGCTGCCATTCTAATTTTTATTTTTATTAATGTACATGCAATACAATTTTTAAGCCTTTTTTGTGATGTTGGCAATGGCTAATAACCAACCATATTTTGGAATATGAATAATGGTAAATATGTTGGTAACAGTCAGAATAATGTCTTTGTCACTTACCCTAATCAGCCTTCTGTAACAAAAATAGTTTTTCGACCAAACTTTGTGAAGCCAGTCTGGTATATGTGGAACTCTCCATGAATATCTATAATCTGAAGTCCCAGGATTCCCTGACAGAATTTTTTTTTGGCAGCTCCTGACCGTCTCTCCGAGAGGTGGCATCTGGGCAGGTTTAGCATGAATTCCCCCTGGATGCAGATACATATTTGTAGTGTGTACATTCTATAGGATTTTTGCATGTGTTTTTGGTGAGAAAGTCAGTGTGTGTGTGCGTGTGTGTGAGAGAGAGTGAGAAAGAAAGAGAAAGAGAGAGGGTGAGGGTGAGAGAGAGAGAGAGAGATGAATATGATTTTCACATTTATTTTATAAACAAAAAAAAAGTTTGTCGTAGCGCATCCTTTCTCTTTCATCCAGGGAAGTACAGCGGCAGCTTTGATGTGTACATTGATCTCATGTATCATCTCTTATTTATCATCCATTGTGTCATCTTTATTTTGTAGATGGCTGCTGTTGTATGGTGAGTTGTGTCCATACCTTTTGCTGTGTACGAGTAGTGCTTACATTCAAATAAACTCTGCTAGGAGAGTTCCCATCTCACCAAAAACAAAAATGGCAAGTTACTCACGCATAGCCAACAAATCACTGTCTGTACGTTTATTTAAATTAATTAAAACCTGAAAAAAACTAGGCCTGCCATTAAAGGTATTGATATCAAAAGGAAGCCAAGTTACGACAATATTGGCTATTGTAACTCACAATAACTTAGCTATGTTCCAAAGCAATGCTACCCAGTGTTTCTTAAATTATTTTAAATAACTTGGCCCTGTTTTTTTTCTCCATCTGACAAGAATGTGCTCATTGAAACATTAAGTGCCACAACACAGTGTCAAATGCCAACCATTTATAGTGGAAATAATCTGCAATTCAATGTTTAATTACACTTAGAAATGTAAAAACTAGACTAGACTATATGTTTGAACACCTGTCTGCATGCAGTGCTTTCTTTCACCTGACTCATTTTCCTAGAAGAAATCTTTAACCTCTTAACTCAGAGCTTAATTTTGGAGATTTTTGTCCGTTTTTTACCGTAATGTTAATGTTACAAAAACACCAATAATGCCTTAAATTAAAAAAGACCCTTGTACCATTTATTGTCATGCCTTAAATTAATTTATTTTCATAATTCATACGTAAATTATGGGCAGTGAATACACAACCCCTGGTGAAAAACAAAGTTCCACCACTCTAGTGTATAGTGAACTCCTGAGAGTCAAATATAGGAATAAGGTAAAACTTTACATTTTGTGGTTCACAAATTTCCTGTCTGAGCATGTGTACAAAATATGAAACTGATATGTATTACTGCTCAAGTCCCATGAGTCAATTTGAAATGGTGTACCTTGGTGTCCAAAAATCTATCCAAAATGGATAATTAAATATCACACTAATTCAGGAGATACTCAATTTTTCAACAGATAAATTATTTTGACTCATTAGACCAAAAAAGGTTGAAAAACACTGCATTAGACATATATTTGCATCCATATCATTATATGAATTCCAACTTTTGCAGAAGATTAGGGGAATGGATATACACTGTAGGTGTCCAAAAACCTACCGAACCTATCCAAACCCATGAAAACCTATGCAAACCTATCTAACCTATCCAAAGCTTGCCAAACCTATCCAAATATGAACACAGCTTTATTGTCCATTTGAAGCACATTATTACATCCTATGAGGAGGAAATTAGAGGAGAATGACCCGGAGATTTGATTGACAGATATATTAGATATTACTACTCCCAATTTGAATTTCGTATTGTTATGCAGATGTATTTGAAACATACGTGTTGAAACTTAATACTTAAAACATAAACACTGTACACCACATATAGGCAGAAAAGTATCTTCAACCTGATTCGTTCTCATGTAGATCACACTGTAGAGTGGTCGATATACTTTTATGAAATATGGAAGAACGGTGGCATGTCGAAACTTAATGATGAAGACAATATGCAGTTTTTCGTGATACAACGCTTTCCAATGTTGTACAGTAGGATGTTTGTGATGTAAATCCCCTAAAAAAATGCTTCACATGTTTTATCACCTCATTGCAAAGCACGCTGATTTTTTCTGCCAAGACACCTTCTTTAAAGGGAAACAGCACACAGTTTAAAAGAGAAAAAGGAAGGATCCTTGGATTGGATGTTGAGTTTTCATGTTGTGGCTTTGCATGTCAAAATACAATTCATGGGTTCGGTGGCATCAAAGTGACCAAACTCATTTCAATGATAGAAATCTGTAAACCACTATCCTGTACCCCATGGCCTTTAGACAGTATGAGTCTGAGGTTTTCTGTCAGAGGGATGGTTTATATGCTTGTTATTGCTACTTTCTGCACCCGGATTGGTTGTGTTTACAATTTTATATATGTATATTTCAATATACATATACATTTTCAAATCCCCCATGGGCTACCAACATGAAGTCACTGTAAGGGCGATAAAATATGTCTGAAAATAAGCTCACTAGAGTATAAATAAATAATAAATAATAAAATGTTTATAGAATGTTTCAGGTGATTTAGTTATGCAAATGTGATTGCTGAGCCATCGCAGATAAAGAGCTCTATCTGCAGATTATATAGTCTTACAAGTCCCTCATCATTGCAAGGGGTTTGCTTTGTGCCTATGTAAATTTAAATATGCATCAACAAATGCTGTCACCATATTGTATTACAAAAGGACATTATTGTGTGGCATTTACATGTTACAAGTAATTTTAGACAAGCATACTAGATTTAATGCTATAGTTTTATGATGAATGTTCAAATTGTAGAAGTGAAATATGTGCCATACTGCTACAGTATATGGAGTATGTAAGCATCACTCTCAACACACATAACGCTTTCTGCAGCCGAGTGGCTTGTGGTCTATATGTCTAGCCATAGTTTTGGGCTCTGCAATGTCAGGGAGCACCCTCCCTACTTGGACTGGGGGGACTCATTTTAAAGTTAAATGTGTTGCGTTTTTGTTTTTCCATTTATCAAGCTGATCATCAGATGCACCCAGTTCTGTTGTCTTGTGTTAAGTGTTAATTGGTTAATTGTGTCTGTAGCAGCAGCCCACAAATGTGGCGACTTAACAATCGGAGCATGTGGCCATGTATGCTACTGTGTGGAGAGAATCCACTAGGTAAAGATGACAGGCCTGTTTGTGGTTGTGAAATAAATTAAGTTTTGATACTATTTATGCTCGGTCTGTTTTTAAAGCCTTTTCATGTGATTGAGAACTGCACCTCTTTCACAGTAAACATTGTTTCGGGATGGCATAAATGCAAACTGTGCCAAATGGCACATTCGATGATGAAGTTATTTGAATGATAACTTTTACCATCGTTTCTCCAGTTCACATTATGCTGAATACATTGCTTTCAGTATTGTGTAGACCACACAGACTGCATACCAACTTAGTCATATATCCACCTCCCCCATTCAATTCTGAATCGCTCAAATGATTAACTCAGTATGTCCGTGAAGGGATGATGCATTAAGAACTTCATCTGGCTCCCATTTTAAAATGCTTCTCCAAACAAGTGTCTGATGTCCGGATTAGAGCTGAGACGGGCTGCAAACAGTGACAGTCGTGGGTCTATCGTACCAGGCTCTCAAGCATGTGTCTGTGGCCTTTATGCCACCTGTGTTTACTTAACGCAAGGAAGTGATACGAGGCAACCCGTGTCATCTAAATCTCCAACATCTGCAAAATGCAGTTTGTTATTTCTCAGTTAATATCAGCATGTTGAAAGATATAGTTAAGGTCTGTTACCTTGTGTTTGTTTTGGTTATCTGATGTTCGTGACCGCTGGGATCATCTGCATTTGAGACAACCAGCTATTATTCAGCAAGAGGCAATATCTTGCTAGCTAGCATTTTGTTTTTAACTTTAATTTTAGTTTCTGTAAGACCTCAAATCTTCTCTTGTGTAGTTTCATGTCTGACAATTTGTTGACATTGTACATTTTACAACTGGAGCAAAGGCTATAAGGGTTTTAAGTGTTAGAAAAACAATGGGTGATATTTTTTTCTCAATATATCAGTTTTTTAGTTTCTGTTCTGTTATAACACTTATTCTCCATAGGTGTTCTCACAATGGAGTCATTGCCGTTTATTAGCCAATACAAAAACCCATACACTGACAGCCCAAAGGAAGCTGTTGAGTAGTCTAGTGGAGGGCTATAACCGGATTGATACGATATGTACTTTAAACAAAAATAATGTGTGTAGTACAAAATATATAAATTTAGCAACTTACCACTCCCCAGTGTAAATGTCTGCCAGGGTTAATAGTAACCATAGGCATGCCGTCCATTTACTCCACAGCTCAAATTAATTGAACGTGATAAATACAGCCATGTCACCGGGAGAAAATGGACCTCATGAACCTCATGACCCTCATGCCTTTCTTACCCATACACCGAACGGTCGCCTGTGTCTTGATTTCCCAGCATAAAATAGCTGTAAAAGTGCTGGTGTAATGTATTTACCATACTCAGTCATGCCCGATATATAAACTATGATTTACAATTAAGGCTTAACCCTGAATTCTCTGAGATAAACCACTTTGGGGTTTTCCCACAGGTTTAAGGAAGACATCCCCATGGTTACTTGTCAGGTCTTGGTTGTATCCCTGGACGGGCCACTTTGGGAATCCATCTATTTATTCTGATTTGGCTCATGACAACACCTTGTCGCCAGCGACAGTGATTGATTGGTGAGTTTAAGGTTGCAGTAGACAATCCATCAGAGGAAGCATCATTCCCAAAGGGACCGCCCAGGATTATTCCTCCACAGCAGCTGTGGATGAGGCGGCTACTGTGTTTCCCCCTGATGGGGTGAAAAGGGGCCATACCCCAAATGCGCGGGTAAAGAAATAGCAAAAACAGACCTATAACATTCATCGTGCTGTCAGGTCTACGGAGCTCCAGTGAACAGTGCGCGTGCGTGCGTGCGTGCGTGCGTGCGTGCGTGCGTGCGTGCGTGCGCTCATGGACCACCTTGTGTGTGTCAGTTCTAAATGTAGTTTATCAAGGTTGACGAAGCCATCTAAATATGTTTGACTACAACACGTGTATTTATTTGGTCATATGTGGCCCAATTGCTGCCACTAAATAGGCTTTTAAATATCAGATCAAAAGGAATTCACATTTTATTATTATTTTCTTACAGCGCTGATACAGAGGTAATGGCAACTGTGAGAGAGAAAGAATATTAATGAAGCACTCTCATCACATCTTACAGCATGTAATGGTGACCTTCAGAGATGTCTATGGGTGAAGGAACTCTGAATAAAGGGAGTGACCTTTAACCAGATAACCACGCGTTGACAGAAAGTCTTATACCTTTCCGTTTAGCAGTATTATAATGTTCGTAATCAAATTAAGAAAAAGCAACACAAATAAGTATAGCATTTATAGCTACATTATCAAACCGAGACTAGGGCTCTACACATTCATTGTACTGGCTTCATTTTATAATCTTTTATTTTTCTTTTGAAATTATTATATCTTTTTAAATTATTGTTTGGCTCCTTGAAAAGGGCACTCGAGTACACAGGAAGAAATTGAGTTCAGGTTTTATAAAAAAACGTTGGTTTTTATTAAATCAACTAATGGTTTGGCCTATTTGAGTTGCCCTAAATGCCCTAACAACTGTTGGACAGCATCTGTGCAGCTACTAAAACCTGTTGCATAAATGTGCAATGATTAACTTGTGTACATAAATCAAGGGCCTAAAATGACTCAACTGTAAAGCTGTAGTAGACATGTATTAAGGAATGCATCATTTTTCTGTGTGTGCCATTTAAACTGAAAGCATTAGATACACAGTTAAACTGAAGTGACAACAAATGAAAGATAAATTTTAGTGACAATCTCAGCTGATTAATGTTGATAAGTTGACTGCATACCCATAGGAGCAGGCCAACAAGGCGATATGCTTCTGCCTCACTACATTCACTAAACTCTGAGAACAGCTTCTCACCCATGAAACTGAAACATTCTGCCACTGAATTAACACGCAAATGTCTTGCCATTAAATTTTTTCCAAAGATGTCAAAGTGCCCACGGACTGTTGCTAGTGAGAGATGGGCCTTACCTCTAGTTGATAGCACCCACCAAACATTTTGACATCGGCTAGACGTCTAATAAACCTCGGTCATGGAGGTCGATATGCTGTTGATTAGTGGGGCAGAAATGAATTTTGACGTTGGTATATTGCAACACGGGGGTGAGTACAAAACACTGATCTATTAAATGTAGAAAAGTGGTCGCGTTGTGACTCGGCATCAATCAGCCTTGTCGCTTTTTTGGGAGCAGCTTTCTCCATAGAGTAAAATTGTTGGTATGGGGGCAGCACCTTCCACACTGACCGTGCTTCATTCACAGTTCTCCTGGGGCATGAGTATGGGTGGCACAGCTCTGACTCGTACAACTTGCACAATTGCCAATCCCTCACTGTGGAAAAAAATGAAAAGGGCGAACCTTTGATATTTTTCACAAGAGTATGATGTAAGATGATACATTTGCAAATGCACTCTTTGAAACATCTCCTTTCCTTTTGCATTAGAATGATCCTTTTAGAGCAGGTATCATTCACATTATGAACACACAGATAAATACATCTGTGACATATTAGTGCTGCATCTTGCAAAGCAGTGGTTTCAGGAGGAAGGGCGGAAGACAAATCAGAATAGACCCTGATCAAAACTGATTTTATAGGCTTTCTGAACCTGTACCAAGTCGATTCATTTCGATTTTAAGAGACTGGGGAAGTTCCATTTTTGGCAAAGAACACCAAATTATAACAGGAAAATATATAACTTTGTACTCATTTGAAATGAGGGATTTAGAGACTCTTTACTTTGGCGAGTATTTACGGTGGGGAGCATAATTTAAAACTAATATAAAGCGCTATAAAGCGCTATGCAGAAATCAATGCAGGTATTGTTATACTGCTATGGCTTTCAACTCAAAGTGAAGCTTTTAAGCCATTTCAACTCATGTCTTTGAAGATGAGAAGTGAGATAGTGTTTGTCTCCTTGCCTATTTACATTCTCCGTGGTTTAATAAATGTACACCTCAAAAGGTTTTGTTTCTCAATAACCAGGATGAGCCTTTTTACTCACTTTGAGCAACACATTCAAAGGTGCTAGGGGCCTTTTACATTTGCCAATTTGTGATTCTACTCTTTTGATCTTTTTTTTGTATCACTTATGTAGGGAAACAATATGAAAGAGTTTTGTTATTGCAGTTTCATAATGGCTAAAAAGATATCTACTTGCAGCCCCAAACCATCACTCTGTTGCCAGATATGGAATAGATGTGGATGGATCACTGCAAGGGTTAGTTCTCCTGACTCATTTTCCTATAGAACTCAATGGGGAAAATAGTCAGGAGAAACAACCCTTAAAGGGATCCATCCACATCTACTCCATATCTGGCCGCAGAGTGATGGTTTGGGGCTCGTTTGATACCTTAGACCCTTGATGACGTACAGCCATTTCGCCAGTCATGTGTTCAATACTGTACCAGTGTAATTTACAGCTGAATCTAGTCTTACCCCCCAATTCTCATAGAGATCAGTTCAAATGCAGAGAGGATATAGTATCGCTTAAACAGTACTTGAAAATAAGATATAGAGAGTCTTTTGATGTTGATTGGTCACAGACTTCAGGAAGTAACAGCATGCAAAGGATATGCGACCAAATATTAAATATGATACTTTAAAAATATGTTAAAGCAAAATATTCTAATTTTCTGAGACACTGAATTTTGGGTTTCATTAGCTGTAAGCCATAATCATCAAAATTACAAGAAATAAAGGCTTGAAATATTTCACTCTATGTGTAATGAATCTATATAATATATGAGTTTCACTTTCTGAAATGAGTGACAAAAAATATTGAACTTTTTCACGATATTCTAATTTTTTGAGCTGCACCTGTATATATATATATATATATATATATATATATATATATATATATATAGGGATCCAAAGATTCACATAAAAAAGTTAATCATTCAGTTCACCACCCACAGTTCGGTTCGGGTTGGTTCTGTTTGGTTCACTTGCTTAAAAAATCTTTCTTTATGACTAGCTATATTTTTGAAAATGTATTTTCTCATGTAAAGGTTATATTGTCCATTTCTATCTCATGTCATACAACACTGAAAATAAGTAACACAATGATCAGATAACTCATGCTGCTTTCATTTAAATAAATAAAAAACAGTGGAACTATTTGCAAAGGTGAAGTTGCTGTGAATGCAGTTTATAACTGAAGCACCAGTCAGTCAGTCGCTCAGTTTGCAAAATGGCAAATACTCAAGAAAAACCAGAGATAGAGGATACTCCGACATTGCTTAAGTCTGAGCATTATGGATTTAGGACCTGATTTACTAAGACATTTACTGTGTGCAAAACCTTTTAGCACACACAACACCAAATATAGCCGCAAGCGGCAATTGGGGGTTTGAGCCATTAAAAGCATAAAGAAAGTCAAGTATACACGACATTTAAGAATATAAAAGCAATATGACATGCAGCTGTGTGATGATACACATTATACACAAATCAGAAGAATATTTTCTGTTTAACATTGAAAAACAATGTACTATGTCTATGGGCATTTCTGTGAATGTAGTCCATTGACTCGAGTGGCTTTTGCGTTGGTAGACCAGGTACAGCAGAATGCTGTAGGTTGCGATGGGAGGCAGTAGCTATACCAGACAACAGCAGAATGACCAAACCAGAGACTATGGTGTGAGACTAAAACCTCTTTCTTTAATTTGAAGCAATAATCAATTTTTCTATTCAAAAATAAAGTGTATTATTACACTGTAATATCTCAGTAATTTACTTACTTATTTTTAGTCTCCCATTTTTGAATTTCCTATTTGATTCCTAATTAAATCTCTATGTCATCCTCTAATTTATTTGATGTATCATCCATCAGTCTCTAGTGTAAAGGTACACTATCCAAAGCAAACGGTAGCTTTGCTGCAAGACAATTTTTCAACTTAGATGCCATCTTACATTACCCTTGTGCTCCAAATAAAAAATACCACCATATTGTAAATAACTCAATGCATTTGTCTTTTAATTTGACCTTTAACTGAAATATGGCTCTTACAAATATGTTTTCAGCTAGCAGCCTTAATAACCATGTCATGCTGTGTACGAATCAGCACCCTTCCATAGCCTACTATTGAGTAGGCAGGACGAGAAAGTTAAGTAGGCAAAACAAATTCTAAATGTTAATACTTAAAAGCCCCGTATGATATACAGTGAGAACCATAATTCATTGGACAGTGACACATTTTTCTGTAGAGCCGTTTTGCGGCGCCACAAACTTATTCTTATGACCCTGCAACACATGCGCTCAGCACTGATGTCGCTGGCCGGGGGTGTATTTTAGGAATCGGTAGTTTGTATTGAAATGATTGGATATGGCGCGATAAAAGTATGGATTACGGGTGAACCGTTCATTGCTTTTAAACCGCACTGCACCGCCGTTGTGGCTACTAGCTAAGATACTGTGTCTGGCTATGGGAAGAATGTTGTTGAGCCTGCTATAGGAAAATGCAGCTTAACCCAACTGCCCTCAATTCTCTCAAAATGAATAACAGCTAGGAGCATTAACTTACCATTCGGGTTTCTGAAATAGGAACAGTTCTGCCAAGTTGTCCAAGTTATTAATTCTGCGGTTGAAGTTTTTGAAACATTAAAAGTAGCCTACTTATAAAATCTCTTCACATCCTTAAATAAATTGTGACCATAATTTCACGTCACTTAACTTTGACTCCTTTCAACTTGGAAGTTAAAAATAACTGTTGCATTAGTAATATATAACTGTAGCCTACTCTCGTTTACTTCTTGACGCACAAAATGAAAAATGGGAGGGCAGTGAATAAAACTCGAGAATAACGCATGTTCTCTCGAAACTCGAGAATGCATGTTCGGCTCGTTTTCTCAAACTTGCAGAATGGCAGTTGTGTAAGCTAATTGCATTAAAATAAACTGGTGGCCCGGTGATAGGTTATCGCCAGTTTAATAAATTCCAGCCCGGGGAACATATAGAATTTTAGGGTTGTATTGAGCCATTAATTAGAAAAACATTTTTAAGGTTTATAGTGGCCCCCGTGGAAGAATTTGGACATACTTTGACATGCATCCTCAGTGGTATCTCCCAAACGTTAATCTTTTTTCCCACGCCCACAACAGTTTTTATTGGCTTACTGCGGTCAGGATATTTGGACTATCAGCGTCTTTTTAGAGGGCTGTCCCCTGAACAAACTGGTGTGAGTCGCATGTTGATATGTCAAATGGTCTCAGAGGAGTGTATTTTTTTTACAAATTCACAAAATGCTCATTTGCAAAAAAAATCCAATATGGCGGATCTCATTGTTCTTAATGGCAACGTTGTTCGCCATGAGCCAAGGACTCTGAGGCAAAAATTATTTTGAAGATAGGCCAAATGGTTCAAAAGTTATAGCCCAAAATATTATATTTGTCTCTATAGCGCCACCATGAATGATTGAGATGAAATTTTCAACACTCTTAATTTCATACATTTATGATTAAGCATCTAGGATGTACCATATCACGAGAAATTTAGCAAACATGCAGAGAAAAAAAAAAAATAATAATAAAATAAAATAATAATAATAGAACCAGTGGAAAACAATAGAGTTGGTCATGGTATTTGTTTTGCCCCAATTATTGCTTGTGTTATTAGTTTTGCATGTGCTAAAACGTTTTGCACACGTTAAAGGTCGTAGGAAATCAGGCTATTAGTGTTAACTAAAGTGATGGGAAAAGTATGTGGATAAAACAATGTCTGTGCCGTATGCTACTGAAAAACGTTGAACAAGATGGCCGGCCCGTTTCCATCTACAGCAAGCACAAAAATAACAAATTTAACAAAGTTGTGCTTTGCCTTTTGAGAGAAAATGTGTTCTAATCATTTTGATACAGGAAAATACTGCATTTAAATTTCAAGTAAAAAAACATATTCTTTTAAGAATTGACATTCTTTAATATGAGATTCAAATAAATGAATGCACTCTTTCTTGTCTTGTTTAAATAGATTAATGCAGGTTGAGTTTATGCGGCATTTAATGTTGACGGCCTTAGCCTATAATATGGACATTATCTTAAAATAACATAGTGGCACTTTGACTGGCCTATTTCTAATGTTTGGTTGAACAACTACTAAACCTATTTACCATGTCTGTATGCTTTATATTGAGTTTCGGCCAAATTATTTGCTGTTTGGAAGAGCAGGCTATTTCCTTTAATGCGCAGGTGTATCTAATGAAGTCATCACTGAGTATGCGTACGTGTATATATGCAGCTGTTGAAAAATAAACTACAAGTAACAAAATGACTAGATATACCTGATTGTTTGGCTTATACTGTATTTACACATATTGGCTCGCGCATACTCGAATCTGCCCTTCCCCTATTATACTGGTAGATAGATCCATCATATTCACTGGAATTGTTATGTGGTCTTATGAAAGAGAATTAGTCTTGTGAAAAAGTATTTATGATGGATTAAGTCACAATTGAAAGACAAATTAATAATAAAATTGCAGCACATTGAGATTTAGAATATAAAAATTTCAGACATACAGTATCTAGCCTCAGAACATCAATTAATTATAATCGTTAGTAATCACAGTTTTTTGTTGTGACTCAAGTGTGACTCCTCACTGCAGATTTTAAGACACAGCTATCAGTATGTTTAATCCACCAGCTTTAAATGTTCAATGCGAGCTTGTGTGATTGTGTAAGAAATAGCTTCCAGCATATTCCTTTTAATCCCTGTGGATTTAAAAATAATTTATTGGAATATTTTAGCGGGTATTGTGAGTGACAGCATGACATTTTTTATTTATTTTTTGTTTCTTTTTGGCAGACATCCCATTAAATACTTTCCAGCTTTATATGGCTCCGCAGAGCCTGAGGTAAACATAAAAAGTGTTGTAGGGCAGGTATGGATCCAATGTAAAGTGCATCTATAGGGCAGGTATGGATCCAATGTAAAGTGCATCTATAGGGCAGGTATAGATCCAATGTAAAGTGTATCTATAGGGCAGGTATGGATCCAATGTAAAGTGCATCTATAGGGCAGGTATAGATCCAATGTAAAGTGTATCTATAGGGCAGGTATGGATCCAATGTAAAGTGTATCTATAGGGCAGGTATAGATCCAATGTAAAGTGCATCTATAGGGCAGGTATGGATCCAATGTAAAGTGCATCTATAGGGCAGGTATGGATCCAATGAAAAGTGCATCTATATGGCAGGTATGGATCCAATGTAAAGTGCATCTATATGGCAGGTATGGATCCAATCTAAAGTGCATCTATAGGGCAGGTATGGATCCAATGTAAAGTGCATCTATAGGGCAGGTATTGATCCAATGTAAAGTGCATCTATAGGGCAGGTATGGATCCAATGTAAAGTGCATCTATAGGGCAGGTATGGATCCAATGTAAAGTGCATCTATAGGGCAGGTATGGATCCAATGTAAAGTGCATATATAGGGCAGGTATGGATCCAATGTAAAGTGCATCTTTAGCAGAAATTAAGAAATTAGGAAATTTGCTTTAGAATTAAAGCCAAATGCCAAGCCTAATATTACACATTTTAGCTGCAGTCTTTGCTCCAGTAAGTTGATAATTAATATGAAATATATTATTTTAATTCAAAGCTGAAAGTGTGAAAGTAAAGTAAGAAAAGGCCCTTTAAAACTCACAACCACATAGTACTCTGCTTCACATCTGTTTTGTTCATTAGCTATTCTGTTACCTCAATTTTTAATTAGTCTTTCAGGGATGAAAAATAAATTCTGTCATTAAGCCAGTCTCCTGCAGGCATCTTGTGTACCTTCCAATGCACTGCTTGATTAAGTATTGTACCCAACAGGGTTTGGTTTCTGAGGCAGTCAATGTAACGACTTTAAATGGGGATTGCAGATTGGAGGTGAAAGTTGAACCAGAAAAGCTTCTTGACTAGCCCCTGTCTGGGTACAAGAGAATCAGGATTTAAAATAAGTCTCTCACCACAGATATCATCCCACTTTATTAAGTAGATAGAAACACCTTTCTCATTTCAGTCAGGCAACTCACGATTGCATTAAACAATATTTATTTTGAGATTTAATGTAAATGCAACTTTGGCATCAGGCTTTGCCTCCATGATTGCAATACATGTTTTTGTATAAGCCAGACAAGACGTTAACAGGGAGTAACCACTACGTCTTTATCCAATAGGGATTGCTAAAATATAATGGCCAAATATGGAAATATAGGCAAACTGTTCTTGAGACTCTGAATAGTTGTAGCTATTGCAGTGGACCCCCTAGGACACATTCATGGAGGTGAGACAGAAAGTATTGTAGACTGGGTTCATTTGGAACACTAATTGCATCTCACAAAATATAAACATTTATGCATATTTGGCCACACTTTATGATGTGTGATGTGAATAATTTGGGCTCTCCTCAAGCAGACAGACCTCTGCCTGTGAGTATTATCACTGTGGGTAATGCAGGATACGCAGCAATTTAGGAACAAGGCTCCTTTAGTTTTACTTATGAGAGAAGAACTGTGCGGAGATGCCGTGAATAAAATCTCATGATCCCATTCATTCTCATTTTCTCAATTCTCAGTTAACCAAACAAAATGTTTAATGAGCAATTGTAATTGCTGTCATTAATTTAATTCTGCAACAGCACGGCACACATTCCTGAAATAAGCAGCGCTTAATCTTTTCACCCAATATGTCTCATTCTATCAAAGGCACATTGTGCTTGTGTCTTTATTGAAATAGCTTGTAATTGTGTCTGTGAGCTGGGTCACGTTCATTTCATGTGTCTGTATTGCAAAGGCAGTTCTGCAAACAGAGGTGATGTGCCGGGCTAACATTATCAGGGGACTTTTAAATTCAGTGCTCACTTCATCCCAAACATTTTCATTTGAATTATACCATGTTGACAGTTAAAAGTGCCACAATACAACAAATATATTTGAGTTAAAACTATCACATTTTGCACTTTATCTGAAGCCAGCAGCAAGTAAAGCTTATTAATGTAATCTGCACAGTATTTGTAGCCATGGTAATCTGCTGCTGTTCAATGTTGGTTTCTGTGAGTCAAAGTTATAAATAACTTTCTCTGGCACCAAAAAAACATGTTTCTACTGCAAACAGATTCTCAGCATGCAAAAATAAACGGTGGCTCCACATATTTGTTAATATGATGAATTCACACTTGTGAGAAGAGCAATCTGCCAATGGACCGTTTCCAATTCTTTTAGCTTTTTAAAAAATAAGAGAAACAGATCAGATTTGTGTTATGCTACACTGGTGCAGGGTGCAATACTACATGACTGTTGTTGCTCAGCATGGCCATATACAATCTGTACAGGTCCCGTGCTGTTACTGTGTCATAACATCCCATCACTACTGTGCTGGAATAAAAATGTTTTAAAAATACCTTAATGCTATGAACTGCAACGGACCTGTGTGCCAGGGATGGAAATTAATATCCAAATATGTGAATCATTGTATGAAATTTAAAACTTGAATAATGCAAATGCATGATGAACATTTCATTAGTTTGTATTTATTTATTTATTTTTGTAGAAATTACATTTTGTGGAATGTTTTAGCCTATGTTAAAACTGCTAATTGAAAAGTGCTAAAAATGCTACTTGATATTACACATCTGAACATCAGAGGGCGACATTATACAAATAGACTGATCTGAGCAAGCCATTGTGAGCAAAGCTAGGTTAGTACTGGTAAATCTTTGTTTGCTCGTTTCCATGCCAAAATTAAGCAAAATCAGCATAGCACATTGCAGTATGATTGCACGCAAACAAACCATGGGACATTTTTGACCTTGTTTGTTCAGACGAGACATGCTCTTCAGTGTTCTGTATGTAATGTGTGTATAATATGTACTGTGTATATATATATATACACACAGTGCCCTCCACTATTGGCACCCCTGGTAAAGATGAGTAAAAAGGTTTATTAAAAATTAACCGTGTGGTGAACTAGCTTAAACGGTTGAAGGGTTTCTTCTCCTGACTTATTTTTCCATAGAGTTCAATTATAAAATGATCCATCCATATCTACTGCATATCTGGCAGCAGAATGATAGTTTGAGGCTCGTTTGATACCTCAGACCCTTGATGACTTTTTTTAACAACCATGTATTCCATACTGTTCCAGCAAAATTTACAGCTAAATCTAGTCCCACCCCCCAATTCTCATAGAGATCCATTTAAATGCAGAGACGTTATAGTATCGCTTGTAAGAGTACCAGAAAATAAGATATCAAGAGTATTTTGAATTTGTTGGGTCACAGACATCAGGAAGTCTGGCATGCAAAGGATATACCACCAAATCTAAAAAATAATTACTTTATTCTATATATAAATGCAGGGGTGCCAAATAGGGCTCACCAGGACACCCAGTTGTATTAGTGAGCCAGCCCTTTTGGGCGAACAGGACAGGAAACCAGCAGGTGGCCAGACTGACTACAGTAGAGACAGGACCCAACTTGGAGTCTACATTGGCGCTCCTCTGGGGTAAGTCGGGTTCTGCCCAGCTGCATCGGTTCCTCAGCTGAGGTTTCAGAAATGGAAAGTCACACAGGTCCTGTAGACAGCTGCCAAGTTGGGATGGAGAAATTGGGTTGAGGCGACGCTGCCGCCCGTCTTCTCCCTCTGGGACCGCGTGCGGTATATATCATTTGAATGGGCGAGGGATATTAGGAGGAAATTCAACTCATCCATCAGACTGGGACTGGGAGACTGGAAAAAAAATTTGGCCCATTTTTTGAAAAAACCCACCCACACCCACCACACCACACCCACTTGCGGTTCCCTTTACCTTTGCGTACCCTTCCCCTACTGTACCAACATGATTATACATTCAGGTCCAGAATTGTTGGAATTTCGGCAAAATTTGGAATTCAAATAAAACATGTGCAAAAAATAAATTTAAAAATATAGGTTAAAAATAATTAATTTATTATGGTTGTTTATTATTTTTTGTTTCATTCATATTTTCATTTTTTTTTACATTACATTACATTACATTACATTTTTTTACATATCATTATACCATAACATACATACATTCAAACTAGTAAAACATTTTAAAAAACACAAATAAAAAAAAAAAAAAAAAAAAAAGTAAAAAAGAATCATTTAATATAAAAACAATTTATTACAATTTACACAAATATCCAAGATTTTCTTATCATTATTTATTATATTTTTTTAACAGATATAGTAATAAGGATTTTTATTTATAATATTTATTTTTAGAGTAGAGAGAGTAATAGAGTTTATAGTGAGTTAAGTTAGAGAGAATCAAAATAGTTTAAATCAGTAGAATGGTGTTTGTGTTTTGTATTTGTGACCATTTTGTTACAGTTAGGGTTGAAGGTGCTCGAAGGTGGGCTGTTTGATCACAATGGACAGGGTGCACATGCCATTGTACTAGGAGCAGAGCCACAGATGGTAATAACAGTAATCAATACCATATATATCCTAATAGTTACCACCATACCTGGCTGAAAATAAACATAGGACACCTTTGTTGCCTGTTGTTGGAAATTAAAAAGTTATTTTTTTCCTGCAGGCTAATACATAAGCAGGCATACATTTTAGCACAGTAGAGCTACAGGTTTTGTATATTATACAGCATTTTCGCGCATCTTTATGAAGAGAACCCTTAGCCTAATAATTTAAATAATATTATGATGATACGATATAGACCTAGGTCACTCACAGCAACGTGGGCTTAGCCAACGCGATGCTTACAAAATAACGTTAGCTAGTTAACGTTAGAATAGCCAGCCGAAGTTGCGACTGCATTAGGGAACTATGCTAGCTACAAAAACAATGCCAAATAGCTTATGCTGCACTATTTGATATTGACTGACTGAGTGACCACTAGCAGTGGGTGACGGTCTCACTTTATGATTGCGTTACGATTATGTTATCTTATTATCATTGACATTAATTTAATTAATCATCATCATCGTCATCATGGCATGGCGCACACACACTACCTCCCTACTCCCTCCCTGCGAGTCCCTGTTAATCATGAAGCTACCATGCTTACCGCTTCAACTACACTCTCCTCCTGCTCCTGCTCACTCTGTCCTGCCCTGTCATGCTCACTTTGTCTCTCCTTGGCTTCCCTGTCACACGCCTGCTCCTCTGCCTGGCACTGGCCATGGCCAGCCACCTCTCCTCCGGTTGCATCTTGAAGACAAGATCACATTGCATCAGGAAGCCCCGGCACTTTCCCAAATCGCCAAGATAGCGCTCTGGATGGGGAATGCGGGGCTCTCTGGCTGGATGGAGGGGAGGGTCAGCAGGCTGCACCACTGGAGGAGGGACTGGCAGGCTGGTGGAGAGATATCTGGGACCCCATCTGACCCACTTGGTCTGAGATAGACTTCAGGGTCTCCATGACGTCATGGAGGAGCTGGTCATGCCGACCGATTACAGCTCCCTGGCAGGTGAAGATGTGGTGGAGCTGCTTGGAGTCTGCTGGTTCCATAGCTGGCCAGTTCCTTCTGTTTTGGCTGAGTACTGGACTGGACCAAACGCAAAACTCTGAGACATATTCAATTAAAACTCCACCAGGGAGTGCATTGAGCAAGCAAGGCAAGAAGCAAGCAAACGAATAGGGAAAACTAAAGGTGACAGGCTGGAAGCGGGGTTGGCGAACTAAAGTGTGTTTTATTAAAACTATGGACAGAAGGTGAAAGAATGGGCATAGGCTGTGTTATGTGAAACCCTAGCCGTTAAGCCGAAATAAATTCACCGTTGTAGGGAATCATCTGTGCTTGGATGAGGCCTGGTTTTTGAGTTTCAGCTTCAGAGTCACCAGACATACTCGTATAACTGAAAGAATTTAAACCCCACAGGAAAGGGCTTGTTGTTAAAGGAAGGGCCATATTTAAATAGCTGAGCTGCTGTGTGCCAGCGGCTGTGTGGCTTCTGTGTCAGTTTTTTTGTTCCTGCTGCCTGCTTGTACGCTGTTTGTTTAGTCATTTGTCATCCAGCTGTCATAAGTTGTTTTGTCTGAATCAAACACATGCTGATTGTTTTGTTATCTACTCTTCATACATGTATGCTTATTTTTTTAATCAGCCTTGAGAATAATTTCAAAGAATAATTGTCTTACGGAATTGGAACAGAAAATGTTATACTAACAGAGCTGTGACTGAGACCCCAGAGCAACTGTAACTGAAAATTTAAAGAATAAACGGTAATAATTTACGTTAACTCTATCATCATAAAACATTCATTATGCATTCAGGAGCATTTCAAAAGCATTACATTACAATTACATAGAGCGTTATGAATGCCTTATAATGTTTTATTTCTCATATCATGAATTTGTTGTGTTGTGGACTCCCGAGCATATTCATGAATGCACATTCAGCTCTTCAAAATACATTAATTCCAACCATACAAAATAATGTGTGTATGATCTGATGTTCACAGATCTAGGAATACTGCACACATAAAGCATGCATAACGCTATGTGCTATGCATTATGAATGTAAATAGTTCATGTAAATCTTTACCACATAAATTCACATTTAAGTGCAACTTGCTGGATTTAATGAGATATCAGACATGACTGCAAATACAATGTTTAGTCTGGGTAATGTGAACTCACTTGGAAGGTACTGGTTATTGAATAACTGAATATTTCAAAGGTGTTGGTGTGGTGTTATGATGGGCAGCCTAGTGAATGTTATAATTTATTATTGATTTGTTTGGTAGACATCTTTACCAAGGGTGACTTACAGTATGCACTTTTATTTCTTTCTAAATAAATATATTATCAATTTATAGGGCATATGCAGAAGTTGAGGTGAGGTAAATACGCTGCTTAGTGGCACAGTGGCACAGTGGCAGTGCACTACTAGGGGATGGAACCTGCAATATCCTCTTCCACCATTCTAGCCACATCATTAGTCTCACAGTACAGTTGTATTGAGAAGTTGTTTCTTCATTAAACTTCACACAAGACAGTTGCCTGTAGAGAGCCGTGCATCACCTTGGTGCTGTATGTTGACTACAAGACCTCCACATGTACTGCATTTCTGCTTCTGTTCTTTACTCTCTCCCTTTTGAATGTATTCTATTTTGTTTTATTTATTTAAAACAGCTTGCTTAGGAAAGAAAATATTTCAAATGTTTTTTTTTTCCTTTATTAGCATACTGGTTGCTACTGCCAATAGGGCATATACCTCATTACATCACCAGACAAGTTTATTTATTTATTTGTCTTGTTTTTTTTCCCCACAGAGAGGAGGGAAATCTGTGATGTCTGTAAAATAACTGAGGACCAGAATGTTGGTTACACTTGTTCTTACATTTCCCTATGTATACTTTTCTTTCTAAATACATCATTCCTTCTTTCCACCTAAGATGACTTATGAAAATAAATGATATTGTTTGTCATTTATATTGACTATGAAATCAATATAATATATTTTTCAGGGGAAAATATGGACATTGCATTGCTCAACAAAATGTGATGTTGTGCAATAAAATAGCCAATTTGGATATATAAATAAACATTCAAATATAAGGAAACAAATAATTTTGAAAGAAGGTGTAAACTAAACAGAAACCACAGAGATATGGTTGTATAAAATGCTAGTTTTTGTTGTGGTTGTTGGTTCTTGTAATTATTATGGTTGATTGTGCAAATATTGTTGAAACAATCTGTTCATTGTTAATGGGCTAATTATGTGGTGATTTAAGATGTCTGCCGGTCTTTTGTTTTCACACACAGTGAGGAAGGCTTGCTGCTGAAATGGGCCTGTGCCAATCAAAATTGCCCCCCCAAATTTTCCGCCTGCCCGCCCAAAGGCATTGCCTCTTTAAAATAATAATAATAATAATATTTTTTATGGTAAAGCTTTATATTTGGGTACAAAATATAAACATTCGTAAAATGTTATGTACATGGGCCAAATAAGATTTCTAATTCATGAAGGGATGGCAAAAGAGATACAATACAGTATGTGTCAATCCATGAGCACAAGTTAATAATATATTTGTTTATTTTATTGAGCTAAAAGGAAGTCATCCTGAAGCTAATTTGAATTTAAAAGTATAAATATTGTTAAATATGGTAAAGCTCCTGGGTTAAAACAGTGGTTTTCAACCTTGGTCTTGGGGGCCCCTTGTGTTTGCTGGTGCAATTCCAGAATTTTAACAAGCTGTTCATTTTTCTTAACTAGGTGCATGTCATGTTTCGAGGGATTATTTATCCTCTTAAACCACATTATGTCAACAATAGCTATGCATGCCATGAATAATAAAAGTCCAATATTCACATCTATACAATAACATCTATAAAAAGAGTGGTAAAAAATAAATACTGAGGTGAATCAATAGAACTTTGGTCACCCCGGGAACCGTTCCATTCTGCTTTACAATGGAGTCCAATGGAGCATATTTACATACAGGTTCTCCTTCCATCCTCTTCAATTTTATTTAGCTCTTTGTCTGTGTATTCTGGTTCAAATAAATAGGGGTGGGTAACAGCATGTTATGTCTAATGATTTTTCTACCATTTATTCTTCAACCAATTGCTGAAAGTAAGCAATTTAAAGTACATATTTGCCTAAATATTTTCCCATTATGGAAATTGTTTACCAGTGTAGTCTTTTCTTTTATATCAGATATCTATTTGTATCAAAAATGAACAACAGCTTGGCTCATGTGTGGTGCAGGGAAAACCAAGTCCCCATACTTGTTGTAGTACATAAGTAGGGAACTCATTTCCGCACACACAATGCACCGCTTCTCAAGGCTTTTTTTAGGTTGATCTTTGGTCAAAGGCCTTTACTAAAACATTTACAGTAAATGCCTAACTACTATTGGTTGTCATAAAATAAGTTATATAGGTTTGCATTAACACTTCCAAAATCTCTGGCTGTACCTGTTACCAAGCAGTTATTGGAGATTTTTGGAGATGCATTTCAATTATAAATGGTTACTGTTGTATGAAAGCTCTAACAAATACAAATAGAATGATACATACGTGGCATTAAGCTCTGGGGCTTTTTTTGCAGCGGAAGTGCAACTCCATTACTTTTTAAATGACATTTTATTTGCCTTTTAAGGATTATATTATATATATTATATTATATTTCATTTGTTGCCAAACTAATGGTAGAATTAAGTTGTATCCTCCCCCCAAAAGTAACCATTTTATAGTGATTGCACCAAAAATTTTCTTCCGGGAGTATGGCTAAAATATAAATGAAAATGATGAGCCAGTTACAGTAGCGTAGTTTCACATGTAAATAGAAAATAGCACAAAGAGACTGAAATGATGAAGGAATATAGCTCATCTTTAATATACTTGTTTTCATATAAGATTAGATAATTATTTAGTATTATTGGGCATAAATACAGTTGTCCTCCTATAAGATGAGGGGGGTGGAGGTGGGTTTAAAATGTAATCCACTAATATACTGATTAGCCTATACTTTAGCTTTATATGAAAGCATCTCAAACCTCATCTAATTAAAAAATTCATAAATGAAACATTTTATTTTAGAAAATGCCCTGTGTGAGGTAGTGTAGAAATGCAGGAAATTAGTTTTAAAAGGCTCAAATTTTTAGAAACGGCCCTGAAACGGCCCTGCCAGGAGTGTGTAACAGGTCCCTGTGCTTGCATTGGTAAAGACTCTCACCAGGAGTGTGTAACAGGTCTCTGTGCTTGCGTTGGTAAAGACTCTCACCAGGAGTGTGTAACAGGTCCCTGTGCTTGCGTTGGTAAAGACTTTCACCAGGAGTGTGTAACAGGTCTCTGTGCTTGCATTGGTAAAGACTCCCACCAGGAGTGTGTAACAGATTTTTGTGCCTTAGCGCTTTTGTTGGTAAAGGCTCTCACCAGTAGTGTGTAACAGGTCCCTGTGTTTGCATTGGTAAAGCCTCTCACCAGGAGTGTGTAACAGGTCTCTGTGCTTGCATTGGTAAAGCCTCTCACCAGGAGTGTGTAACAGGTCTCTGTGCTTGCATTGGTAAAGGCTCTCACCAGTAGTGTGTAACAGGTCCCTGTGCTTGCATTGGTAAAGCCTCTCACCAGGAGTGTGTAACAGGTCCCTGTGCTTGCGTTGGTAAAGGCTCTCACCAGTAGTGTGTAACAGGTCTCTGTGCTTGCATTGGTAAAGGCTCTCACCAGTAGTGTGTAACAGGTCCCTGTGCTTGCATTGGTAAAGCCTCTCACCAGGAGTGTGTAACAGGTCTCTGTGCTTGCATTGGTAAAGGCTCTCACCAGTAGTGTGTAACAGGTCCCTGTGCTTGCATTGGTAAAGCCTCTCACCAGGAGTGTGTAACAGGTCCCTGTGCTTGCATTGGTAAAGCCTCTCACCAGGAGTGTGTAACAGGTCCCTGTGCTTGCGTTGGTAAAGGCTCTCACCAGTAGTGTGTAACAGGCCCCTGAGCTTTAGTGCTTGCGTTGGTAAAGGCTCTCACCAGTAGTTTGTAAAGGCTCTCACCCTGAGCTTTAGTGCTTGCTTTGGTAATGGTTCTCACGAGGCGTGTGTAACAGGTCCCTGTGCTTTAGTGCTTGTGTTGGTAAAGGCTCTCACCAGGAGTGCAGGCTGTGACTTATGGCTGCAGGTTTTACGTCTCATCCTTGCCTATATGATCAGCCCACTTTTGAGCAGCCTGAGGCAGTGGAATGGAAGTGGCCCCACCCCAACAGGGGGGCTAAGTTTGGGTTTAATTTGGTCATCTTTCTTCAAGATACTGCTACATTTCTCCCAACAACATCCCAACAATATTTTTACTTAAGCGCATGTCACTGTGCATGTCAGGGAAGTGCAAGTGAACAGTAAGAAACCAGTTCAAGGTAGTCTCCAGATCATGCTGCCTGTTGAGACTTTGGCGTTGTTTTTTGTGATTGGCCAGAGATGAAAAGTAGGTGTGTTATAATTGAAAGAGCTGTATAAATGGGTAAATGGGTAAACCGCTTGACATTTGAGGGGAAATGGGAAGTGAAATAAAAGCTGAAAAAGCCTGGAACACCTGAACAGCAGTCTGTAAATGAAGCCAGTGCTCCAAGCTGGGACCGTTTTAATGCACATTATTCAGCGCTTTAATGGGCTGTCATGGAAACATTTAGCTTTTTGCTCACTTCGTGGTGGATTGAGGTGAGGAATTCAGTTGACCAAAATGATTTGCCGAATTTTGTGAAGTGCTCACATTAAAATACTTGTTTATGCATTTTCATGTGAACACCCTGTTTTTTTTGTTGTTTTTTCCCCTTTCTTTCAGAGACATTTCTGACAGTGTGTGCCTTTCAAACTGTTCATTATTTGCAGCTTAAAGGCTCAATGGCTTGTCGCTGTTTGTCTCCTAATGTCATCTTATCTAATCAGCTGCTGAAGTGTCCAAGTATGCACATTTATTTTATATTGGAACATAGCCCAATTGCAATTATTCATGCATGCGGTAAATGAGTATCACTGTCAATGTTTTCCTGTGCAGTTTCTGGGGAGAAGTTCAGAGGGCTTTGTGTCAGTTTGTCAATGTTTTACTGATGATGTCACTGATGCATCTGATGCATACTTTGAATGCATTTACATTAGGGGTGGGACAATGCACCGGTGCATCGCGGTGCATCGATCCGAATGTGTAAATACAACTGCATCGATCTGTAAGATTCGAATCGATAAGCATCGATTAATATCGCATTTTAAATGAATGTGCACATGTATTCATTTATTCAAAAATTATTTTAAATATATATTTCTAAGACACGACTACTTTTAAAACTGTTTTGACCAGCTTCAATCCATGTTTCTGCTCCAACCCCCACGTAAGCGTGAGTTGAAAGTCAGGACAGGCGGGAATCAAGCGACAATGAGACGGACAGATCTGAGCGAAATGGCTAGCTGCGTGCTCGCTGAGTGCGACAAAAGAGACAGAAACTTACAGAACTTGCGATGTTCCGAACAGAAAATCAGTGGTATGGAAGCATTTCGGGTTTAGAAAGAAGGAGGGTGTACTTGACAAAACCGCTGCAATATGCAAGATCTGCCAAGTAGAAATCAGATACACAGGCAACACCGCAAACATGATAAACCATTTGAGCCGACGATACACAATTAACGTGAAGGACAGCAAGCGCGTTAGCAAGCTAAACTCGGGAGTCATTGACACTTCCCCTGAGTTTCCTGGAGAAATGGCCAAACAGTTCTATTTTTTTGTATAATTGTTTTTATTAGTTTTTATACACATACCGTGTCCAGACAGTTAATTGTAAAGTGCTTTCTGATATTTAAATTTAAACCATTTTCTATTCAAAATCAAGTAGACGTTCGAGACAAACTAAAATAGTAAGACTATTTCCAATGTCTTACGTTTAATTAATTATTACTACGTTAACTGTCCGATTCACTTAATGAATGTCGTGGAACCTAGATACACCATACCATGCAGAAAACATTTTAGTGAAAAATGTATACCTGCTCTGTATGAAGAGGTGAAGAAAACTGTTCGACTGTCCTTGCAAAACGCTACGAGAGTAGCTTTAACTATGGATGGATGGGCATCTTGCTCCACCGAAGTTCTAGATCGTACTAAGATTTAGGAAAGTACTATGCATGACACTAACCTATAGGCTATTTCATTTTTCTTGCCCCAGTTTAGTAATTGTTATACATGTTGCCATTTTCATTTGGTAAATAAAGGAACTGTATTAGGGTACCATGTCTGACACTGTTTGAAAAACAATAACCTAAATAGGGCAACTTTAGAAAATACACTGTTAGTCATGTTTATTGCTGCATTATTTGCTGCAGACAGCTGCAAAATGTATGGCATGCCTTAACAATAAACATAATGCTGTGAACTTGGTGTAAGGTTCTAATTGAATATTTAATTACTGCTGAATGTATCGGTATCAAATCACATTAGCATGCCTATTACTTTTTTTAAAGTATCTAAATTAATCGAACCGAATCGAATCGAATCGAATCATGGTCAAACGTAAGATATTATGATGCATCGAACCTTTGCCTAAAGAATCGGAAACGAATCGAATCGTTATGAGATTGAATCGTCCCACCCCTAATTTACATCCATATCAGATCCTACCCATGTAGGAATTATAGCCATTTTTATACATGGCTCCCTATTTTAAGGGAGCAAAAGTACTGGGACAAATTAACATGGTCTTAAATCAAGTTGTCATATTTAGTACTTCCTAAATATGGTTGTAAATCCTTTGCATCTGATGACTGCCTGAAGTCTACAAACTATCGACATCACCAGACAGGGTATCATGCCTGGTGATGCTCTGCCATGCCTACACCGCGACCATACAGTTTCTGGGGAGTTTTGCATTCATTTGCCAGTATTTTACCGTACAATGTACAATTTGTTTTTACAGTGTTTAAATAACATTATAATATATTATAATATATAATATATAATTATTATATTTTACTGTAATTCTTTTGCAGTGTTGTTTACATATTAATTGTATACAGTTTATCCATTCAATTTATTTATATATACACTCATTTAAACGTATATATTATTCTTGAAAATGATCACCATTTCACATTTCACCAGTTCTAAATGTAATATTATGCACACATGTATCTGGAAATGAAGGGAATAATCCCCCCCCCCCCTCAACAGTAAACGTAGTCACATCTCACCTCACTGCATGATGTTCAAATCACCTAACAAACAGTAAGTTAGTCACATCTCACCTGATAATGTTCTAAATTACCTAGCAAACAGTAAACATAGTCACCTACCTGGAACAATGGTGAGATGCCATGAGGTGTTAAGAGGAAAGAAGATTGAAAAAGGAGAAGTAGTTGTTCCTGCTGTTTGTACCACGTAATATCCTGAGTTTCAGCAGTCCTTTCCTTTCAGGCCAGACACCTGTGATATGATTGTTTTACCTGAAATGGAAATACATGCAAATTTTGATTTGTAGTATATACACAAGAACAATGTGTGTGTAAGTTCAGTGAAAGGGACTATTTGTTGACAACATACTGCAGCACCTGTTATCTGCCAATGGCAGCATTGTTGTTAGTGAAAGCATTAGCCCTGAATTAAACTGAAGACAGTTGGCAGAATAAAAAATAAATTAAAAAAACTTGTCATTAAACAGGTTTTTATGTTGAATCTTCTGGTAATTTCCGAAGACTTGGTGAAGCTTCTTTAAGCCAACTGCATGAATAATTATTAAAGAAAACCTAATCACTTCTGAATTCATTATAAATGAATGTACTAACAACTGTGTCCAAATTAAAGTAACTGGCATTTGTACAGTTAATTCAACACTGGTTACAAGTTTCTTTTCAGACTGTGGCCTCAATAAATGAGGGAATCACTCAGCAGCCTCTGTCGCCATGACAACATATACTTTGCTGGCTGTGTTTGGTCCAAGAAGATCCTCCACATTTTGTTTTGTAATCAAATAAGGCAGAAGTTAAATGCACCTGAATTTAAACTACATGTCAACAGCCTCACAAGTAGATTTGTCTGTTGTCCGGCAGCAGTGTCTGATGCCTTTTTTGCACGCTTACCAATTGGTTTCGGACACCTGACCAGAGAAAGTAAACATTGAGATGCTCGGTTGATAGTCTCGGGGCCGCTCAGCCGTGACCAGAATGATTGGAGGGTACACCACGGTAAAAACCCGCTGCCTGCCGTTTCTTTAAGGATGCTGACACTTAATTACATCGCAGCTCGGAGGATTCCGTTCCATTGCGCCAACGAACATGCAGGGGACGGACAGAGGTGGAACGTGGACACGAAGAATCTGAAGAATCTGTCATGCATTAGCCTGTGTTTGAAGGAGCAGGTTAGAACCTGCTGGAATAGAATTGCAGTAAATAATGGAAATTAGATTTTTATTGTGTTCCTCTCCCTTGCTCCCAACACCACCCCCTGCTTTCTTTTGTCTGCTCTGTTATTAATGGCTTGTATGTGATGGGACTGATATCTACCAGATGCATATGCTGCATTTCAGAAAGATTATTTAAACAATAGGAACTAATAAGGACTAAGAAGAGTTGTTATACTTAGTATCGTCTGCCTTAGAAATGTGTACGGATTGTTTGCCAAATTTCAGCCTAGCAGAAAAGATGGGATTTTCTTGAATTTCTTAAATCTGGCTCATTCTCCTGGTTTCCTGGCATAACAGAATACAGTTTTTTGGATGTAAGCTGAGGAAAGCCGTGCACATGTACTGTATGTATCTGAATTTCTCCGGCTCTTATTAGAGCGGGACAATGGGGCTGTACATCGCAGTACAGCTGAGCTCCTCCATCACTGGCATGATTGACTGGCGGTAATTTGCAGTGTTCCAAAGCATTCCAGGAGACAATCCATTTTGATGTGTTCTAAGACAGATTCAAATGGGCTGTCACAAGTGCATTGTGGATATATTTTCTCAAGCAAGTTTTAAGTTCAAACTTATCTCCCAGAGACTCAAACAACAGGCCCTAACCTTAAATAATCAACACTTTGGTTGCTACTGCATCTTATTTCGTACATGCTTGCAGTGTTTACCAGTGTATAATTATTGTTATTGCTCCTTGCATTGGTCTTGGGGTGTACAAATTGTTATGACGTCATGTTAATGTCATCATGTATATTTATCTCTGTTAAATTTGCCTGTGGCATGTGTTATCGCTGTGACAGTTTTGCAAATATGGCAGTGATTTTTGGCTTGATAGTCCTTGTTTTGGGTGTCATTGCATAGCATGAACTTTTTACACCAATGCAGTATATTTCAAAACTACTTGGATGAGAGCCATAAAACACAACTCAGGCGTTCACTGGACCTGACACCAGTGACGGAAACGATGAGTTCATACTCCAGTTCAGTGAGTCAATGATTTTAGCAAATCAATGCATTTAAATTACTTCTGTCAGCTAATAAGGGAAAACACATTGTAGCTCCACCCATTATGGTATGCATTATGATTCATTCTTCTATCACTAGTTCACTTTATAAGCTATTAGAGGTCATTTTATTATCTTTATGTCCACAGTAGACATAATATGCTCTATGTTCTGACCTGGTTCTTCAGACTTCTTGTGAGATTCATCTCTCACAGTAAAGGAAAGACAGATGTTTTCCAGCAGAAAGCCAAGTTAAGAAAATATCGTTGTGGTTAGAAGCTGTGATTGCACAGAATAGCAGCCCAGCTTTAGGTTACTGTTTATTAAACAGCATACATTATCACTTAGGTAGCCTTGACATTCTACAATGCCTGCTTCAGACTGTAAATGCAATAAGTGACAGTATATCTGAACATCAACTGTGTGGTTACATTTTATTTTGGTTTTTTGCTGCAGTACTAGCGGAACAACCAGATTTTATCTTAACCATGATTTATCTGAAATCATGAAAAAAAAAAAAAATTACAATTAAATGGCCATTTATACTAAGGCAATGCACTAAACTGATGTGAATAACTGGATTAATCATTAAAATAAACAATCTCTTTCCTTACAGAGGAATTAATTTAACAGTCGACAGAGTTATATAGTTCAAATACATGTAAATGGAGGACTATAGGAAAATGATCAATTATTGACACAGACTATATTATATATAATGTATAATATGTGTGTTACATCCACCTCACGTCAGGCTCCCTTCCCCCTGTGGGATCTGTCAGATCTTGCGGCCCCAGACCGCTTCGCCATGCGAGGCTCAGTGGACGATCAAAGCTCTAGGGATGAAATACAGAAGCACATAAAGGTCGTTTCAGTTTGAATGCAGGAAGAGAAGGTTCTCTTGTCCATTTTTCACCATATTATGAAACATCTGTCGGAGTGCTCCACTAAGCATCCATAAGACAGAACAAGAAACTATTTGAGAGAAGCATATCAAAAGATATTGATCAAATACAACTAAATATGTATATATATATATATTATTATTATTTTTTGATGTATACCAAAGAAGGAAGACCATTCCTGATGAAGGATTTGGTTTTAAAATAGAGGGCAAAAACACGTACCAAAATTAATAACGGTTAATGTGTCTCAGTGTTGGGCTTCGAGTTAGTCTTATACTCAATAAAATCCAGACACGTGCATTATTTTAATGACTGGTGCTGCAGCTTATCCTGAATATACTGTATTTATTACACTATACTGTATGTATTTAAGCAAATCCAGCCAAATACATTATTTTAATGGCTGGTGCTGCAGTTTATACTGAGTATGCTGTATTTATCTGAATAGCAGAGCAAATAATAATTTTCTATAACATTCTTTTGAAACTCCATCACAATAAGTGTAGACATGACGCTGAAGATCCTCGATTAGAATCAGATTCATTGTGAAATCGTCTTGCACTCCCAATAGTCTGAATGCATGTAAAGCGATGGGCTAAGGCAGTGTGTTCTGATAACTGCAGGACTGACTGTTAATGGAGGTAAATCAACATCTTAAGAGGTGGAGATGAGCTGGTCACATCTGCACATTCCACACGGGAAAAAAATCACTGTTTATGTTTCTAAATGGAAGTGCATGAGCAAAACGTGATTAGTAAGACACGATAACTCACTTCTCAGAGATGATCTTCTGAGGTGAGCTCCACTCTGAATAAACTCCCCCGCACTTGTTGCTCATTATCGCGTGAACCTCTCATCCAGAGGGGAGAAGGAAATAAATGGAACATCTCTGGGCCTGACCACTCCGCTTCACTGCTGATGTAGGTCACCTGGTCCGTAGGGTAACACCAGGGCTTAGAGGATATCCTGTTCCCCTGTACCGCTGCTTATCGCTAGATTTATTCAGTATGGGAAGGGAGTGGGGGCTGTGGAGCTCTCCTCATTGGTATTTTGATTGTCTTCTTCAGTGGAACGTTAGAGGGTACTCAACAGTTTTAACCCATTCCTTTCAAACAGAAGCCCTAGAACAAAGAACCAGAATAGCAGCTTTTCTTAACAATGTAAGGGAGTCACTAATGGGAGCAGGTATTTTGGCCCAGCTAGGTTGTCATTTCTGACTCTAGTCCGCAATGCAACCAGCACTGTGTAAAGCCTGGTCTTCAGAAATCATAGGTGGAATTTCCATGTAGTTTGTCAATGCTCTTTATGTTGATTTATACATGTATACACTGTGCAGTAAGATCTGGTTTAAATGAAAACCTAAAGGAGGTTAATGGACATAACTCATTATGGCATAATGGAGTATCAAATCCATTATTATGTTCTCACTCTTCATAAATAGTTTCCACGTTCAAAGTAATTTTATCCTGAAACACACTCAGCAACTGTACTTCTGTTTTGCTTACTGCATTATGGAAATAACTAAATGAGAATTAGGTCCATCTTCTTTCACAACACCATCATTGCAGTTGGAGGTTGTTAAAGACTTATTGAGATGAGTGCAAATGACAGAATTTACACGTCGTCTTGTGAGAAATGTTTTGAAATGTGTAAACACAGCTGTGGTTCTGCAACCTTTTAGCCACATGGGTGTTGATTCCCCTGGCAGCATATTAATAAAGATGATGATGCAAACCGGTTTGACCAACATTAATTGGCATAGACCTTTATCCTAAAAATACACTTATACAACTACACAGTGGATGTATTTTTGTAAAGACTCATTGCCATTGCATGCAGTTCCATGAGATAAGGTTGATGGTTTTTTTGTGTTTTTATGAGCTTTTTTCATTGCTGGGGAGCATGGTGTGGAAATTCAGAGCAGAGAACAACACAAGTGTAAGAGTATCTTATGTAGGGATTTAATCTTTTATAACATAAACATGATACATCGATGCCAATGACCAAGCGGGCAGTATAAAATTGTGTATAAAATGTATTTGCTTTGTCCTACTTTATTTGATTGAATACAAGCCATTCATCAATACATTCCCAAGTCTTCTCCAGAATCACAAAATGTTCCAGTGGAACTGTACATTGTGGCTGCCAGAAAAGACATCACTAACATTTAAACATTGTTTTAATTATTAAGCTATAAATTTGACCTCTTACTTCGACTGTAAAAGCCAGCTTGTGCCTTTATCCATAATAATTGATTTACAATGACTGATATGCATGGCAGTGAAGCAGTGGGCAAATATGTTGGAAGGTTGGCAGTGTATCCCCTACCCTACACTTCACCTTACTGTTCCAGCTAGAGTCAAATTAGCTGTTCAGCACGATTTACCGGAGATGCGCCGGGAGGTTGTAGTGTCTGTCAACATCACCTCGTTCCCTGGGCCTCATGAACAGAGGCCAAAGATGAGTGTGTGACCTTATCATACTGATGCCATCTGGGCTGACATCATCTACAAGAGTGATGAACTGTGAGTATGTAGATGAGTTCAGCACAATCCACCAGGGAGAAGAAGCCTGTTCTATATTAGTAGGTTTCTTAGACCTTAAACACAAAAGTAGTCCGTATACCCACTATGAGTAAAATAACCATGTACTTGTATTTATGGATTATGAAAAAAAGGACTAAATGTGTATATCTGACTATACATGTCATCTCTCTGGATAAAAAAATAATAATCTGGATCACTATGGCTATGAAACATTTTTTTCTTGTCAGTTAGCCTACCAGGAGTGACAATCTTTTCTACATTATGTGCATTAAAATTCCATCTCTCATGAATTCCTTAATGGACTGTAAGTTATTACGTGCTTTGTTGATTCTTAAGTGCAAAGATAATTGCAATGGGCAGCCTGAAAGTGGTTTGATTATTGTCTGTCGGATCTCCTGAATTCTAATAGATGTAATTGCATCTGGCCAATTTATCTTCCAAGCATCGCTTCTTTTTTTATTAACTGTGGTTTTAATATACCCTGTAAAGTAGGGACCAGAAGACAGATGGTACATGTGAGCTGAAATGTAGGCCTGACGTGGCTAAAATGTTTTGGTTTATTTCTTTACACAAGATGCAAAAAAAAAGAAAAACCACTCTGAATTTTGACTTGTAATAATGGGTTTAACATTAGACTGGTTTAACTTTGGTTGGTTCAGGAACGCAGGAACACATTTCAACATATTAGTGATTCAAGGTGACTCGTTAATGATTTATTTCATGAATTAATTAATTTTATTTAATTCTGGCTTGTCAGACATATTCCCAATGGATTGGCAAGCTAGTGAATTTATTATGATATAACCCGCAGCGTATGATAACTCTAGAGAAATTCCTCTTTGACATTGAACAGCTGAATCTGCTCTAGAGAATGCTTTAGTGTGTGAATCTGCTCTAGAGAATGCTTTAGTGTGTAAATCTGCTCTAGAGAATGCTTTAGTGTGTAAATCTGCTCTAGAGAATGCTTTAAGATGTGAATCTGCTCTAGAGAATGCTTTAGTGTGTAAATCTGCTCTAGAGAATGCTTTAGGATGTGAATCTGCTCTAGAGAATGCTTTAGTGTGTAAATCTGCTCTAGAGAATGCTTTAGTGTGTAAATCTGCTCTAGAGAATGCTTTAGTGTGTACATATGCTCTAGAGAATGCTTTAGGATGTGAATCTGCTCTAGAGAATGCTTTAGTGTGTGAATCTGCTCTAGAGAATGCTTTAATGTGTAAATATGCTCTAGAGCAGTGTTTTTCAACCTTTTTTGAGCCAAGGCACATTTTTTACATTAAAAAAATCCTGAGTCACACCACCAACCAAAAGTGTTACTAATTAAGTGAAGTTAATAGGATAAGATCATTTCCCACGGGACAACTGACGATCTCTCACGGCACACTAGTGTGCCGCGGCACAGTGGTTGAAAATCACTGCTAGAGAATGCTTTAGGATGTGAATCTGCTCTAGATAATTTTTTAGTGTGTGAATCTGCTCTAGAGAATGCTTTTGTGTGTAAATCTGCTCTAGAGAATGCTTTAGTGTGTAAATCTGCTCTAGAGAATGCTTTAGGATGTAAATATGCTCTAGATAATGCTTTAGGATGTGAATCTGCTCTAGATAATGCTTTTGCGTGTGAATCTGCTCTAGAGAATGCTTTAGTGTGTAAATTTGCTCTAGAGAATGCTCACAGAAGCAGCAGTGGTAATAGTGCTATTATCAATATTTGAAGGTGTTACGATCTCCGTAGCGGGAGGGGTAAGGACCCAGACGCAGACCACAGGATTAGGCAAAAGAGTTCTTTAATCCGTACAGGGTTCAGACCAGGTGATCAGAGGTAGGTAGGTACACAAGGATCAGGCAGGAGAATGGTAGTTAATCCGTACAGGGGTCAAACCAGGTGATCAGAGGTAGGAAGGTACAACAGGATCAGGCAGGAGAAATGGTCGATAAACAAACGAGGTCAAAACCGAACAGGCAGACTGGACAGATAAGGGCAAGGCAAAAGAATAGTAGAGCAAACAGGTGTCGCGGAATAATTCTATAGATCTCAGGCTTTCGAAGATAACAGGCACTGGAAAAGGTAATCACAACGATCCGACACAGACTGGAAGTAACACGGGGTTTAAATGCACAAGATACAAATGACACAAAGGGAATCAGGTGTGTGAGAAGGCGGGGTTCCAAACGAGAGACAATGACATACATCTGGGAAACAATTAAACAACCACAGAGACAACTAGGGAAAACGCGGACTGGATTCCAAACCCACACAATGACAGATGACCTGGAGTTTCAGGAAATCGTGCATAGAGTAAGATGACAGGCAGAGTAGATCAGAAGCAGCTGAGAATGATTAGCAAGGACAGAACAGCATGAAAATGTGCGCTCTAATATATTAGTGAGATTAGTAACTATACACACCCCTGCCGTTAGTATGATTAGTAAGTATATACAAATTAGTTTGTTAGTGGAGTTAGTAGATCTTATCTATCATTAGTAAGTTAGTGGTAATTAGTAAATCTAAGTGTACAGAGATAGGTGTGAAGCAAGAGGGAACCCGAACACCAATGAGATCACCCGAATGGTACAGAGACGTAAACGGGGAGTGACAGATCAGGTGTAAACAAGTAGACACGGGACAACTAGGCAAAACCGGAAAATAAACAAGTCAGGTGAAAACTAAGAATAAACAATACATACAAAATAAAGGTACAAATGACCAGTAGAACACAGATCCTTACAGTACCCCCCCCCCCAAGGGACGGCTTCCAGACGTCCCCAGCAGTAACAAACACTAAGCAGGGTGGGTGGTGGGGGACCGGAGGAGGACTAATGGAGTAGCAGGTACTTAGTTTCAGGAGGGTGAAAAGGGCTCGGAGAGAAATGTCTGAGTGCTGAGCAGGGTGGGTGGAGGGGGACCGGAGGAGGGATAATGGGACAGCAGGTAGTGGAGTAATGTTCAAAGTTTGTAATGTCCGAAATACAGAGCAGGGTGGGTGGAGGGGGTCCAGAGGAGGGAAACAAGGACGGCGGCACAGACAGGACCGTTCAGGCGGACGATGGCGCAGACAGTACCGCTCAGGAGGGCGACGGTGCAGACAGGACCACTCAGGAGGACGGTGGCACAGACAGGACCGCTCAGGAGGACGACAGCGCAGACAGGACCGCTCAGGAGGATGACGGTGCAGACAGGACCACTCAGGACGGTGGCGCAGACAGGACAGACTGCGATGGCTACATCGCTCAGGAGATCGGCGGCGACGGCTGCATCGCTCAGGAGGCCGGCGGCGACGGCTGCATCGCTCAGGAGGCCGGCGGCGACGGCTGCATCGCTCAGGAGGCCGGCGGCGACGGCTGCATCGCTCAGGAGGCCGGCGGCGACGGCTGCATCGCTCAGGAGGCCGGCGGCGACGGCTGCATCGCTCAGGAGGCCGGCGGCGACGGCTGCATCGCTCAGGAGGCCGGCGGCGACGGCTGCATCGCTCAGGGGGCCGGCGGCGACGGCTGCATCGCTCAGGAGGCCGGCGGCGACGGCTGCATCGCTCAGGAGGCCGGCGGCGACGGCTGCATCGCTCAGGAGGCCGGCGGCGACGGCTGCATCGCTCAGGAGGCCGGCGGCGACGGCGAGGAGACTAGCGGACTGGGCCGCTCAGGAGAGAAGACTAGCGGACTGGGCCGCTCAGGCGAGGAGACTAGCGGACTGGGCCGCTCAGGCGAGGAGACTAGCGGACTGGGCCGCTCAGGCGAGGAGACTAGCGAACTGGGCCGCTCAGGCGAGGAGACTAGCGGACTGGGCCGCTCAGGCGAGGAGACTAGCGGACTGGGCCGCTCAGGCAAGGAGACTAGCGGACTGGGCCGCTCAGGCGAGGAGACTAGCGGACTGGGCCGCTCAGGCGAGGAGACTAGCGGACTGGGCCACTCAGGCGAGGAGACTAGCGGACTGGGCCGCTCAGGCGAGGAGACTAGCGGACTGGGCCGCTCAGGAGAGGAGACTAGCGGACTGGGCCGCTCAGGCGAGGAGACTAGCGGACTGGGCCGCTCAGGCGAGGAGACTAGCGGACTGGGCCGCTCAGGCGAGGAGACTAACTGGCTCGGCAACTTGAGAGGAGGCAGGGAGCAGGACGGGACTGTTGGCGTGGAACGAAACGGGCCCGGAGGTCCGGGACCGGACGGGGCCATAGGCATGGACCGGGGAGTGACAGGAGGCATGGACCGGGGAGTGACAGGAGGCATGGACCGGGGAGTGACAGGAGGCATGGACCGGGGAGTGACAGGAGGTCTGGACCGGGGAGTGACAGGAGGCATGGACCGGGGAGGAACAGGAGGCATGGACAGGGGAGTGACAGGAGGCATGGACCGGGGAGTGACAGGAGGCATGGACCGGGGAGGGACAGGAGGCATGGACCGGGGAGGGACAGGAGGCATGAACCGGGGAGGGACAGGGGAACTGGGACGGGAAGGGACAGGAGAACTGGGACAGGAAGGGACAGCGGAGCTGGGACCGGACGGGACAGGGGAGCTGGGACGGGACGGGACAGCGGAGCTGGGACGGGACGGAACCGTGGAGCTGGGACGGGACGGAGCAGCGGAGCTGGGAAGGGACGGAACAGCGGAGCTGGGACGGGACGGAACAGGGGAGCTGGGACGGGACGGAACAGGGGAGCTGGGACGGGACGGAACAGGGAATCTGGGACGGGACGGAACAGGGGATCTGGGACGGGACGGAACAGGGGGGTTGGGACGGGACGGAACAGGGGAGTTGGGACGGGACGGAACAGGGGAGTTGGGACGGGACGGAACAGGGGAGTTGGGACGGGACGGAACAGGGGAGTTGGGACGGGACGGAACAGGGGAGCTGGGACGGGACGGAACAGCGGAGCTGGGACGGAACAGGGGAACTGGGACGGGACGGAACAGGGGAGTTGGGACGGGACGGAACAGGGGAGCTGGGACGGGACGGAACAGGGGGGTTGGGACGGGACGGAACAGGGGGGTTGGGACGGGACGGAACAGAGGAGTTGGGACGGGACGGAACAGGGGAGTTGGGACGGGACGGAACAGGGGAGCTGGGACGGGACGGAACAGCGGAGCTGGGACGGGACGGAACAGCGGAGCTGGGACGGGACGGAACAGGGGAACTGGGACGGGACGGAACAGGGGAGTTGGGACGGGACGGAACAGGGGAGCTGGGACGGGACGGAACAGGTGAGCTGGGACGGGACGGGACAGGGGAGCTGGGACGGGACGGAACAGGGGAGCTGGGACGGGACGGAACAGCGGAGCTGGGATGGGACGGGACAGGGGAGCTGGGGCGGGAAGGAACAGGGGAGCTGGGACTGAACGGGACCGGAGAGCTGGGACTGAACGGGACAGGAGAGCTGGGACTGAACGGGACAGGAGAGCTGGGACTGAACGGGACAGGAGAGCTGGGACTGAACGGGACAGGAGAGCTGGGACTGAACGGGACAGGAGAGCTGGGGCTGAACGGGACAGGAGGGCTGGAACGGGCAGGGACAGGAGGGCTGGCACAGGAAGGGCCAGGAGAGCTGGGACGGGACGGGGCAGGAGAGCTATGACTGGACGGAACAGAGGAGCTGTGACGGGACGGAACAGGGGGCTTGGGCTGGGACGGAAAGGCGATGGATCCCCCGTCAACGGGCGGTTGAGCCCGTTGACGGAACCGGGAACCAGGACTCCATCGTTTCCTCCCGGGTCCATAGCCCCTCGGGCAAAGGGCAAGACGGGTACCCTTAAACTTAGCTGCTTCCAGGTTGTGGCTAGGCTCAGAGTTATCGGGATGGAGGGAGACCACTCCGAGCCTAACGGAGTGGGAGCTGGGTGGAGGAGTCTGGAGTGATGGGTGGTGGTCGGCATGACGGCTGGCAAACTCCGGATTCTGCCCCCAGATCCCCATGAGGTATTCTTCATAGGGATCCGGGCCGGAGGGATCGATCTCCCAGGCCATCAGAAACCGCAGATCTCGGGTCACGGACTTGATGACCGCCTGTTGTTGTCCACTCATGGCTCCTTGCCGCAGGAGCGCGGCGTGCAGGTGGCTTGGGTCTGCTGGGTCCAAGAATGGTCGGATCGTACTGTTACGATCTCCGTAGCGGGAGGGGTAAGGACCCAGACGCAGACCACAGGATTAGGCAAAAGAGTTCTTTAATCCGTACAGGGTTCAGACCAGGTGATCAGAGGTAGGTAGGTACACAAGGATCAGGCAGGAGAATGGTAGTTAATCCGTACAGGGGTCAAACCAGGTGATCAGAGGTAGGAAGGTACAACAGGATCAGGCAGGAGAAATGGTCGATAAACAAACGAGGTCAAAACCGAACAGGCAGACTGGACAGATAAGGGCAAGGCAAAAGAATAGTAGAGCAAACAGGTGTCGCGGAATAATTCTATAGATCTCAGGCTTTCGAAGATAACAGGCACTGGAAAAGGTAATCACAACGATCCGACACAGACTGGAAGTAACACGGGGTTTAAATGCACAAAATACAAATGACACAAAGGGAATCAGGTGTGTGAGAAGGCGGGGTTCCAAACGAGAGACAATGACATACATCTGGGAAACAATTAAACAACCACAGAGACAACTAGGGAAAACGCGGACTGGATTCCAAACCCACACAATGACAGATGACCTGGAGTTTCAGGAAATCGTGCATAGAGTAAGATGACAGGCAGAGTAGATCAGAAGCAGCTGAGAATGATTAGCAAGGACAGAACAGCATGAAAATGTGCGCTCTAATATATTAGTGAGATTAGTAACTATACACACCCCTGCCGTTAGTATGATTAGTAAGTATATACAAATTAGTTTGTTAGTGGAGTTAGTAGATCTTATCTATCATTAGTAAGTTAGTGGTAATTAGTAAATCTAAGTGTACAGAGATAGGTGTGAAGCAAGAGGGAACCCGAACACCAATGAGATCACCCGAATGGTACAGAGACGTAAACGGGGAGTGACAGATCAGGTGTAAACAAGTAGACACGGGACAACTAGGCAAAACCGGAAAATAAACAAGTCAGGTGAAAACTAAGAATAAACAATACATACAAAATAAAGGTACAAATGACCAGTAGAACACAGATCCTTACAGAAGGAGTAGTAGATGTTTGGGCAGTATAAGTAATACTATTTCTGGTTATAGTTATTGTACAGTGGTAGTAGATGTATGCATAGCATTAGCAGAAAGCTTAGTACTCGTGCTATTATGATTATTACGATGATTATTATTATATGATATTACATTTTATAAAATAGTCTTAGAGGGGATTTATGCTTCAAGAGAAAAGGTTTTCAACATATTATATTTAGACTTTATTTTTATTCCATTTTTATCATACACTTTATCAGTAACTGGATATTTCCAGCTTCTACCTCACTGATGAGAGTTTGGGTGCCAAAATAACAGTATTGCTTCTGCTGGAGTGTTAAAAACACCTAACGGCGAAATAGCCCATCTTTTGAAAGCACAATCCGTGCCAGCCCTTACTGTAGCATATATGGGTTTTTTTTCACGCAAGCTGTCTTTCTAAGCATAGTGAGGTTCTGACCTTTGTTCTCTAAACAACAGTGAAGGGAGGTGATGGATGCTGGTGCTGTCAGGCCAGCCAAGATGCAGATGATGTAGAGGGAATTCCTCCATGCAGGGGGAAAGGCTACTTAATTTGAGTCATGGAGTCTCTTAGCCCATTTGACCTCTGCCTTGCCTGGATATGGCAAAGCGGATCACGCGCTCACTCAATCTTACCCAAGGAACAACTACATCCACTTCCACTGGAGTCTCTAGCAGCTAACGCATGCTCTGTAAGTGTGACAAATGGCAGCTCAAGGGGAACGCAGTTTGTGTCTGTGTTAGCTCTGAACCATTGAGGGATAACGCTGACCTGACCCATTGCTTGAGAATGTTTGGCTTTTTGTTGAGGCAAGTGTTATCCTCCACCCCAAGGGTCTTTCATTTTTAATTAGACAAAATGGATGGAATTAATTAAAATAACATAATTTTGCATGTGTATTGCTTGCAATAAATGACATTTTTTATCATGATGGTGGCACCCTTTATGATTTATCCTGACTCATTTTCCTATTGAACTCTATGGAAAAATAAGTCAAGATATGAAACCCTTCAATTGATCCATCCAAATCTACTGCATATTTGGCAGCAGAGTGATGGTTTGAGGCTTGTTGAGCCCCCTCCCCTCAATTACGATAGAGATCCATTCAAATGCGGAGAGGTTATAGTTTCGCTTGCAGGGGTTTAACAAAATAATGGAAACGCCTAACAATATATGAATATCACATAACTAATAAAGAGTAATGCCACTCTTTTTTTCAAAATGGCTCCAGTCCTTCTTGGAATATTGTCATGCAAGTTTTGAACTGTGTGTAGTGGGATTTGGGAACATTCGTCAAGAAGGAAACCCTCCAGTTATTTTAGGAATGAAGAAGGTGGAAATCTTCTTCACAATCTATGCTCCATGACGTCCCATAAAGGCTTAATGATGTTGAGATCTGGTGATTGGCATTTCACTTAATCTCAGTGTTCATGAAACCACTCTTGAGTTTGTTTAGCAGTGTGCATGGGGACATTTTTATCTTGAAATATGGGGACATCATGGCGGAAGGTCTTCCTGGTGTTTCATATTTCTTGACCATTATGACCATGCAGAGCAACAGAACCAATGATTTCCATGAGATGGCTGCCCATTCCTTTACATATCCACCACCATGTTTAACAGTTGGCAACAAACATTGTGAGTTGAAGACTTCCTGTGGCATTCTCTGAATGTAAACCCATCCAGATGTAGGAAAAAGAACAAAAGAACTCACCAGACTGTATTACTTTATTCCATTGCTCAGGGGTCCAGGTTTTGTGGTCCTGACACCAGGTTATGCGTGTTTGTGCATTAGCCTTGAATACAAGTGGTTTCTGAATGATGGCCTTGCCATAAATACCAACTTTGTGAAGCCCAACACATACAGTTTTTGATGAGACTGGGTCATAGAGGTGTTGCACTATCCTGTTAAAAGTGTGTCTGTCCTTATCAGTGAGCTTCAACTTGTGATCACTGTTCCTTTTTGCCAATGTAGTTTGTCCTTTTGCATATGTTGTTCAGGTGTGTGAAGGTGAAATCTGGAATCATTTGAAGTGTCCCTCTTCTCTCAGTTATTTCCTGCTTCTCGCTGTGGAATCTGAGTACTATAGAACGCATCTAAGATATTGCTGTGCAGGATGTGAAGTTGTCTTTGATGGCGATGTTTGATGTTCCTCTCAATCAATTCAGGGTTTTGAAAATAAAGTGGCTGTTATACCTGTGTGGTGCTCACGGGCTTCAAAGCGCTGTGGTAATTGAGAGTGTTTTTAATCTCCAGGCAAGGGCATAACTGTTACAGCAGTCTGTAGTGCCTGCAGTCTGCAGTGATAGTGCCTGAGAGACTCGGACAGCAGGGAGTAATGTGCTCCGGCTCAATACTGCCTGCCATGGGCCAATCCGGTGCTCCGGCTCACGCTCTGACCACCTATGATGGGCCAATCCCGTTTTCCGGCTCACGCTCTCACCACCTATGATGGGCCAATCCGGTGCTCTCTCACTGCCTGCGATGGGCCATACTGCTGTGTTTACCATTTTAATACTGGACTGATCTACTGAAAGTAAGATGCACTCCCTCAGGTGTTCTACTGCACTGTAGCTTTATTATAGGTTGCAGAGAGTTTGAAATTGTCTGTATTCATCATAATATAATATCAACCACAATTGTCTTGACATACAAGAAAAGTTTTACCCTGTTCTGATATGCCATGCAGCTGCTCTACGATCTTCCTGTTGATGTACTTCTGTCTTCATGTCAAAACATGTTGCACTTCAAATTTCTCAAGGAGACAGATAAACACCTCAGAGCCAGTGTGACTATACTTTCTGAAAATATAGTAATTGACTCAAACACATACAGCAATGTCAAAGTCAAAATATCTGGTCTGATTCAAATCAAAATGTTCTATAGACTTTCAAAACAAACTGACATCAGGTTTAGAAAAACCCAATCATATACATTTTGATTATATCTCTATTGTTTTTGAATAAATCTATTGAAAAACACATTCAACTTGGTGCAAATGAAAAATTGTCATATCCTCCTGAATTTTTATTAAATATCTACAGATATTACATATTATAACTAAAGAGATGAACAAAGCACATTCCAATTTTTATCATTCATCTGATAAAGTGTCACCACTCCCATCATACACCCAAAATTAAATTCAGAATTTAGTGTGTATGTGGAGGATTACAGATCCATGGGTGTCGCCGCGTTTTTCATTGTGCCCTGTGACACAGAGACGGCCGACGCTCTGTCACCCCGTGCCATTAATTCACTGGCTCTGATGGAAGAGAGCAGAGATCAGGGTGATAGAATGTGCCTTGCTTTCTCAGTCGTAAAAATCATTTGCCAGTCTTCCTCTTTTTTGGGAGCCTTAGAGCTGAGGCAATGTTCCTTGAAGGAAAATTCATGATGACCCCTTTAAACCAGTGCCAAACACTGGTGACCACAGCCCAAGGGCATCCCACGTTTCTCCGACACTTTTGCGACTGCTGTATAGATCAAAACAGTTTTACACTGTTATGCAAACATTTTATTCAGTGCTGCTTTCAAGTTGCCCTCGATTTTCAGACCATAGTAGATATTGAAGAGTGTAGATATAACCCATTACGGGCATTTTCAGCAAATTAGGGCTTCAGAGTGTGCATGATGAGTGTTCTGTACCCTTTCTGTCCCATACTATGTTATATAACTGTCCTTGCATGCCATTTTCCGAAGTGATTCTATGCGATTCAAGATGATTTGGATTGAACTGTTGAGTTCCTGTAGATACACTCAGCCAGCAAAAGGTCTTTATGGTCTTCTGTGGTAATTACTTGGAAGACCTTGGTTAGGACACTTGTCCCTTGCCTAATTTTACCTCAGTATCACACACTGCAGATCTGACTATTATGGGGGTCTTGCACATCTCTCCCACACAAATACACACACATGCACACACGTATTGCTTTGTTTCGGGCAAGTATTGAAAATTCCATGACACGACATGCAGATACTTCCCTTCCAAATTGTTGAAGCCAAGATTATTCATGTTACATTTTGGCATTCAGCACAAGTTCGTACACATGTTACATATTTACATGCAATTCATTTATCAAGCTGAATATTTTACTGAAGAAATCCAGGTTAAGTACCTTGTTGAAGGGAACAGCGGCAATGCCTTGGCTGGAAATCAAACCTTCAACCTTGGAGCTACCAGCTCAGTTCCGTATTTTATATGGCAAAGCAGGGATACAGTGTTGTTTACTTGGTTGTGTGCTGCTTCATTTATGTTTTCAGATTTTTTCCCATTTTCTCTCAATTTGGTAACCAATTGAACCCCTATTCTAATTCAATTCCCCCCATGTAGCAACCGCTAGAGAATCACCGCTACACCACCCTATCAGCCGGTAATAGGAAGGAGGGCGCCACGTCCTCTACGGGGCACGGCTCTTCGAGCTCCTGATCGTGATTCCAACTCACCCAGGGCCGTTCTGTGCGTATCGATTCTCCCCGAGCCCCACCTGGGAGCAGCCGCCAATTGCCGCTCTAACAGGGCACCGGCCATGCTCGGATCTGGCAGGACCGGGAATCGAACCCCCGATCCTCTGGGCGCAACCGCACAGACAAAGCTTGTGCCTGGAGGTCCTGGTGTAACATATAGGAAGGAGGCAGCAGGGTTTGGCATTGGGGGTTCAGCTGGTGGCAGCTGGTGTTATTAATAATATCATGTGCACTTGCTGTTTGTGGGGCAATGGACTGAACGTCTACAGAAGAGGCTTATCACAATTATGTATTTCTAATTTTGTGAATATTTAGGTTGTATTTTGTTGAGAATAAGCTGTTTGACTGGTTTTGTGCCATTTTAAAATAAATTAAATCTTTTCTTCAGAATTTGGTTCACACTTACAGGTTTTATGTAATGCAACAGTCTTTCAATAACAAATATAAATAGATAAAATACATATCTCTTTGAATAATATGTAAAACTGACACAAAACAATATTGAAATGTGATATGGTATTGCTTATATTACATGCGTATTAATAGACTGGTTGTGGAATGCCAAAGTTTCACTGGGTAGTGTTGGACATTCATATTCATTCTCAAGTTCTATTGAGCAGTGTTGTTAAGTTATTGGGGCAATTCACTTCCTCAAATATGTTTTCATATCTGGCAGGCAGCTGTCACTTCACTTTACAAAAGTTTGCATTGCATTAAGTCCAGCATACCTGAAATGAAATTAAATGAAATGAAATGAGCATAACTCTGGTTTACCTGTTTATGTTTTTATTATACACGGTGCAAGTACTTTGTGTGACTCTGAAAGAGCCAGATATCTGTGTACCTGGACTGTGGTTGTGGCTGAGTGGCAGTGTAAAAATGCATTGCTCCGCTAGATAATTTTATGGTGTACATATTGAATTCTGTCAATGTCTTCTTCCCACCTGTTTTGTGTGGCACAGTGGAGAGTGTGTGGGCCTTTTGATGTTAGAAATGAGTTTATTCGTATAACGTATTTCCCCCTTTTCCCCTATAGTGCAATACATTGAATTAGAAGTAAGAGTGCAGTCGATATACCTGGAAGCTAAAGGTATAAACAAAAGGGTGGTCTTGTACAGTGGTCTTTAACAGGCAATGAGATTAGCCCAGAAACTTTATTGCATTATGCTATAGGACAGCTACTTGTCATTGCTGTATGATGAAGACCTGTGACAATGTTAAAAGGAAAAAAACAACATAGAAAACAGAAAATGGGAAAATATTATTGCTATGGGGGCCATGCAGGCACCTCTGGTAAAGATGAGTAAAAGGGTTATAAAATATTCACCGTTTGGTGAATTAGCTTAATCTCACACTGAAAAAAGAAAAAAAATACAACTTTTAATTGAAGTAAATTTATTATGAGAAAGAAAATCCCTCATCAAGAAATAATTATTTTTAACAAAAACACGTGTTCCACAATTATTGGCACCCCTGCATTTATATATAGAATAAAGTAATCATCTTTAATATTTAGTCACATATCCTTTGCATGCCATGACTACCTGGTGTTTGTGACCCAACAACATCAAAAGACTCTTGATATCTTATTTTCTGGTACTCTTACAAGTGATACTATAATGTCTCTGCATTCGAATGGATCTTTATGGGAATTGGGGGGTGGGACTAGATTTAGCTGTAAATTATGCTGGAACAGTATGGAACACATGGTTGATAAAATGGTTGTAAGTTTTTATCTTGTTTGGTCACAGACATCAGGAAGTCATGGCATGCAAAGGATATGTGACCAAATATTTAAATGTATTACTTTATTCTACATTATTTTAAACTATTCCATATTTTTTGATGCCCGGAAATGGGGGGGACTATGTACAAAAGGTTCTATAATTTCTAAATGGTTCATCCGATACGGATGAAAATACTCTCAAATAAAAGCTGACAGTCAGCACTTCAATCTCATTGTTATTGTATCCTCAAAATGCTAGGGTACAGAACCAAAATAACAAAAAAATGTGTCGCTGTCCAATTAATTATCATTCATTGTATATCTTGAATATGCTGTATAAACATAACTAATTATATAGGCTTAAATCCTCACTATATAATGTTGTGATTAGGCATATTAAAAGACAATTGCTTCGATGACAAATATTTTGAATTACTTTTTCATGTGGACATTTGAAATGGTTGTAACATTTTTACTGGGATTTTATAGGCTGAAATTTCAGTGGAAAGTTTACTGATACTTTTATATTTCTACATCAACATGTATGGCAAAAGTTTGTACCCCAAAGGGGGCTTTTCCTTCATTTGGACATTCAGGGCAGTAACTCAGTAGACTTTGTATGAGGCATTGATTTAACTAAAGGAGCTAACCAACAGACTTTCTGTCGAAATTGGAATAATATGTAAGCAAATAAGCAGTTCCAGTTGACAAGTAAACATTTCAAAATTATTTCAAGCTTTTTATTTTTGAGGATATTTCAACAAGATTTGAAGTATTGAACCCAGTACTTTTGGTCAGAGATCAACATGTATCTTGGTGTCTTTATGAATGATGCATATACCTGTACATGTTTTTGTGCAGTACACTGAGTGCAAACAGTGATTGTATGTGTGTGATTGTGCTTTTGAGGCCCTTAGATGACATTTCTCATATAAAACACAATTATTATGGGGGAGCTTTCAACAACAGGGAAGCTAAGAAGATAAATTGCCTCTCAGAGTTTGTCAAATCTGGCTTTCAGGCATGCATGCATGCATAGGCATGGGCCATCTGTTTGTGGAAATGTGCATGTATGTGTTAAATATGCATTGGAATAAACAAGATGATAAATTGCAATTCTCTTGGTTGTATATATGTCAGAAATTTTTTTAAAATATTCATATTTATTCATACGTGATACATGATAACCTTCAGGCTATACCTCACCAAGGTGAACTCACACATGAGCGATAAATTGTTAATCTATTTTGATTGTACCTGCCTTATAACATGATTTTCTAATGAAGTATTTTACCCACCTACTGTGTGGTTGTGACAAATTTAATTAGTGCAATCTGTCATAATTTACCTTTCAGTACAGTAATCTGCTTTGCTGTTTAGTGGAGATAAACCTTTGGCAAACATTGAGGATTGAGGTATAACTAGATATAGGTGTGCTATGTGAAATTGTCCCTCCATTTCAAAATGACTGAGTGGTACTCTTCCTACTTCTGTGTGTTTTTTTTTACCTGTCTAGACCAGACATTTTCAACCTGTGGGCCGTGGCCCACTGTACTGCAGGGGGTCCGTCATTTTTTTTTTTTTTTACTGAAAAAAAAAATTGTTAAAAAATAGATTATTACCACAAATTAAATAACAATTTAAAAATTGCATATTTAAATTATTTTGAAAAAAATAAGACATCAGATAAGACATCAGATTTAGGGAGAACTCTACAGCGGCTGGAGTTTCTGTTTGTGTCCGCCTATCCCACAATATCGTCTCTATAACTAAAGGTTGAATTTGTCAATTAGATGTAACGACACATTTGATTAATCGCACATAACATCAGCATTGGTTTTGTATGCATTTGATTTGGCTCGTGTATGAACTGTGTCCATTCTCAATTAACAGCAGTGATTGCATTGAAAAAGTGCTACTGGTTAAACATTTAGTAATGTGCATTTCAATTATGTAGTAGTGCCCTATTAGCCCAGGATCATTAGATGTATTTTTCTTTGTAACATTAGTGTAATCCTTTTTTATTGTTTGTTCAAAATTCTAAATTCATTAGCCCAGCCCCGCCGTAGCTCCCCCAATCACAATTATCAATGCGTGAAGCCGTGCTACTTTGTGTAGGTCTGTCCTTGATTTTCAGTGTCAATTATTGCACGTGTAATTGCATTTGTAAAACGCTGGGGTCCTGTTGTGGGCTGCGGAAGATTTTGTGGTCGGTTGTGTGGGCCGCGAGTTGTAAAAGGTTGGAAACCTCTGGTCTAGACAATTCTTAGTGGAACTGTGGATCATAATCTGCATGCAGTTGTTTTGAAATATTGTAATTTCATATTTGTATAGATCACAGAAAATGTGCTCTTTAAGTGGGTTATGTACATAAAGGGTTTGGGAAGCACTGGTCCCAAGGAAGCTCAGAGGAAGACATTAATTTTGTATTGTACAGAAAGCTTCCTGTTAGAAAGATTTATCAAATGGCACTGGATCATACCTGGATAAAAAAAGTGGTATATCATAATGGTTAGTGCCACAAGGAATTCCTCAAAATCACATTGGCTACTCCTACACAGTATATCTGAATATTCATTCATACTAATGTAAATTTAAATGCCAAAAGTAACGTGGGCATACGGGTAATGTGACAAAAACAAGGCTCAGTTGATGGTGGCTTTATTCTTGCAAGTTACCAAACTTAATAGTCTTAATAGTTTTTTTAAACAGAAATAGCCAATGTGCCTGCAAGGGTGAGGGTTTAAAATGTGCAGTGGAAGTCAGTTGGGTATGATACAGTGAATAGTGCCATCGTAAAAAAATGGCACCATGGTGAAGGCATCATTTTATTTCAGTAAAGCATATGGAAAATATTTACAAACATTTAGTGTCATTTTTATTTTTAGTGAAGAAAATAACATTTGATACACTACTATGTAATCTAATTCTTATTTTAGGATGATTTTTTTTAAATTTCAGATGGTAATAATTCCCAGTGAAGGTTACACGCATAATGATACCAAGTATTATTTAAACCTCAGTGTAAAAACTAAAGAAATTAATCAGAAAAAAGTTTTAAGTGAAATATTTGCTTTTGCCAAAAGCCTATAAAATAAATAAAACAGAGCTTTGACACCTGACCCCAGAGCTTTGACACCTGACCCCAGAGCTTTGACACCTGACCCCAGAGATTTGACACCTGACCCCAGAGCTTTGACACCTGACCCCAGAGCTTTGACACCTGACTCCAGAGCTTTGACACCTGACCCCAGAGATTTGACACCTGACCCCAGAGATTTGACACCTGACCCCAGAGCTTTGACACCTGATTTCAGAGCTTTGACACCTGACACCAGAGCTTTGACATCTGACCCCAGAACTTTGAATGATGGTCAGCCTTTATTCACCTTCAGCCTAACCTTCAGCACACACCGTAGAATATTTTTGTTTTCACATGCTCAAAATCAATGAACATGCAAACTTTACTTTCTGTCATAACCATTAGTTAACATTTCAATTATTGCAAGTTGAATGGTTTAATATACAATAGATTTTGTGATTACAACCTAATACAAGCTATTTCTATCGATTTTTATTCACTCAAGAAGTAAATTATTCACATTGCAATAATTAATTAATGTCATGGTTCGTGGGTTTTGTTTTCTTTTCCACTGCGATTTTCATCCTGTTTACCGATTGAGAATCTATCAGATTTTTTCCACGTTGCGGTCCTGGGTTTTGCTTCCCTTGCTCGTTATTCGTTTCACCTGTGCTTCTACCTGCTGGGTATTTAAGTTCCTTACTTCTGCTTCCCCGGTGCTTTTTTGTCATTCATTTGTACATTGAGCCAGGTATAGCCAGGTTTAAGCGACCTCGTGATAGTAACTTGCTTATGTTCATGAGGGTCTTGCTTTTAGCTTCTCTAAGTATAGGATTGTGTTTCCGCCTGTTAGCGTTCTGCGCTATTTATTCCCGTGCTGTTCTCTATGAGACAGTGTTTTCTTTTGGTGGTTTTATTTAGTTTCACCTTCTATCAGACGTTCGTAAATCACTCTAGCCGCAAACATCCATATTTAAGTGAGAGATTTTGCATGATTTGGAATGGTTACACTGCAAAAAAGATATCTCATAGGAAAATGGTGAAAAGACTGGCAACAATGTGTCCAATGAAAAAACTTTTAATGAATAAAAAAAAGATAAATCCTGTTATTTTAGGGGATGAACGTTAAATAATGAGTTACTGCAATTATTGTTTTTAAAACAGTGACAGTATTTTGACATTTTTTTAGAACATTTTACATTCAAAATAGTTACAGTACACTGTAAAAAAAAACTTTCACCGTTTTTTTTATTTTTAGAACACTCAAATTCATGTAGAATAACAGCAATAACTCATTATTTAACAGATGTCCCATACAAAAAAAAACAGAATTTATAAGTTAAATAACAGGATTTATATGGCTAAATAACAGGATTCATACAATTTCCCTTCTTCACTAAATTAGTTTTTATTGGAAACATTACTGCTGTTTTTTATTGTATTTTTTTCAGTGTCGGTATAGACTATGTTACACTGAACAAGCTGGCGGTTTATTACAAACTGTTATGTCTCTTAATTTCCGCCGGGAGTTACAGATGTTTGTCAGGACTGAAATGATTATAACTATACTTACTAGCACTACTCGTGCCGTTAGTGTCACATATAATCACATTTCCATCTAATGATCTAATTTGCTCCAAAATGTTTTTATTCTTACTGTTAAATAAATATCTGTTCTCTACGTTGGGGGCTTTGATTGTTACAACGTATAATTTTTTATTGCGTGTCTTTTAATACCTGCTTCCCATTCATACTAAAATGCCCATGAAATTATCTTTCCCAAAATTGCGTTCAGGCTTGGTAAATCACATTACATGTGCTACTATTTGCATGGCCTCTTCCCACTATTTCGCAAAATAACGTAGGCACGCCAAATTTTATATTAATTCAGGCTAACTCAGAAAAACAAAAAATACACATATCTTTCAACTTAAACACACACTGTCCTCGTTGCCTCTTGTTAGTTGATCACCTCGGGCAGTTTTTTGTTGGTGGTAACAGTTTTACACATGATTTTGTACACGAAAACCTTTAGTAAATAAACCCCATAGAGTATGATTTAAGCTCTTTGTGAGAATCTTTTTGAACCTTAAGCAATCTGTTCAGTGGTGAGTTTTTGAAGTACAATAGACAGTGCAGTAGTAGTTGTAAAAGCTCTGTGCTGATGCACCTTGATGGAGAGCAGGCTGATGTTACCGTTGGGGCTGATCAATTTAATTTCCTGTCTTGTGAGGCTTTTGACAAGTGCAGACATTTCACTTAAAACAGTTTTTTGTGATTAATTAATTATTGCAGTGTAATAATTAACTTATTGAGTGAATAGAATTATGTTGAAATAGCATTTATTTGTAGGTTGCAATCAAAAAATATATTGTTTGATAAAACATAAAATTAGCAACAATAGAAACTAATGCTTATGACAGAAGGTAAAATGTGCAGGTTCATTGATTCTGATGTGAAGGTGAATGATGGCTGATCAAACCTGCTTATTATGAATCTATGTACTTAGTTGTTGTTTTTTTTTGGTTACACTCAGTCATGACTGCCATTTTAATTTTTTATACTTATCACAGCTGTTGAGGGCAAATTTTGAGAATACACAGCTCTGCTGTATAATAATTTAATGGGGTATATGTAATGATTAAATGTGTCTCTCATTTAGTCCTGCATCTCAGATTACTGCTGATTAAATTTCGTCACATCTTTATAATAGCCATCTGAGTTCACAAACCAACATCGTAGAATATTTGGCAGTTACAGCATACAGTATGTGTTTGATAATAAAATGTTATTTTGGCTGTTTTGGTTTGAATATAATTGCAAACCAAAATTATACTATTAATAACTCAGTGGACTAGTCAATATTTCACTTTCAATACCAGAAAACAGCACACGTTCTTTTTGCTTTTGTTGTATAGTAAGCCGTTACATTACACACTAATGGGAATGGGCTTATGACACTGTGCATAATGTGCTAAGGAATGTGCTTTTACTCTGGATTGTGATACTTGGCGCGCTGCTGCTGTGCCATTGCCCAGCCTGCCTTGCCTATCCTTTATATCAATTAAACATTGACTGGGAAAATTATAAACGCTGTTTGGGACTGGGACACGATCCCCTGCATGTTGCTCTGATGACAAAAAGGCGTTTTATCAATTACACAGACAAAGAGATTCAAGCCACATAAAAATATATTATTATTATTATTATTATTATTATTATTATTATTATTATTATTATTATTATTATTATTAATAATAACAATAATAATAAAACGCATTATGTTATTATTATTAGTATTAATAATAATAATAATAATAATAATAATAATAATCAAACAAACAAATATATAACTCTTTTTCAGAAGATTGTGAGCACTTACCAGTGATGATTAAAAAAAAAAGTTCAGGCTGTGTTCTGCCAATCATAATGTGTGACATAATGGCTCATGTACCCCGAAATGAATGCAATTAATTTGCTCACTAAATAAGCTTGAAATACTTTTTGTGCAGAGAACTCTTGCTTTATGAGTTACACTGCCCCCATTTCAAATCCCTCGCTGGGAGCAAATAATTTATTACACCTTTTTCTTCCATTTCAAAATGCTGGTATAACAAGGGTACACTTCTGTTCTACCTGCAGTCATTTATATGATGAAATGATAAGCCAATTGGCCATGTTCTTTCAGATGTCCTCCATGGAATATGTGCATTTTACCTTCAAATAAGCAAGTTAATAAATATGTATTGATTGTGAAGCACTGAAGACATGACAAGACCTTAGGTACTGGTGATGTAAATACTGTTTAAACTTTCATGAATTCAGCAGTGGTCCAGTTTGGTGCTTGCCCAGACTTTAATTGCCATGGTGCTGCTCCAGTGGTGTGGAGCACAATGAATTATACATGACAAACAATTGAACACATGCCCCATTATTGCCACAGTGTGAGATGCTGGTAAGAGGATATTATTCAGAATACGGTTATGCATTTCACAAGGTTACAATGAGAATATAGCCGGTTACTTAAACAATGAACCCAGATAGAACAAAACAAACTCAAAAAAGATAAATAACTTTGAACAGCAAAACCCTTTTACATCTTTTGGCTCTCTAAGGTGGGTGTGGTGAGATAATACAAATAGAATAGTTTAATAATTTGGAATGTGTGAATGGGATACTGATTGTGTGATGGATTTAGTAGCGGAGAATGAAATGCAGAGGTGAGGGAGGTATAACAAGAAAAGAAGAAAAGAAAATCAGGAACTAATTCCTGACAGCTAAACAGCTAAATGAAATCTACCCAGGAAAATAAGGCGAACTCGAATATAACGAGTGAAACACAAATCTAAATCTCTTGAACTCAATATTAGAGCCCAGAGACTAGAAAAGCAAATAAAACACCTTTGGAACGTAACACTACAATGTCTGATAGAAGGTGAAACAAAAGAAAACCATCAAAAGAAAACACTGTCTTGTAGAGAACAGCATGGGAATAAATAGCGCAGAACGCAAACAGGAGGAAACACAATCCTATACTTAGAGAAGCTAAAAGCAAGTCCCTCATGAACATAAACAAGTTAATATCACGAGGTTGCTTAAACCTGGCTATACCTGGCTCAATGTACAAATGAATGACAAAGAAGCACCGGAGAAGCGGAAGTAAGGAACTTAAATACCCCGCAGGTAGCAGCACAGGTGATCTGAATAATGAGCGAAGCGAAGCAAAACCCTGAGACGGAACGAGGAAAAAATTTGATGGATTCTAAAAAGGAGATAAAAGACAAGAACCGCAGCGGAAAACGAAAACAATACCATGACAGATTGAGATGAGGTCAGACTTTGTAATTAACTCTCACTTTAATGCACATAATGGGCCTCATTCGTGAAACGTGAGCAGAACGAATTTGTACGTAAATTGTTCGTATTAGCAATTTTGCCCGTATTTTGGCATCCATCAATGTTTTGGTATGTGAGATTTGTTCGTATGTATGAACAAAATGTACACCTGCTATGGTCCATGCATACCTCATATGTAAATTCAAAATGCCACTAAATGTAGCTTCTGAATATCAATTTGAACATTCATTTATTTTTATTTTCTGTTAAATTCACATGACAAAATGTAGCCTCTGAAATACGCAATGCAAACGTAGCTAATAAGTTACGATTGTAAAAAGCAAACACATTAGATGATGCCTATTAATCAATTATAGGCTATGACCTTGTATAATTACACTCAGAACATAATGAATTCTCCCAGTACTATTTTTCTAAATTGATAACATTTAAATGCTAACTTATATGACATTAAATATGCTATTTAAAACACACATTTGACCAATGGACAGAATTTGCCTTACAGGTCTGTACCCAGTGTTGCAATAGCTGACCTTGTGCTGTTGGAGGAGTTAAGGCTGCTTAGGAGAGAAATTAACGCATCTTTAGAATCATGCAAAAAAAAAAAAAAAAGGAAGGCTAGCGTATTGGTGTTGCTACTTCAAATTTACTGTGTCAGACTAACTACCTCTTTACATCACTAGGGGACCGGGAATTCAAACCACCTCTCGCACACACAGAACACCAACAAAACGACAAAATTAATACATTAATTATTTTATTTATTTCCAGGCAGAGAGAAAGACCGCAGCCTAGTGCTTCCTTGGCAGATAGAGGCATCGTGCTCATCCAATGCAGATAGGCTTGCACTTTAATAGCTTGTGTGACGAGATATTCTGCATTTCCTGCATGTTATATCCTACCATGTCTTTTTACTTTACCATAAAGGCTACTTTACTATTTACTTTATAACACCGGAATGGACAATACTAAACTATTTTATTGCCTTGATTGAACATCTGCTAATAAAACTTTGATTTCAGTGTCGGAATAATTATTTATTTTGCTTTTTCTGGGTCATTTTGACTGCCTATGGGCCTTTAAGTGGGAGTGACAACCTCCATATAAGACAATTCATGGGCGTGGATTTATGCTAATCACAAAATAAAGTGATCGCGCTTGTGTGAACATGCATACGTGAATACAAAAAAATCTGCCTTTCCGTTGCGGTTTGATGAATCCGACGTAGATTTTTCGTACCGACTCGTTTCGTACATAAATGTACGCGCATATTTAGGAACGCTTCATGAATGAGGCCCAATGGTTTCTTAATAAGCTTTAGGCTAAGAAAGTAATTTGACATGTGTCATGTACCATATGAACAGCAAGCCTCTAGCTGTATGGTGTGGCCCTGAATCTTTCTAGTGCATGGCACTAACATCACAGTGTGTGTGTTTATGGCACATTGGTGTTTATGTATATTTTTCCACAGTCGAGGCTTCTCTATTGAGGCTATATCGGCCTTGCAGTCACGGGCCACTGTTTATTCTAGGCTACTTAGGAGGTAAGCTTATAGTCCTAGTTGACAAAAATGTCACATTGATGTCAGAATATGATATGATAGCCTACACATAATCAATAGCCTATATCTTGCGTACGGTGGCCCAGAAGTGCAAACCCCTATCTGAAAATAAGAAGCAATCTTTTAAAATCAGTTACTATCTTATGGAAAAAATATATGTTTAATATATGTTTTCTTTTTTTTTTTTTAATAAAGCTTTTTCAAAATGTTTTTGGAAAAATGCTAAGGGCTAAGGCTAGCCAACTGTGAGTCGAAAATAATGTTCTGCTACGCGAATGTTTTTTGTGGTCTAATCATATAATAGCCAAATAATATCATGATGTCGTATTCTTTCCTGGGCAGGATATCGGGAACTATTTAATTTTAGTCTGAAATGTATATGCTAGTTTTCTACCACATATTTATTTTGTATATGGCATATGTGATTTTTATAGGATTATTACAGACCTTTTGCATATGGGAAATATGACAGTGGCCTTATCTTCTTCAGAATGAATCACTGGCTATAAGGGTAAAACGTAAGTGTAATTTTGAATGTGCGTGCTAGTGTGCGTGCGTGCGTGCGTACATGTGTGTCTGGGGGCCCACGCACAAGATCAATCAGCCTGTTCATCACCAGGTTTCTGCCACGCCCTTTAAAAAGCTTATAAGGAGCCATGTGACACAGGTGCATTGTTTCCATGGTACTGTGCTCACATTCTGTTATTTCCCTGTCAGCAGGCTGATGATTCATTTAAAAGAGGCTGCATTCCTTAGTCTGGAGGACTTAGACAGGCGGAGAGAGAGGAGCTCAACAGGTCATATCTAGGCTGTCATTTAATTAATAGGAAAGAAATTTCAGAAGAAGGGATATATTAAAGATGTCTCTACTATGTCCAGTAATAAGCATGTAACAAGGTCCGGGATCAGATATAGTATACTCATACTACGTACACACACACGCACACACGCACACACACGCACACGCACACACACAGTAGGCCTCATTCATGAAACGTGAGCAGAACGAATTTGTACGTAAATCGTTCGTAGTTGCAATTTTACCCGTATTTGGTATTCATCAACATTTTTGTATCTGAGATTTGTTAGTACCTCCAAACAAAATTTTTATTCAGAATGCCGGTAAATGTAGCTTCTGAGTGAATATAAATTAATTTTAATTTTCTGTTAAATTCACGAGACTGAAATACACATTGCAAACGTAATAAATGATGATTATAAAAAGCAAACCTTTTAGATTATGTCCATTAATAAAATGTAGGCTATGAAGCTGTTTAATTAACCCACAACGTAGGCTAATGAACACTCCCAGTAGCCTACTATTTTTTCTAAATTGCTCAAAATGGAAATTCTACATGACCTTACATAGGCTATGCTAATTAAAACACACATTTAACCAAAGAAATTTGCTTTAAAGTGGCTTACATGTCTGTAGCCAGGGTTGCAATTGTGGTCAACAGCTTAATCCAGCTAATGTCAGCATACATCCAGTTTCCCTACAAGATGCAAAGCCAGGTGGAAGTAAAGCGGGGTTTTTATGAAATTGCAAACCTGTCCAATGTTATCGGTGCCATAGACAATTAGAATGCGCCAGAGAGATTCTGAAATAAGGTAGCCCATGTGATTCCCTGATTTCAAGCCACAACTCACTTGCACAGAACACCAACAGAATTACAAAATTAATAACGTTTCATTTATTTCCAGGCTGCGATAATGCAATGCACTCGTATTGACCATTTATTTTATTTACCAGTTCATGACGCCGGTACTGACAATATTAAACTTTTTTTTTTCTTTGATTGAACATCTGCTAATCACACTTTGATTTCAGTGTCAGAATAATTATGTCCTTTGCTTTTTATGGGCCATTCTGACTAGATTTGGAAGTGACAGCCTCCATATAAGGCAATTCATGGGCGTGGATATTTGCTAATCACAAAATAACGTGGACGTGCATCATACGTGAATACAAAACAATCTACCTTTTCCACACGGTTTGATGAATCCGGCGTAAACTCCCTTCGGACATAAATGTAAGTGTATATTTAGGAACACTTCATAAATGAGGCCCAAGGTGTGAAATGTGTTGGCAGTTCACGACGTATTCTGATGTGCCTTGAGGTTTGAAGAATCTCTTGAATGTGCTGACATTCAAACAGTATGGTTAACATGTAGCAGTCATCTTATGGTGCTTGCTAGTTTTTTCAGTGTGTGTTTTCCCTTAGTTTATTCCTTTTCAATTTTAAATTCTCAAAGTCTCGAAACTAACTTAATTTGAGATTTCTTTAACTCAGCACTTGATTGTTGGGCTATGGGGATCAGCTGTTAATCAGTGCCTTGGAGTCTTGCAGGCAGTTAATTGATCATTGAGAGCAGCTGTGGTGCATTGCATTGTACGCAGACTATTTGAGCTTGAAACTTGGTAGGTTCTTTAAGACTTAAGTTTGAGTTTTCCCTTTGCTTTAGTTGTCAGACTTTGAGGTTAAGTGGCCAAGACATTAGTAAGCCTAGCTGTTTCCAAGATGTTCTAGCATCTATGCTGGGTCACTTGCGCTTGGGCTACTACCTGAACTAGGCATGGCTAGTCATTGCTAATTATTTTACTTGCCTTATTGATTGCCAAGCCCTGCAGGCTTTATTATTTGTTTTCTTTATTTTATATATGGTGAGCACTGAAAACCCTCCTCCGATCCATACAATTCTTTGTATGTTCTGTTTATTAGGAAAAGGAAGAGAAGAACCTTCCAATTTTGTTTTCTCTCAAGTGAAGAAACATTTATGTATTATTTATAAGAGGCATTTGTTCATTACATATTTCAGAGGCATTTGTTCAATAAAATATTTTTTAAATAATTTTTGGTGGTTGGAACTAGCATCTCGGCTATGCAATAGCACTGCACGCATTTCTTCTCCCTCCATCATGGAATACATCCAAATAAGATTATAACATTGATGGATATTTGTTTTGCATTAAATGGTCACCTGAACAATACAAACTGTGTTAATGAGCTGATAATGGGTCGACTCAAAGCTGCTCGTGATGTTGTTAGAGTGTCACTTTACTGATAGTATCTTATTCATTGGAGACATGACCTGGATTCATTCTAACATTTTATGGCAGCAGAGGCCATCAAGATTTTCGGACATTTTTGTTTCAAAATTATTTGCTACACCGATCCGCGTAACCAGCGACTTTGGCTCTGAAAACTGTGAGTAACATTTTTAGTTTGGCCAGTTTTTTATTGTTGGAACCAAATATATTAAAACTAAGTATAGATGTACATAGCTTGAGCATTGACTAGATGAAGTTTTGATTATTGTGTGGGAAATATTGAAATATTGCATATGATACTGCAGGTGAATATAATGCTAATCAATACAGCTTTGACAGTTTGATTAGTGTTGTAGTTATTTTGGTTATGCTGTAGGAAGGCAGGGCTTCCTAAGTGTATTTTCAAGAAAGTTGTGAGGTTGATGTCTTCAAGACATGCTTTTGGAAACCGTCGCCACATTTTCATGATATACAGTTTTTTGACAAAGTACTTGAAGCATCTTGTGGAATCTCATGATGTGTCATTTGGTCTACAAACCCACCCCTGCTTTCTAATCATTTGTCTCATCAACCTGCGTTGAATAAGCTGTCACAAAACAAGGTGAAAAGGATGTTCTTTTCTTGACTATTGAGTGGATCAGCAACAGTTGGTAAACAGATGGTGCCTTCTGTAAGTTTTGAAGCTTTCATTCAATAATCAGTACTTAACATTGTTCATGTTCTTAACTTCTATCTTGAAATAGTTTTTAGTGGGAAAATCAGACTCGACTTGAGCATGGGCTAATGGCTGCATTCTGGAGAGTCTTATGGAAAATCCGGTGCCATTGAGTTACCATTGCACTCAATTCCGAGCAGATGCTGTTTGCGCACAATTTTTTCCAACTATTGATACAGTGAATAAAAAATAAAGGATTACATTTCACTAAAAAGATTCAGCAGTGGGCATATACTTATGTTCATGCAACAATGTTGGGTATTTTTGTGATGGAAAAAATGCTAAAAAGTTGTGTAAGTCACTCTGGATAAGAGCGTCTGCTAAATGCCTGTAATGTAATGTAACCACAGGTGTTGGACAACACGCTGAGGTTAATATGGGGTTTGCTTATGATTGTAACATGTGATGTTTAATTTACAATAATGTGTTTTAATTGAATTTATTCATAATCAACTGATGGTGGTCATTAAAATCTAAAAGGTGTGTGTGAGTGTGTTTGGGAAATGTATTTATCAATTATAATGAATTTATAATGTACAGTTAAGCTGTCAAAACAACAGAGTATATGTAACTGCATATTAAATACCACTATTGTATTAATGTGTTCAGCCTAGAGAGTAATTAATGTGGACCACAAAATTGGAGGTTGTGTAATTATACATTATCTGTATAACTCTGCCCCTCAAATTAACCAGAGTCATAAACTTAACACCAAATTAATCATATTCTTTCATGAAATTTCACAAGCTTAGTCAGTTATGTGGTTGTCCAGTTGTTACTTTTTAGCGGTTCCAAAGTGCTGTACTACTGATTGTATGATTCCATGTTTGATTCAGTGCTGATTTGCTGTTCTTTTTTCAAACAGATGTGATTCACACTGTGGGCCCTGTGGCAAGGGGCCATGTCGGCAAGTCTCAGCGAGAACTACTGAAAGACTGCTATCAAAACTCCCTGAAGCTCATAAAGGATCATGGCTTACGCTCTGTGGTAAGTACATTATGAGTCACACAATGTCATCGTTCACAATGTGGATTTTTGTGAATTTGCTTTGTTATAAAGATATAACCAGTAGGTAAGAATCCATTTATTTTTCTTCAAACATTTGTTTCCGTGTCAGTGTTTGGTCTATTGAAAGCGACGTACATCATAGCAGACACTCAGTAATTGCAATCTTCTGTACTTTTTCCAAAAATGTCTGAAGAATTGCTTTCTTTGCAACATGGTCACAGGTTGGATTCTGTATTGAATGCTTTTGTTTCAATGCCCGGACTCCTTGCACAGATGATTCATGTTCTCTATTTGGAAGGCCACTATTAAATTGAAGCAGTACGAAGTGAGGTGTCATGTCAGACTTGGAAGCATAGTTTAAGACATATGATGTTGTTGTTTTTGTTGTTGCTTCCTGGTTGTATTTGTTCACAGTTGTATGGTTCCTTGCACAGCATAGGGAGAAAAGACCATATGGCAAACATAAAGCAGAACCATATTTAATCCTTTTGTGCAGATGCCAAATTTAGTCAATTCTCACCTATTTAGGGGGTGTTCTATTTAAGGCTTTGTCGCTCCAAGTGTGAGTATCACAGAACCTTGGAAAATGGTTTAAATGAAAGACAGTTTTACCATTTGCAATACTAACTTAGGTTAGTTTATTCTCATAACTTAGGTCAAAATAAAGTTTCAAGTACAAATTAATCTTGGAAAAATGCAACAAATATATTTTGTCTTTAGTTTACAATGAAATACTGAGAGCACATATGTAAAACAGGTAAAATTATACATGTCTAGCCTCCTTGTCCACAGGTGTTAAGAAATCTGATGGTGATATGCAGAACTACAAAATATCTATGATGCAAATTGTAGGCAGTGTACCCTGTTGTCCCTTAGTGTCTCCAAATCTATCCAAAATGGTTAAATTGTGCATTGCTGTAAATCATAAAATAATCATATATTTAACTTCAAATCAACTGTTTTGGTTCATAAACCTCACGTTTGTATAATTTTCAAGTGGGAAAATTGAATAAATTATGTTTTGTTTATTATAAATCAAAGTACATTTGCCCCTTATGATGGTTTAAGATTAAACATTGATATCACGCTGGTACACACAACTTAAATATGTAGCCTAATCATTCACTTTTGTACCACAATAAAACATCCCTTTTCATAGGGCTGTAAAGTTCTGGGACAATTTCTCTTTTTGAGAAAGTCATTTTGGAAATTTTTAGGTCATTTTGGGAATTTATGCTATTAACAATGTATTTCATAAATTGTAAGTGTGCCTGATTAATCCCTTCTCTCTCACAATGAGATATTTGTGGGGAGTGTTCTGATGCAATATGGCTGCTTCACGCAGGCGGGTGTTTTGTGACACATTGTGCCCCCCCACTCACAGTCCATCATTACACTGGGTGGGGGGTGGGGGGTGGGGGGGGGTGGGTGATTGATTCAATGACACAGTCACAGACTAAAGCCTGGGTTTTCAACAGGCTTCTATAAATGTATTTGAGGGGTCACTACAAATACTTTGCACACATTGTTAGGGAGACCACAATGTGAACACAGGTTTGTATATATATTTTTTCAAATGCAGTTTGTTTAACAAAAATAAATGCGTAATTTAGTAATTTATTTCCATCTAAGACAGAAAATTTGATATATAACCTTATTTTAGTCAAAACATGAAGTTATTCCTATAAAAATTTTAACTTGACTTGCTCGACCTAGGCTAATTATCTCAACCAGAGCAAGCTTCATTTTCAGAAAGACTGGACAATCCTTCTCAGATTAAAATTGTGTGGTGTCATCTGATGGGCTCAAAGAGACTCAAGAGGCTCAAGATTGACTGAATCGCCACCAGCTTCTCAAATGTTTTGTTTGGCAGCCTTGGGGCCTGATTTACTTAGACTTTTAGCAGGCGCAAAATATTTTAGCACTCACAGGTCTAATTACTACGGAAGCCCTGAAGCGCAAGGTGAGAGAATTTTTTTTTAAGAGCTAACTCGTTTAAACGGGATAGTAAGTCGTTAATACGAGATAGTAAGTCGTTAATACGAGTTATTATCTCGTTAATTTGAGATAGTAAGACGTTTATATGAGTTATTACGTCGTTTGTTCGAGATATTATCGCGTTTATACGGCTCGTTTATACAAGTTATTAACTCGTCTGTAAGGCACGTTTTTACGAGATATGAACTCTGATTTCAATGTGTATTTTGAGTACAATTAAAGCTGTTTTTGAGTCCTTGCGTGCTTCATTTTGACATGGGGGGACGAGGGGCTGTATTATTTTTATATTTGTAACACTTAAAATATAGGCTAATGTTAACTAAAATGCTGTTCTTACGCAAATAAACGTAATGTTTTTATGAAAAAAGCACAATAAGCATCAAAAAAAAGAGTATATAATTAATTGTTCTTTTCTTTTTGTTTAAGGGTTTAAATGTCACAACACGTTTGCAAACTTTCCAAATATATTCGTCTATAGATATAGTGCATGAAAATTTTTTGTTGGCTGGGCTTTTTTTTTTAAATATGCATATAGAATCACAATGGACAACATGATTTATTCATGATAATGAATGGCATTATTTGTTTTTGTTTATTTATTTTTATTAATTGGTTTACATTTGGTTTAAACGGGCTATTCTATAAATTTTACTTAAAAAGACCATTATACTGCGATATAATACCATAATACAAAAGTAATAATAATAGGATTTACCATATATAGACTATATAGAATACCATAGCCTATATATCTAATTTTTATTTATATATTCTTCAATTTTCTCTTATTTTGTTTTGTTTGTTTGTTTTGTTTTTCGTTATATACTACATTTTTTACTTTACTTTTTTTTTTGTATTTTATTTTTTTCAGTGTGAGTTAATTAGTTTTGATTTAGTAATTTTTTTTTAGTTTAGGGTCGTTTAATTTTTAATAATATATTATATTTATTAATTATTTATATATAATAATAAATATATATATATAAACCAAGTTTAGTGCTGAAAGAAAAAATAAAAACACAGTTATGATCTTAATCATTTGCGTGTCTACTCAATAATGTAGAGAAATAGGTTAGGCCCCAACTTGCGGTGGCGCCGAGTGCGATTTGCGAAAATGTGTCGAATTTTAAAAAAAAAATTTGATAATATCATACAATATCATAGGGACAGGACATATTTGCATTGGCTTGGCTTCATATACTTTTTTTTTTTTTTTTTAGTTTTTATTTTTAATTTTTTTTTTTGTTGTTTATTTACTACGGTTTGTCATAGTAGCTTATTCTTGTTATTGTTCTATATGTAGTATATCCACAATATTCTTCTAATTTGATTATTTTATAGAAGGATTGATCAGTGATTTCTTGAAACGTTTTTATTTTTGTGTCAAAAAGTGCACTGTTTGCACGTTTTTATTTTTATTTTACTACTGAAAACACATGTGTTAACTCTAGCTACATTGTGTATTGAACAAATGATGCATCTAAACAGGTTTAGAGGCAACCGGTGGTGTTTATTAGGCTATGTTTTATTAGAGATTAAATGCATAAACTGATATTTTACAGTGCAATTGTAATAGAAGAGATGTTCTCATTCTCGTCAGGAGAGGGCAGTATGGTCACGCAAATCATTGATTCGTTTCTTTCTGGGTGCGGGGATTTTGAAGACAAAATGTGAGACAATAAATAAATAATAAATGAAATAAATCAATATATATATATTAATTATTTTGCACGTCCGCCATATTATGCTGTCAAGATCAGGGTATTTGGTAGTGTATTGACAGATTCAGAGCTCACCTGATAAAACTCGCTTAGGGAACTCAACTAATTTTCGTTAAATTTGACTTGTTATAAACGTGAGAAATATCTGCATAACACAGATTACCTTATTTCTAAATTCCCCAGAATAGCTATCCTATTTGTAAAATGCCCTTTTAACTAGGCTAGCCTACAGGAGTTGTCAACATGTAGTAATTGGCGGGGTAATAATGATAGATAACTGAGCAGTTATGGCTCCAAACTTTAACAATAATGTAAATTTTTATTGCATTAGGCTATAGCCTAGGCTACGGCCTGTCGTAGTGCATAGTTACATGTATATGACTTGGGTATATCATACGCACATCTAATTATATACGGCGAATCACACTACATTCTCGGTGAAGCTGATCTCCTGAATGAGGAAGCTATTTTTCCCCTGCTACAAGTAGCTAGGCTAACCCCCGTAAAATTGCATACGTAGGCTACGAGTTGTTAAGAAAAGCAAAGGTATCTAAACGTGTGAAGGTATCTAAGTGGAATACTCATTTTGAATGCGATGTCCTGGAATATGGGTTTGGGTTCATTATTACCCCGTCTATTACGCTTACCCTATACCACGGTGGCTCCCTACTCGTTGACGTCGCAATTATAGTAGCCTATTCATATTTCTCTGAAATTTTAAATTAATTCATGCCTACTGTACGCCTACAAGCAATTACTACATGTTGACAACTCCTGTAGGCTAGGAAATATGTATTTCTATTTCATTTCTTATTTATTAATTTTATTGTGTCACATTAGGTCTTCCAAAATCCCCACCCAGAAAGAAACTAATCAATGATTTGCGTGACCATACTGCCCTCTCCTGACGAGAATGAGAACATCTCTTCTATTACAATTGCACTGTAAAATATCAGTTTATGCATTTAATCTCTAATAAAACAGCCTAATAAACACCACCGGTTGGCAGCTAATTATCTCTAAACCTGATAGATGCATCATTTGTTCAATACACAATGTAGCTAGTTAACACATGTGTTTTCAGTAACATTAGCCTATATTTTAAGTGTTACAAATATAAAAATAATATACAGCCCCTCGTCCCCCCATGTCAAAATGAAGCACGCAAGGACTCAAAAACAGCTTTAATTGCACTCAAAATACACATTGAAATCAGAGTTCATATCTCGTAAAAACGTGCCTTACAGACGAGTTAATAACTTGTATAAACGAGCCGTATAAACGCGATAATATCTCGAACAAACGACGTAATAACTCATATAAACGTCTTACTATCTCAAATTAACGAGATAATAACTCGTATTAACGACTTACTATCTCGAAATAATGAGTTAGCTCTTTAAAAAAAAAAAAATTTTCACCTTGCGCTTCAGGGCTTCTGTAAATTATACAGACAAGGATTGGGGCAAAAAAAAATTACATGACCAATCATTGGCCATGTTATTGGTTTTGCGTGTGCAAAAGGTCTTTGTAAATCAGGCCTTTAGAGGCGCTTCCACCAGGTTGATGCCTTGATGTGTTTGGCTGCCACCAAGATGGCATCAGCACTTCACAGCCCTTCTTTGCAGAAACATTTACCCAAACTACCGAACTGTCCCCTGATCTACGTTAAGGTGATGGCAGTGGTGGTACCATATGTCGCAGAAACCTGCTCTCCAGATTTGCTTTGTTTGTCTTCTACAGCTTTTTGTGTTTTATTATCTTTGTTTAAGCATTAGATTGTTACTGTGATTGGTGATTTACCCTGGAAAATTTCTGAAAATTACAGAAAGTTACTGAAATTCTTTTCCTTTTGCAACCCTGCAGTATGCAATTTTTTGCTGCATGCCCTGGGATGACATTTCACTGTAGTTTTTTTCAAAAATGCATAATCACTCCAAGTAAAACTTTACATTAATCTAGGACATATCAGCGCACAGTAAATTGGAATGTGTATTTTCCATGCCCTGTGACAAGTATAGCCCAGGGAGATACCAATACGCCATAGTCTATGATATACAATATGATAACAATAAAATAATATTCCACCATCAGGAAAATGGTGGCAAATGTTCTAGCTTCATGGCAAATCAAACATAAAACATGACTGAGCCACCTATGAATGCTTACACTACAGTATGTCAAATGCACTCAGAATGCGAAAATAACTATATCAAACATATGGCACACGACTGTGGTGGAGTGGAAAAACTAACGTACAAATTTGCAATATTACAAGCCGTAATATTTACATATCGAGGAGGAAATATTCCGTCATGTTTCGAGACATATTCTTCAATAGAATCAATACTATGGTATCTTCTTCTTCAATGCATGTAATCAAAGTGAGCATTTTCTCTAGCAATGCTGACGAGTTGGCCACATTAATAAAAACTTGCGAAAATAGCAGTAAAACAAAAACTACGCCTCAGTGAGCGAATGTACATTAAAAAAATTGTGTTAAACGAAACTAATAAAACTAGAAATGTTACACCCGGCTGTAATTGTTCAAAGCAACCAAGAAGACTTGGCAAACACCGTTGCAAAGGTTAATGTCCTATATTGGATACAAGAGTTGAATGAAATGAAACCAGAATGAACTGGAATGCATAAGACAGGTTTGACAGTGTTTACAGCATGCAGTTTTTACGTGTGGGGGGTTACTAGCATCATAAAGGGGTGCATTTCTCTGAAACGGAATGTCAATAAATAAGACAATAAATGACAACTGAATTTTGAAATCTCTATGCGTAAAACCAATGGTAGGATTGTATATTTATTTAATATTTAGTAGGATATATTGACAGTAGAATGACGTGGTATAATTAGACGAGAATTCCACTTGTTTATTTTGCTGTTGAGTGAACACGGCTTTTCACTGCTGAGTTGAGCAATCTCATTGCACTAGTGCCATGACCACTAGGAGGTCTAAGCAAATGCAAGATTGGGAAAGAGTTGCATTCTAATGTATTCTCTTTCAACTAACAAAAGCCACTGTTGTTTGCATTATATTTAACATAGTGAAAAGTAATTGTATAATTCAGGGTTGGGGAGAGCTCCACCCATGCAGCTGTTGCCTACTGCAGTTTTTGTTGTGTCCTCTAAACATGGCAAATTTTTTATTTGAAGTTCAATATTTTTTTATAACTGACTTGTAGAGGGAAGGAAATGCAACACTGCTTGATCTCTGTCAAGTATTTTTGTCAATAATTTATTTAAGAATATACTATATTAGCTGTGCCTCAGCTGAAAAATGTCAATTTTATCTGTGTTAGTTATGATATGGTATAATATGGTGTGTCTATATTTCTGTAGGTTCCTTCGAATTAAAACAATTTCCAGACAGATAATACAGGGAGCTTAATGGTTTTGGGCATACCCCAAAATATTCAACCAAGGAATATCCAGAATCTACACTGTGAGGGTGATATACCGTTCCATATATTGGTTCATTCTGAGGTGAGTGCCGCATTCTGGGGGAATTTATCTGCACTCCAGGGTGAGTTGTGTAAAAGGGCTTAATAGACAGGAAACACTCAATTGTAACTTCTGAGATTTTTCAAAGTATAATAAATGCAATTACAAACATATTATGATGTTAATGAATCTAATGTTATGCACGTGGAAGAGCACAGTACATGCAGGTTAAATGCAGCACTGGATACCGTAGGGACGTGTAGTAATGGGTGCCTGGGACATTTAGTGACAGGTACTATTGGGAAATGTAGTTATTTGTGATATGAAAAATGTGATGGTTGGTTCTGTTGTGGAATAGTGCTGGGGGAATGCAGTGATGAGTGTCTTTGGGGAAATATGATGGTAGCTATTGTAAAAAGTTGCTTTATGTCATTAGATTGTCTTTATACTAAATGGCTCTATGCATGTTCTATACATTTTATTAATGCTTACTTTGTTGAAACTTGAGTACAGATGGCCGGAAAAATGGGGAAAGTACAAAGTCAGGTCGAAAGCCATTTTGGAAGTAGTAGCATGTAATCTCCATGTCTCCCCTGGAAAGACAAAGACCGATACATTGGGCCTCATTCATGAAGCTATCTGAAATATGTGCATACATTTATGGAAGAAACGAGTTGGTATGAAAAACTTACGCCAGATTTATCAAACCATGTGGAAAAGGCAGATTTCTTCGTATGCACGTACGAAGCGCCTTCACATTATTTTGTGACTTGCACAAATCCTGTGATGTTCTGAGAAGAACCCAAACGCAGACCACAGGTAGCAGGCGAAAACAGTTTATTCACAGTCCAAGATCAGTAGCCAGGTAATCAGAGTTGAGACATACAAAGTCATACAGAAGGGTTGTTTCAAGAATCTCAAATAACACAGGCTTACAAAAAAAAGTCAGTACAGTGAATTGATCAACATTCTGACAGAGATTACAAGTGGAAGGCAGACTATATACACCAGGGAAGTAATGACACGAAAAGGAATCAAATGTGGGTGGGAGGAGTAAGGAGCTAGACACAGGTGAACACAATAGGAAACAATAATTCAATAACGAGGCGGAACAGGATTGGCACGGACTGGAATGCACGCAAACGCATAGATAACACACGGCCTGGGATTAACAGGTAAACGAGTGCACAGCACGAGGAGTGGATTCTGAAAGTTGATACAGCTGAAGAGAGTTTAAGGAATAACAACAAATAGAGCTGAGATAGAAAAACTAAGGGAGAATGACAGCTGCAGTGCGGAGCAAGAAAGTGATTAGTAATTAAGTGACGTTAGTACAAAATTCTAAATCTCCTACGTTAGTAAATTTGATTTGTTAGTTAAACACATTAATCTATTAGTTATCGTTAGTATATAACTATAAACACACAGTTAGTATTGTTAGTTGGATTAGTATATGTACAATAATAATTAGTTAAGAAGAAAGGAAGGGCCGCCGCGGTGGTACAGCGGTAAAGAGCGCTGACTTTCAGTCAGCGCAGTTGTACTCCGAGGATCGGGGTTCGCGCCCCGGTCCTGCCATAGCCGAGCGTGGCCGGTGCCCTGTGGAAGCGACAATTGGCGGTCGCTTCCGGGTGGGGGGAGGGGCTCGGAGAGAACCGCTGCGCACAGTAGAACCCAGGGCGTGTCACGGTCAGGAGCTGCGCCCTGTAGAGGACGTAGCGCCCTCCCTAAATATACCGATTGACGGGGTTGTGCAGCAGTGGTTCTCTAGCGGTTGCTACACGGGGGGGAATTGAATTAGAATAGGGGTTCAATTGGCTACTAAATTGGGAGAAAAAGGGAAAAATCAGAAAACAAAATTTAAAAAAAAAAAAAAGAAGAAAGGAAAACGAGACTTGAAATACAGGGGAAAACCCGCATGTACCGAAATGTGCAAACACGAATACAGGAAGTGGATTCTAGGATAGCATGGAAACGTAGACAGACAAAGGAACTGAAGTGGAGTGTCAAATGGGAACGTAACCAGTAATACTAATGAACACAAACAAACACATGTAAGGAAAATAATAACGTAACAGAAAATAAACAGAACACAATACACAAACAAACAGAATGGTAACAAATCCATGGCTATTAATAGCCATATATGGAGGTTGTCACTTCCATTTAAAGGTCCATACAAAGTGAAAATGGCCCAGGAAAACCAAAATAAAAATGTTTTCTACACTGAAATTGAAGTTTTATTAGCAGATGTTCAATTAAGGAAAATAAATAGTTTAATATTGTCCATTCCAGTGTTATAAAGTAGCCTACATGGTGAAGTAAAAAGAGGATATGACATGCAAGAAATACAGATCTTCCATTACGCAAGCTGTTAAAGTGCAAGCCTATCTGCATCGGACAAGCACATTGCCTCTATGCCAAGCACTAGGCTGCGGTTGTTCTCGCATTTATTATGTTGGTGTTTTGTGCGTGCGAGAGGTGGTTTGAATTCCCGATTCATGATGAAAAAAGGTAGGCCTACTTACTGTCTGACAAGTACATTTGACGTAGCAATTTGACGTAGCTACACCACTAAGCCACTAAAGCCATCACTTTAGAAAAATTGTACTGGGAGCATTCATTACATTTTGAGTCTAATTAAACAAGTTAATCATATTAATTGATTAATAGGCATCATCTAATGTGTTTGCTTTTTACAATTGTAATTTATAAGCTACGTTTGCATTGTGTATTTCAGAGGCTGCATTGTGTCATGTGAATTTAACAGAAAATTAAAATAAATTAATGTTTGAATTGATATTCAGAAGCATACGTTTAGTGGCATTTTGAATTTACGTGTGGTCCAGAGCAGGTGTAAAGTTTTTTCATACATACAAACAACACGGAAACGTTGATGAATGCCAAAAATACGGGCAAACTTTCTAATACGAACGATTTACGTACAAATTTGTTCTGTTCACTGTTCATGAATGAGGCCCATTGTCTCTATAAACACAGTGAACCTGAGGACACGGTTTGGGGTTGTGCTGAAGAAACTGAATGAACATGGGAGGGCTAGAAAGAGCTTTAAAAAGCATTTTTTTTTGTTTTTATTGCTTGTGAACGAGTTAATTTATTACTCTGTTTCAGATACATTTCAGTGATGTATTTGGTTTCATTCTTCATTTATTTATGCAATAATTCACCTGTTTATAAGAACTGATTTTTTTGTTTTCGCCCAGAGACAGCCAATGCTGGCAAATTTATTTTCACAGCTGCTAGAGATCCAGTTATCCCACTGCGAAAACACTGCATGTCTGTGATTGACTGGACCCCAGTGGATGATCTCAGTCTCTCTCAGCCGAAACCCATTACTTCCATCTCCGCTTTTCTTTCTACGCAGGCAGGCAGGCAGGCAATGAAAAAAAGAGCTCTTCCCTGACCACGTTGTGCAAGAAAATTACTGTACTGTGAAGCACTGGGCCGTTTATTTTTTCAAAAGATGTGCATCTGCAGCACTTTCAGTGTAAATCACACTACAGGTTTTGGAATGCCTTCCCGGCAGATTAGCATTAAGTTGGTTGGAAAGCAGCGTGGTTCGGTTCGGTTCGGTTCTGTGGAGCGAGGCACTGCCAGACGGAATGGGCTGGGATACGGCGGAAGGGGAATCTGTGTGGCAGCGCACCACCGCATCGAGAGAGGTCTGCTTTGGGAAACCCAAGACAGGAGGCTCACTAATGGAGATACCAGGGAATTACAAAGGGATAGAAGTCAAAACAAAAATTGCACATAAAATAAACTTGAGCGTAAAAGGATTACCGGCTAATCTGTCGACTTTAGAATCCAAGCCACCCTTCAGAGTCAGACACCATAGAAATATGGCTTACAAAAGAATACAGCAAAATTGTGTGTGAGTGTATACATATATATATATATATACGCACATACACTATATATGTGTGTGTTTGTGTGTGTGTAAACAAAATACCTAAGTAAGTATAAAGAATTTGAGGGCCATGGGGCATATGTGTATTTTCTTTCTTGAGCCAGCTACAGCCGGAGTGGCGCAGATGTGTTTGGAAAGGATATAGGCTAGGGGTTACCAGATATCCTGGAGTACAACTGTCAGCTTGATGTGTACTAGGAATTCACTGAAATTCCTCCTCCGGTTCTTGTGTTGCTGTATTGATATTTCGTTATATTTTCTATGATATTTTGTTCATCACTTTCACACAAAAACCGTTCGACCCTCGTTATTTGCATGCACTTTAGTAAATTCAACGGGATACATAATCGGCCACACGTATAATACCTCCGCGTATTATTTACGGGATCCACCCATAAATGGATATGCGTTAAGAAGAGAAGCGCACCTTGTGATGACTCATGTATATGAAAGGAAAACTGCACTTCCAGCCCCGTGCACCTTTTTGAAACACAACACGCATGTTTCTGGGGCAGAATGCATCACATCTGCATCTGGAACTAGCAGCAAAAGAGTAAACAAGTAAATCTGACCCTGAGAGGCTACCAGGTAGTAATACTCGGGAGGTCATGATGACCCTTATGAATCCACACTGTAAAGGCAGGCTTATTCTGCATTAAGACTGAGTAAACCCAGGACAGAATAAATGCACTGCTGAAGAGGACCTGGCTGATGAACTGGTCTCATATGAAAAACGAGGAGAGCTCCAAGCCAAGAAACAACTGGTTTAACCTCGCAATGCAGTTCAGAGCACTTTGGAAACAGCCAAAATGGTTCGACCACACACTTTGTCTTTGTCTTTGTTAAATAGACAGAACTAGCCAAACCCCTCCCCACACAGTCCATGCTATATTAAGATCCAGAATTGTTCTTGAGGAGACCGTTTGACAGTGGCGCAGTGAGTGAGGAGGGGGTGGTGTGGCCCCTTTCCCGGGGACACGCAGGAGAGCAATCTGTCATGGCTGTGGAGCTCTGCACTGAGACTGACTGATCACATCCTGTGCTCCGGACAGCAGCCGCATCAGTTACTGCGCTCTGCAACATCAGGCAGGGGGAATTCTGGGAACTGGGGCCTACACATAATTTGGAGCCCCCAGAAATCACTTTACTGCCTTTCAGATGTCCTGCAAAGGAGGTCCAGTGTGTCTGAGGCTATAAACTGGCCACATTAAAACATTAAAATAAAAAACTTCGATAATTTTGCACTCACTTTGCTTATACTGTTAAATTACTTGTAATAGAAGATGCCAAGAGTGCAAAAATGTAAAGTTAAAGTGAATGGTTAATAAAAATCTCTGTTTATGGAGGATAATGGACCATGTGGAACCAGTTTTACATGGCAGGAAACCCATCAAATGTCATCCAGTTGCTGTTCACAGTGTGAAAAAATAAATGAAAAGGTAATGCATCATTTTTAGAGACTCCTGAAAGAAGTCCATAGCGATTATGTTAAGTTATGGCTATCGTCTTATGGAAAGTATTGGATCATAGTCACATCTGGAAAAAGAGAATAAAAACAATATAATCTGTGTTAGTGATGAGGAGTTTAGCAGGGGCTCAAATTTGAAACTTATTACTATTATTTCTTAAATGGATTTGTGTTGACACCTTGTTATTTTGTCTTTGTGTGGTGCCCTTATCTTGGAATGTGTGGCTATTTTGACTAAGTGACGGAGAGCTGGAATGTTCCTGTGGTGCTGGGAATGCAATAATAATCATCCCTGGAGTGAACATCAGCAAAGGAGGATTAACACAGCCCACTTGGAGGTGGGGCATGTGCAGGGAGAAGGAAGGGGGGGTGGTGATGGGGCGTACAGTTATGGCTGTTCATGTTAGTGTGGGGGGTGAGAGGGGTACAGTTATGGCTGTTCATGTTAGAGTGGGGGTGAGGCTGTACGGTTATGGCTGTTCATGTTAGTGTGGGGGGTGAGAGGGGTACAGTTATGGCTGTTCATGTTAGTGTGAGGGGGGTACGGTTATGGCTGTTCATGTTAGAGTGGGGGTGAGGGGGGGGTACAGTTATGGCTGTTCATGTTAGTGTGGGGGGGGTGATGGGGGTACAGTTATGGCTGTTCATGTTAGTGTGGGGGTGATGAGGGGTACAGTTATGGCTGTTCATGTTAGAGAGGGGGTGATGGGGGGTACAGTTATGGCTGTTCATGTTAGAGAGGGGTGATGGGGGTACAGTTATGGCTGTTCATGTTAGAGTGGGGGTGATGAGGGGTACAGTTATGGCTGTTCATGTTAGAGTGGGGGTGAGGGGGGGTACAGTTATGGCTGTTCATGTTAGTGTGGGGGGTGATGGGGGTACAGTTATGGCTGTTCATGTTAGAGTGGGGGTGATGAGGGGTACAGTTATGGCTGTTCATGTTAGAGAGGGGTGATGGGGGTACAGTTATGGCTGTTCATGTTAGAGTGGGGGTGATGAGGGGTACAGTTATGGCTGTTCATGTTAGAGAGGGGGTGAGGGGGGGTACAGTTATGGCTGTTCATGTTAGTGAGGGGGGTGATGGGGGTACAGTTATGGCTGTTCATGTTAGAGTGGGGGTGATGAGGGGTACAGTTATGGCTGTTCATGTTAGAGAGGGGTGATGGGGGGTACAGTTATGGCTGTTCATGTTAGAGAGGGGGTGAGGGGGGGTACAGTTATGGCTGTTAATGTTAGTGTGGGGGGTGATGAGGGTACTGTTATGGCTGTTCATGTTAGTGTGGGGGGGTGATGGGGGTACAGTTATGGCTGTTCATGTTAGTGTGGGGGGTGATGGGGGTACGGTTATGGCTGTTCATGTTAGAGTGGGGGTGAGGCTGTACTGTTATGGCTGTTAGAGAGGAGTTGTTAGTTGTCCTGACTATATTCATTATGCAAGTACAATCATGCTCCCCCCAAGTGTGACAACATGTGCAGTGCAAAAGCAAGTCATGACAGTTATTGCACTGTGGACTGTTTTTTCTTTAAAAAACTCATAATGGTACATTTTCAGACTTTTCAAAATACATAGTAATATTTGCTTGAAAAAACATATTATGTTCCTGTCTTATGTTCTTTTAAGATTACTGATTATTGACTTTATTATTATTGACGTGACTGTTTTGCCTGTGTTCATCAGCTTTTCTAATGGTAACCAAGCAATTGTCTAGTGATGATGTCCTTTTTGGATTTCCACTGCATCCAAATGTTGTGCTGTTCATTGCCACACAAGTTTTGTTCTGTGACCAATGGATTCATGGGAGATTGAGTGCTTTTTAGAAGAAAATATACAGTATAACCACAATTGGTCTTTGTTTGTTACTGTTAGGAAGAATCTGCCATAAAGATTATATTTACAGTTGGCAGCTGTTGGTTTCGACAGTCACCCAGCCTTGGGTGTTTTGTGGCAATTTTTTTTATTCTAGACATCAGTAGAAGTGTTTGGTAGCCATAACACACTGGTGTACTAGGAAATCTATCTGGGGAAACTCCAAATTACATGTTGAAAAAATGTTTAAAGCAATTGCATAGTTGATGAATGGTATTCTGCAATAGGATTATATTGTATATTCTTAGATTTTCTCTCTGGGTTGTTTCCAAGTCCCATACTAAGGGTTTCTTTATTTTTCTTATCCTTTCCTTTCAGCTTGGTGTATACACTAGGTAAAAATTGGTTTGAGTACTTGCAACAATTTTTTGAAGAATGCTTTTTATATATTTATTTATTTATTTACCAGCCCCACACGTAAAAGGTGACTTGAGTTGTATACTTCACGCATTAATAGATATAATTTAATTACTGGTATTATTTCAGGAATATACACTACCGAAGGAAATCAATTTAAGGACTCAAAAGAATCAATGATGTTCCTGGCAAATACATTAACAACAAGGCACAAAAATATATTTTGGGGAGAAAAGAGCAGAAAATTATTAGGTACAGTTAACAGTGCTAACAAGACTCAGGTGAATTTTCTGTCTGGCAGAGAAAAAAAACTGTAACCATTCAAAATGTCCTTAAGTCATTAAGCATTTAATCAAATAGCTCAGCTTAATTGGAACAGATAGCCCTGTTTTATCTGTAACATTATGTAGTGCAGTACTCTGGTGTTTTATGATTTTTTTCAAGATGTCTAAGGATTTCTGGGAATAACAGCACATGGTTTTGGTAGTAGAGCTCATTGTTAGAACATAGGAACGTTTGTGTATAGAGATGATGCAGTATATCCTACAGTGTGTGTGTGAATGTGTAAATGTATGGGAATGGAATGACTGAGATGTGTGTTTGTGTAGGAGGCAGACAACAGTTATCTCTGAACGTTAAAAAAACGTTATCATTTGTTTACATCAGACACTCAGCGTTAAGCGGCTGTAACCCAAACGCAGGCATCTTCTAAACAACGCAGTCATTTCCCTGTCCAGCGCCCACGTTGTTTAAATAAATAAATTCAATTAAAAATAAAAAAAATGTATTAAATAAAATCGCTCACCGATCTCTCATTACACCGCTGCCATTCAGTCATGAATGTTTGAAATCCAATTGCACAAAGGTTGACTATGTCTGAGAAGAGGTAGTCTTAATACAAACCCCAATTCCAAAAAAGTTGTATCCCGTCATGATAGCATCACCTGTTTTGTTTACCTGTGGAATATTTCAAACAGGTCTTTTTTTAACTTCCCAGTCTTTTTTTTTTTTGCCCCTGTCCCAAACCTTTTGGAATGTGTTGCAGGCATCAAATTTGGAATTAGCGTATATTTCAAAAAATCTATAAAGTTGATAAGGTAAAACATTAAATATCTTTTCTTTGTACCTTTTTCAATTAAATATACAGGTGCAGCTCAAAAAATTAGAATATCGTGAAAAAGTTCAATATTTTTTGTCACTCATTTCAGAAAGTGAAACTCATATATTATATAGATTCATTACACATAGAGTGAAATATTTAAAGCCTTTATTTCTTGTAATTTTGATGATTATGGCTTACAGCTAATGAAAACCCAAATTCAGTGTCTCAGAAAATTTTTATATTTTGCTTTAACATATTTTTAAAGTATCATATTTAATATTTGGTCGCATATCCTTTGCATGCTGTTACTTCCTGAAGTCTGTGACCAATCAACATCAAAAGACTCTCAATATCTTATTTTCTGGTACTGTTACAAGCGATACTATAACCTCTCTGCATTTGAACTGATCTCTATGAGAATTGGGGGGTAAGTCTAGATTCAGCTGTAAATTACGCTGGTACAGTATGGAACACATGACTGGCGAGATGGCTGTACGTCATCAAGGGTCTGAGCTATCGAACGAGCCCCAAACCATCACTCTGTTGCCAGATATGGAGTAGATGTGGATGGATCACTGCAAGGGTTATTTCTCCTGACTCATTTTCCTATAGAACTCTATGGGGAAAAAAGTCAGGAGAAACAACCCTTAAAGGGATCCATCCACATCTACTCCATATCTGGCAACAGAGTGATGGTTTGGGGCTCGTTTGATACCTTAGACCCTTGATGACGTACAGCCATTTCGCCAGTCATGTGTTCCATACTGTACCAGCGTAATTTACAGCTGAATCTAGTCTTACCCCCCAATTCTCATAGAGATCAGTTCAAATGCAGAGGTTATAGTATCGCTTGTAACAGTACCTGAAAATAAGATATCAAGAATATTTTGATGTTGATTGGTCACAGACTTCAGGAAGTAACAGCATGCAAAGGATATGCGACCAAATATTAAATATAATACTTTAAAAATATGTTAAAGCAAAATATTAAAATTTTCTGAGACACTGAATTTGGGTTTTCATTAGCTGTAAGTCATAATCATCAAAATTACAAGAAATAAAGGCTTGAAATATTTCACTCTATGTGTAATGAATCTATATAATATATGAGTTTCACTTTCTGAAATGAGTGACAAAAAATATTGAACTTTTTCACGATATTCTAATTTTTTGAGCTGCACCGAATCGCTGCTTTTATGTGCATTTTACATACTGTTTCAACTTTTTGGGAATTGGGGTTTGTAGGTTGCCAATGTACAAAAGAGTGACCATGGCCCAGTCTGGCACTGAGCAGTCAGATGGTGTGTGAGACACCAGGCTCCAGAAAGGCTAACACATGGTAGAGGAGAGGAGAGAATTATCTTATGCAGTCCTCTGTAGTTGCAGTTCTGATGCATGTACCCGCTCTGACTGACTGCATTATATTGGCTCTGGCCAAGTTACATTGTAGGCTCTCAGTTGTTCGTTATTGTTCCAGATGCCAGTCCAGCACGTTACAGTGAGTTTTGCAGTAAAATGTAAGCATTAGGTGAGCCAAGGTCCACACCTTTTGCTCTTTTCCTAAAACAGTACAATAAATCTTTATTGCCACACAAACATCACTCACCCAAATAAAGACATCTGAGCCATCTTTGGTTCTGGGAAATGTCAAAATGTTAGTGCCATCTTGCTTTTCGTTCCCTGATTTTTGTCAGTTATTTGGTCAGGGAATGGAGTGGAGGGCGGGGTCTCAGATACGAAAACGTTGATGAATGCCAAAATACGGCCGAATTTACTAATGCGAACTATTTACTTACAAATGAGTTCTGCTCACGTTTCATGAATGAGGCCCAATGTGGGGAAAAAACACAGTATAACCATACTTTCATTGTTCCCTTGATGCACATTCAGGAAATTACAAATAAGCCCTGTTTGTAACAAAACAGTTTCTGTTAAGCTTTTATTCTCGCCTATTATTACAGTTGAATTGTGTCAGAAACTCCATTAATATGATAATGTAACATTTGCATGTAGTAATAACAACACATGCAGATTGCCGTTGAAATGTCTGTCAGCATTTTGTCATACATGTTAAATGTATTGCACTCTATCATTATTTATAAAATTGCGACTGCTTACCGTTTTCAAAAAGTGCTAATTTCCCATGTGACTAATTAATTAACATTTATGTGCTTAACACTTCACACGCATTTTCCCCCCAGCCATTTGTCATTTGCTCATTAGTTTGTGTCCGGGAATGTAAGCGGCTCTAAATGCATTCATTTACTGGCTCTGAGGAACATAATGCCTTCACTTTAGTATGCGTTTGTCTCCATTTTAATGACAAAAATTACAAAACGTGGGTATAAATGTTGACAAAATGAAAAGGCAGGTTTGTTACTGGTCATAACCTGGAACAAACAGGTTTTTATAGAGAGCTCTCAGGGCTTTTTTTTTTTGTTTGTCCTTTTCCACACATTACTGGGGAATGAGGCTCCTGACAACATTTACTAATGCTTGAATTTTGGGAGATAAAAACTTGTAAAAAATGGTGTCTGAGACATCCAGTAGATCTGTTTTTCAAATCATGATGATGACTTTTTAAATACCCATCAGACTGAAAGGATGTGGTCATGCTACACCATTGGAAAGCAGACAGTGTGTGTCTGTGTGTTGGCGTTTGCAAAGGGGTTGACAGCTTGGAGCATTATTCGTCTCTCTTTGCCTGCACTCTCCAGTTGTGAACACATGTTTGTGTGTTTTGCCCCACTGCTGTTCTTTTGGGAAATCTACCTCAGCTAACTGGAAGGGATAGCAGGCCGATGGAATTATGGGAACTGCTCGCCCTCGGTGTTCTGGATCACCTGTGTGTTCCAGTCATGTTGTGCTCTAAAAAATAATGTGTGCATGCTTTGAACACAAGTAATGTGCACATTCACTGTAAAATCCCCACATCCCCTGCTGAATTTTTTTAAATCAGTGTTCTCCATGCTTTTCTATTTTTTTTCTTTCATTTCTGTCTCAGATAAATATATCAAATATAAAGGTATGTTGTGACTTGAGAGCAGTCCCTGATTTTCTGTGTAGTGTTTCAGATGTAATATATATTTTACTGAGCAAATAAATTCACAATCCAATCAAATCTATGTTTGCAATTAAATGGTTTTGTTTTTATTTTGTATCCTGTAACACGACTTATCAGGTTAAAAACATGGTAATTTAAATATGTGTGCTGTGATGAATGACATGTATTTAAGGTATTTACTAAATACTTAGACCCCCGTGTGTTTGAAATATTTCAAGTGCTATCTTCGGAGACAAATACGTATATTTCAAATGCTTTCAAATTTTTTTTTTAAATACTGCTGGTATTTAGTAAATTTGTGATAAAAATATTATTCCAAACACAGTTCACACGCTTAAAATATCATGTGCAAAATTACAGGCCAGTTGGAGCAATGAAAGGCTTATTAAAGCCCATAGAAGATGTGAAAATTACAGTACTTAAAATAAAAAGTGACCCAAACAAGATGAACATATTTAATGAGAAATGTAATGTAACAGATTGGGAGTGTGCAGAAAATGAAATCATCGAATCCAAAGGATTATAAATATGTGCTTAGACAAGAGAACTGAACACTGAAAAGGTCAGTGAGTCGGACAAAGAACATTTTCTCTGTTTCTTGAAATAGCCTTCTTCTCTTTTAACTTTAATTAGAACGTTCTTTCCAGTGGCCAAGAAGTGCACTTTAACACAAACTCACATGCATACATGCATGCCCAGACATGCACGTTCACATACATGCACACACTGTGCGCACACACACACACACACACACACAGATATGCACGCTCGCACACACACAGACAAAGACAGGCAGGCACGCACACACAGACACACACACACCTCAGACATCACCCATTGTTTTCTCTTTCGGAGAGTAGTAATTAGTTTAGCAGATATTCATGTCTGGAGATATTGATGTCTGGGAAATTGGCCTTCTTCATTTTTACATTATCACTTTGCTTTCTCACTTTCCAGCATGCTTCCTGTTCTGAAACAGCTCCTCCACTGTTCCTCACCAGCTGTCTCTGACAGCCCTAATTTCCACTGATTGGGGACAGATGTGTTACAGGTAGATTTATTAGTGAGAACTTTTCTCTCTGCAGGTCAGACAGACTTAGCTGCACGTGCTTACCACCATTGCAAGTGTTTGTACTGCAGATTCATTTTAACAACTTTTTAAAACATTATTATTTTTATTTCTGTGTGAGGTTGATTTGTTCCAGTTAGCTCTCTCATCAGGGCAGGTCGGTCCCTCCCTACTAAAAAATGGGACTTGTGCATAGAGTCTGGCCCTTGTACCCCAGTTCCTGATACCTCCGTGTGCATCTCAAAGGTTAATTAGATGGATCCTTTGAAAAGGTCATCCCACAACTTGATTTTGCCTTTGCTATTTATCTGATCTGGAACCCAGGAAACACTGGGGCAATTAACTTCAATTATGTCTGTGGTGATATGCCACCCAGCTCCAATTAATAAGGAGAGAAAACGCTAATTACCCACTCTTCTGTTTCTGAGGAAAATGAACTGCAAGGAGGTAAACTGGGATGTTAGTCTGGTGTCTCTTGACATTTGGATGAAAGATGTTTAAATGTATTTTCATCCTGTGAAATATTAGAGCATGTAAAAGCTGACATTTCAGCGCTCTTAAAGCAGTGGTGTCAGCCATGTCATTTGTGCTAAATCGGAGGAATCTCTGGAGTTGTACAGGGCTGGTGACAGCCAGTGTTATACTGATGGCTTTTTGTGACTTTGCAATCCCTTATATTATTGCATTATATTGTTATATTACTGTATTATAATATAATATGTACATTATATTATTATTATATTATCAATGTACTATGCAGATGTCCTACTCTGGGGGCAGTGCAGGTATCTTTACATTTTTCTTAACAAACACAGTTTGACATGTTCAGCGATCACCACGATTAACGTGTGAAACTGTGTTTGAATTGAAAGAAGAAAAACATAACACTTGAATTTAATCGTAAAGTTAGACAAAGTTAAGGACAAATTGATTGTTTACATGCATTGTGGCCTGATTGGCCACAATGCATTTAAACGGTTGGATATATGAACGGGGGTAATTGAGGTTGCAAACCTCACTCAAGGGCACAAAAGCACGGCTCTATAATTGGAATTGAACTCAAAACTTCCGGTTACAAGTGATGTATCCCAACCACCAGATTCTACCTAATTAGTACTCTGAACTGATCAAGATTTCATTATATGCAGAACAAACTGCTAATCGTACACTGCTAACCCAATTGGTTTCTTTTCTGCTTTACCAATCTTTCATTTTCCAAAATAGTTTCAATTTTTTTTTCTACATCTATCATCTATTTAACTTAAAACATAGCATAGCCTAATGATTTTCAAATCGGCAGAACTTACCTTTGTGAAATCATCCCTAGACAGTGGAAACAATTTTAACAGTGTTACACGGGTGCCGCAGCAGATTTATGGAATGATGGGCTGTGTGTTACAGTGGGAGAAAAGGATTCCACAATGACTGTGTGTTAATTATGCCTGCCTTCAGAACAAAGTGTCTAAGAACAAAATAAATATATGATGGTTTTGCTCGGGGACTGAGGATTTTTAGGGGGGTGTGGGGGGGATTCCCAAAGAATTACCCTTTTTTGTTAGAGCCAATTAGTCATGATTAGCTACTTTATATTCAATCAAATTAGAATAACAATGTTGTTGTGTGTATGATTGTACTGTCTTTGGCATTATGCACATCTTCATAGTGAGTTGTAATTAAGCACCAGGGGGTTGACGAAGAGCAAGTTTTATGCCCCTGTGTGACATTTTGGGGGGTAGAAATGCAGAGTCTATCCCCCCAGAGGGAGAAACCACCCACCCCTCCTCTTCCAAAAAAACCCCTCTTCTTCAACTGAGAAAAGCAATTCTATTTGTGTTAGAGAGAAACAAAAATATTATTCTGGTTATTATTACCATGATAATTCACATGGAACTAACATGTGTACTGAACAGAACAGAGAGCCATTTTGACAACTGCCCACGTCTGTTTCCCTGTCCCCTGTTTGTTTTTATGAGGACATCTCTGCTTTTGTTCTATTCTAGTACACCACGTCAGATGTGTTCCATCCCTATACTTTCACATGGAATTTAAACTACAAGAACAAAAATGACTGTTTCTTATTTAATTGCAGCAATCTTATATCATAAACATCAATATTATCGCTGTGCTTTTTAGCTATTCTTATAGCTATTTAAAAACAGGACAGCTATCATTTGAGACTGAACAGATGAATTATTGAAAAACCAGCCATGGTTTTAACTTTAGCTTTTTGCATAGCTGGCTGCTACTTCTGTGCGGAGGGACTCGTGGATGTTCTAATAGCCGGCTACATCAAAAATTATATAAATGTCAAATGAATTCCAACCTGATTGTTCAGACTGAGCTAACAGCTATCGTTTGAGACTGAACAGATGAATTACCATGATCATTTTCTCCTATCCTGTCCTCCATCTGTAAAAGAAGCCAAAGGTGTCGATGTTGACGATGATAAGGACGTCTCGCTGCTATTGTCCATTTGTAATTGCGTTGTCTCCAGGAGGCTCCTGAGGGAGGCAAACAGAAATAGTATCATTGCATCATAACATTTATCCGCCCTGTTCATTAACCTGAGCAATAGCCACTTGTTTAAGAATGCTTATTGAGCTGCGGGGTGGCCGCTTGGTAATGGTGCAAGGATGAGCGCCGTGGTCTCAGATCAAATCCAGACCTTGCCAGTGTCGACTGTGGCTGGTAGCTCCATAGGGTAATGTGCCGTTGCATCGCCCAAGGCATGGGAGGGTTCAGTCGGTTAAGGGTCCACGTTCCATCGCTCTCCAGCAACTGTATGCGAGTTTAGCTGTAGCATGCGGTGTGAAAAAAAAGGAGCGGGGGTGACACCACGCGTTTTGGAGGAGAACAGCAGATGTGTATACTCTCCCGAATCGGCAGTGGGGTTCGAATGCCGCTGCGGTTGCAGATAATTGGGAATTCCAAATTAGGGTATGATTTGGAGATGGACAGCCCCACGTTGGGCGGCAAATTAATATATGCTTATTGAGTATGAACCCTAGTTTTGCCACCAACAGTCTCCCAACATCCATTTTGCACACGTACCATAGGTCAGAGGCTTCATTCCCTGCAGGCCCTTCACACTTTCTCTGTTTCAGGAGTGAACGCCATCTGTACAGTGTACAGTACTAGAGAAGCCCTAATCAGCTGAGCGTGCCATTTTGCTTGGGCGTTATTATTATTTTGGCACGAGGGAGCATTTGGAGGTGGGGAAATGTGGGCGGGCACTCACGGTGATTGTCTAAACAGATTGCTTTCTCGCGGCACTGGAGATTGTCAGGATGAGTCCTTGTTTACATCATTACGGTTAATTAACAAACAGAGTCTGTTCAGCGGGGAGTGTGGGCAGAGAGAGCTGGACAGTGTTGTCACTCAGGTTTTTCATTTTCGAAGAAAGCATGTGCTGGATTACTCTGCCTTGTCCACTTATGTACAGACTCTCATAGACCCTGCTTGGAAAAGGAAATTGCCCAAATGTGTTTTTTTTTTTTACCTAAAGAGAGACATAACATTTTATTGTTTTGTGAAGTGCAGTAATTGTTTTCTCCTTTTTACTTTTCCACATTTCAAATATTCCTAAAACTATTTTGCAATTATGTATTCATAAAATGTAAATTAGAATATCCTGCTGATGGTTATTTTAATTATTATTAAATGAAAAGTAATGAAGACTACATTTGGATGTTATCCCTAATGCATTTTATTTAAGTGATTAATTAAGGGATGCAACGTTTCAGCAGTAATGAGAAAAATTAATAAATTTACAGTCAAAAAATAACCAAAAAATAAAAACACACAGTAACAAGCCCATTTAGTTCCAGCTGGACAATACCACAGTCATTCATCCATTACATACAGTCCCTAGCCTAGACTGCCTAGTTTCAATGCTAGGCTTGTAAAGTTTGAGGAAAATGTTCTTTTTTGAGGAATTTTGAGGTCATTTTGGAAATCTTGAGGTCATTTTGGGAATTTAAGTATAAGTATGTCTAATGAATCCCTTCCCTCTCACCCTCAGATATTTGTGGGGAGGGTTCTGATGCAATATGGCTTTTTCACCCAGGCGGGTGTGACGCATTGCTCCTGAACCGCATACACAAATTAACAATAACAAAATCACGCCTGTCACATTAGCCTACATTGTGGAAATAAACAACAAAATGGAAGTCACCAGAGGTACGGTTTCTGCATTAATTTTAAAGTGGATGTGCAGTGGAGGCCGGCTGATTAGTCAGTAAATGATGATAAGGGTGAGAAGACGAAAAAACAGCCAAGGTTTTAACTTTAGTTTTTTGCATAGCTGGCTGCTACTTCTGTGAGGAGGGACTCGTGGATGTTCTAATACCCGGCTACATCAAAAATGATGTAAATGTCAGATTAATTCCAATCTGATTGTTCAGACTGAGGTCGCATTTCCACTAATCTAATGTGTATTGAATTTTTTGTTTATTGTTTTCTTCAACTTTTTGTGTTTTATTAGCTTTGTTTAAGCATGAGATTGTTACAGTGAGTTGTGATCTACCCTGGCAAATTTCTGAAAATTACTGACAATTCCCAGAAAAATTCCCAGCCATTGCGACCCTAATAAATGACCTAAATGCATTATAAACGGTTTCTGAACAGTACAATCTACACATCATAAATGCAGTGTATATGGTTTGTAGACTGTATAAGTTTGATTCCCAAAGTATATGACATACAGTTTTTTTAAATGCATAGCTTGCATGCCCTATATATTAATACACAGTTTGAAAATTGTAAGAACCAGTGGAACTTATGTATTGCGTAAAGTTTTGTTTCAATCTTTCTAAATTACATTTTATATTAGGAACATCTAGTATTATTAGCTTTGCCCCTTCAAGGCCTCCTATGTTGGAGCTTGTGGTCCACCCACAGGTGCAGCCGTTTGTAGCTTGACTGTCTGACAAGCTGAATCTACCTGGCTGTGCTAATTCCAGTAAACCTGTAATAATTTTAACATCTTTTAGGACCATCTCATAGACATGTCTTTCCCTATTTCAAGGGCAGACTTCAGGTTTTGGCAGGGTGGCAACACTGTCATAAAAATTACTTATCAGCGACATGCAAGATTCACATGGGACACTAACTACATTATGAGGATAAGAGCATTTTAAAGTGTAAAATGAAATTAGGTCTTCTTATCTCTGTTCAGAAGAATGTCATGCCTTCTAGTTTCATTGGTATGGATTATAATCGGCGGTGGTGGGGCTTATTTCTCTAGATCCACTGACAGGGCCCTGTCTGCTCCCACTGCAGATGAGACAAACTCATATTATCAGTATAAAACTGAGTAAAATAATGCGTAAAAGAATGTGCATTATTTTCTGCTTTCGCAAAGTTTAGAATAAAAAAAAAAACACCTGTTAAACAGGTGATGCTATCATGACCGGGTATAAAAGGATATCCAAATATCTTATTTTTTTATCTTATATATCTTATGTTCAGATAATCTTACAAGCGATACTATAACCTCTCTGCATTTGAATGGAACTCTTTCAGATTCTGTGCTACCATTATTTTTGTAGTGGCTAGCTTTAAAAAGTTAGCAATTACAATGTAACCGAAGTTGCATATCATCTTGGATACATAGTGAATTGAATTAGAGAATCTACGTTAGTTACTAGTTAACAAACAGGCTAATATTCAGTGGAATGAAGTTGTGGAAATCTTGCAAGCATAAAACAAGGTAACTTATGTAAACAAGGAAATGTAATTTCATGAATTTATTTATTTTAGAATTGATATTTTGCTAACTACAATGAAAATATCAAGCCAACTAGCTAGACAGAAAAGGCACATTAAACATTGTTTACTGGATAACATATGTTACACAGCACAGAAAAGCATGTCATCCAGAAGAATGAAAAATGGCCTTTGTCTGCGCTTTACAAATGATCTACTGTATATGTGCTACATTCTCTCTTTTGTGAATAGGTGTGTCACAAATCAATTGATATTGCTCTTGCCCTTGCAATCATCAATTGTGACCAAAAACAGCTGGGAGTGGCCTGGAGAAGGGATAATCCTGTGGGTACTACATTAAGTATTCCAGCATTATGGAGAAATTTACTGTCAGATCGACTGAAATCCAGTGTCGTCTTATGCTGGGTATGATTTGATTGCTTAAATCCTTTGTGCTTCACATTTAATTTGGTTACGAATTGTGTTCTGCAACAATTAACTTGCGGAAGCTCACCTTGCCTAAAAAGTTTTTAATGAACTTGGAAAGGAAGAAGAAAAAGGCAACTTTCTGCTAATGATGTGTATGTGGAAATGCATAGTAATGTACAGAATGGCACAATTCATCAATATTCAGCACTTCAGATGGGTTTGTCTTTCTGTAGAGAATACTCAGCTGTCAGTCACAGCCAATCATGTATCTCGTCTGCTTTGGCTTCATTACAGAAGTGGTAAATAATAGATCAGTTGGAAAGACAAAATTATCGTACCAAGAAACACAGGCATCTTCGAGATGACATATTGTCTTATATTCATATACAACGCGGCTTCCAAAGTGTTTAGGTAACTGGTACATTTCCCCATGCTGTTAGCTGTAAGTGATATTAATTTATGCCACACATTGCAGTCAAGGGGAAATAAGTCACAGGTGAATGCAGAATTATATTAAATTCCCCACACAGCAAAGAAATAAAATATTAATTATATTCAATAAGAGCGAGGTAATTACAACTGCTCATTACAATTAGGGGAGTATTATTTATTTAAGACGGCTGACAGCCGTGGTGAATGATTTACATGGCTGGCTGAGTCTTGACCACTCTGACAGTCTGTGGTGTTGACAGACAAGGGGAACAGAGAGGAACGAAAGAAGGGAATAATAGATGCCTTTCACAGCTCCCCTCAGACAGAATTTGGCAAGCTAGGAGTCTAGTTTTTTTTTGGTTAGGAAAGTACAAAATGTAATTCCATTCTCCAAGCAGAACATGCATACTATGTAGTTGCTGTGGCCTGTGAAATTAGTACATAGCTTTGAATTCTATAACAATTCCCCAAATTATTGACCCTTTAGTTTTAAATGAACCATAATTTAATTAGTGGCATAAATGAATGATGCTTTAAAAATGGACATTATAAAAAGGTTTTTCTGTCTGCTAACATTGAGCACTCGCTGTTTTATGCTCTTTGCTGTTGGCTGACCCAGTAACATTGAGAAAGCACACATACATGCTGTGGCTTTACGCAAGGGAGTCCTGTTTTCTCTAGACCCAAGAGGACTGTCGCTGTAGGACCAGTCCTCTTTCATCTTTTCACATGAAATGCACTTCTTCATCTGTTCCACACAAATGTGTGTCCATTTTGCATGGGGGGGGTCAGATATTGCCTAGTTTTCCCCTGATAAATCTCTGTATGGGAAGCAGAGAAGTCAGTCGGTTTAGTTTCATGACTTCTGCATGACGGTCTTCTTTGAACATAAATATGGATGACCGGTAACTCTTCAGTTCCTTGGTTTGAGCCCATGTATGGTGTGCAGCCAGGAATTTGTTGATGGAGAGCACATCACAAATGGGTTTTTGTTTTTTTTTTAAATAAAAAAAATGTGCCACTCTGTGGTGTTTACCATCTTGTTATAAATACACATGGCCGAACTTTGCATGGTATGCCCGTGCATGTGTGCTTCTGTGTGTGTGCGTGTGTGTGCAAGCATGTGTGAAATTGGCAGGCAAACAGATACTTGTCACTGCCGTTGTAATGGATGGTACTTTGCCTCCCTGGCGCATGCGATCTCTCTTATCTGACGAAACGTGCCATTGCCTCAGGCTCTCAGAAAACAGCCTGTGTTTACGCTTAGCAGACCATTCTTTAATCATGGACTTATTACACCGCACACCCTACTCAGTGTCATCATTATTTCTCAAGGTCACAGTTAACGAGAGCCATTTCTCTATGCTTGGCCTGTGCTGATTGACTTGCTGTTTTTTAGGGGGGTGTGGGGCGGAGGACGTGAGACCAGCTCAAACATTCCAACCGTGCAGTGTGTGTGAATTGGCAGTACCTTTATGTACATTTTCCTTGTAGGAAAATTGAAAAACCAGCCGCTAAATATGTATTTTAGTTTTTTTTGTTGTCTCCCCTTCCACTCCTCAAATTATATGGAACTGCTTAGTGGTTTGATTGAATTGACCCTGTGTAGATTTTCTTTGCGAGTTTAGGAGATTTATTCGTATAGCTGCACATTGGCTTCAGATTAGAGGTGCTGCTGAGCTGAACTACAGAGCACAGTGGATGTCAAACATGATTGTTCTATCTGAATTTGATAGCAGTTTCATTGTTTTATTTTATTCCATCTCGGTTTAATGTGTATGGGACTTCTCAACACCCTGTTTTGTATAAATACTGAATTTTTCCCCATTTAAGTGCTGAGGGGATATCGGATCATTCTTTAATGGTCATTTTTCAACAAAGCAACAGACTCTGTGCACTTTCCACATGTTGAATTAATAAGGTGCACACATATATACAGTGCCCTCTACTATTATTGGCACCCCTGGTAAAGATGAGTAAAAAGGGTTATAAAAAATGTACCGTTTGGTGAATTAACTTCATCTCAAAATCCAACCTTCAATTGAAGTAAATTTATTCTGAGGGAAAAAAAAGAAGTTTTTTCACAAAACCACATGTGCCACAATTATTGGCACTGTCACAACAAATTTGATCCGGGCTGCAAAATTGATCCGGGTGACGTCTTCACGTTCTGAAACAGCTGTTAAAACCTCTGTGACGTACTTGACGTTCTAAAACAGCGTCTGTTGCTATAACGACGCTGCCTGGTCGCTAGGAGCTGTGGAAATGAAGATTCTAAGATGACCTAATCATTCCTCTGGTCAAAATTTTTATCCGGGCTGCAAAAAAGATCCGGGTGACGTAATTAACGTTCGAAAACAGCTTACCGAAGCTGCCTGTTAGTTGTAGTTAATCTCTGGAGATAAAGATGTCTAAGACGACCAAGCTTACGTCAACCATTCCTCCGTGTTTATGGGTCATTTTCACGGGTTAAAACGGGTTTGTTTTAGAAAATAACAGCCACACATACTGTCTATATCCTTGACAGAATAGGTAGCTGTCGTCCTGAATACGAATTGAAGGATTTTAACCGAAAGAAATATGCAAATGCATCCACGGAAAAATATAAAAGGACGAAATAAATGTGATTTAAAAAATTAAAAAAAGGCTATCTGCAGTGGTTTGTGCTGGAAACTTTCAATTCAATTGAATTTATTTTGTATAGCGCTTTTTACAGAGAACTGTCACAAATACGCTGTACAGAGAAACAGAAGAACTGGACAAAAACCAGGCCTGAACACCCTCGTACGCGGATTAACCACTGCCCTGGATTCACTCTGTTAGCTTGCAGCTAACTGCTGAATAAAACCCGGAAAACCCTCGCATATGGAACATATGAACCAAAGCCCCAGTAGTAGCCTAGACCGATTACAAAATCTCTGATATCAACTGGTCTATGATATGAACAAAGTCCATAGAGAGATTGCTATACAATATCTGATATTAACTAGCAAAAACACTGTTTTGGGTTGGTTTTCAGTGCAGTAGTCAATTTGCAGCTATGGAGAAAAGGGTGAAGAAATGGGACCGGTGAGTTGGTGCGTGCAGGTGGAGTTGCATTCCCCTTTGTTATCTAAATCGAGGAAGAGGTATCAAGGGGCAATGGGTAAACGGGGAGCCAGGCAGTGACCCCATCTCTGATATTTCACTATGCCTATCAGCTTTTGAACTTGATTAATTAAATTAATAAAACACAGGCTTACACTTTGATGAAACTGAACAATAAAGTGGTGTAGGTACTGTAGGTGACTTATGTTTCTTAGCCTTCCAATTCTGACTGACATGAGCACATTTGCACAACCGAGCTAGACCTTCTGTGGCTAGCTAACGTTATCTACACCGCTGCCAACAGTATACACACGATGACACTTAGCTAGCCCATCGGTGGCGGTATAGATATGCTACGACCAACATAACACCATACACACAAAGCACTTGGCCAGCCGAGCTCAAATCCTGTGTGGAAAGTAAGCTCACAATCGTATCAGTTACTCTACTTTTACAGTTAGTTTCCAGCAGATAGCCCATTTTTTTATTTTTAAATCACATTTATTTCGTCCTTTTATATTTTTCCGTGGATGCATTTGCATATTTCTTTCGGTTAAAATCCTTCAATTCGTATTCAGGACGACAGCTACCTATTCTGTCAAGGATATAGACAATATGTGTAGCCGTTATTTTCTAAAACAAACCCGTTTTAACCCGTGAAAATGACCCATAAACACGGAGGAATGGTCGTTAGCTTGGTCGTCAGCTTGGTCGTCTTAGACATCTTTATCTCCAGAGATTAACTACAACTAACAGGCAGCTTCGGTAAGCTGTTTTCGAACGTTAATTACGTCACCCGGATCTTTTTTGCAGCCCGGATAAAGATTCTTGACCAGGCAGCGTCGTTATAGCAACAGACGCTGTTTTAGAACGTCAAGTACGTCACAGAAGGTTTTAACAGCTGTTTCAGAACGTGAAGACGTCACCCGGATCAATTTTGCAGCCCGGATCAAATTTGTTGTGACAGCACCCTTGCATTTAATACTTTGTACAACCTCCCTTTACCAATAAAACAGCACTGAGTCTTCTCTCATAACTTATAATAAGGTTGGAGAATACAGAGCAAGGAATCTGAGACCATTCTTCTTTACAGAATATCTCCAGATCATCCAGTCTAGGTCCTCGCTTGTGGATCTAGTCTTAGGTCCTCTCTTGTGCACTCTCCTCTTCAGCTCAGCCCACAAATTTTCAATGGGGTTTAGGTCAGGGGACTGAGATGGCCATGGCAGAAGCTTGTGTTCAGTTAACCATTTTTGTGTTGATTTGGACATGTGTTTTGGATCATTGTCCTGCTGGAAAATCCAACATTGACTCAGTTTTAGTTTCCTAGCAGAGGCAGCCAGATTCAGATTTAAAATGTCTGGTATTTCATGGAGTTCATGATGCCATGTACCCTAACAAGGTTCCCAGGGCCTTTGGAGCAAAAACAGCCCCACAACATCATGGAACCTCCACCATACTTAACAGTTGGTATCAGGTTATTTTTCGGTATAGCCATCTTTTTTCTTTTTTTTTTTACATCAAACCCACCTTGTGTGTTGGTTGCTGAAAAAGTTAAATTTTAGTTTAATCTGATCATAGAACACAGATCCAGTCAAAGTTCCAGTAGCGTTTAGCAAACTCCAGGTGCTTACGTTTGTGGTGAAATGACAGGAAAGGATTTTGGTATGATGTCTCATGGTAGTTTTGGAGACTTGATGACCCAAAGATGCTACTTTCCTCTGTAATTCTCCAACAGTGATCCTTGGGGATTGTTTTGCCTCTCATACCATCCTCCTCACTGTGTGTGGGGGCAAAACGTGGGTCTTCTTCCAGGCAAGTTTGTAACAGTTCCAGTTTTAACTTTTTAAGTATTGCCCTAACGGTAGATATGGGCATGTTCAGGTTAGTAGCTATTTTTTTTATGAAGCTCAACACACTTTTCCCTCATTTGATTTGTGTGTTCTCTTATCTTTCCCATGTTGATGTATGCATAAGGAAATATGGCCTTTGTGTCACCTCATTTGTATAGTCCAGTGAATCTGGAAGTCATGGATTACTGCTTTAAAGTTCCTAAACACTATGATCAACTTTAAAAAGTAAAATATAAATGGAAAAAATTCAGTTACATTTTGTTCATAATAATTTCTAGGGGTGCCAATAATTGTGGCAAATGTGGTTTTGTTAAAAATAATTATTTCTTGATGAGGGATTTTTTTTTTGCTCAGAATAGTCAGACCCTTGATGACGTACAGCCATTTCGCCAATCATGTGTTCCATACTGTACCAGCGTAATTTACAGCTGAATCTAGTCTCACCCCCAAATTCTCATAAATATCAGTTCAAATGCAGAGAGGTTATAGTATCGCTTGTAACAGTACCTGGACATAAGATATCGAGAGTCTTTTGATGTTGATTGGTCACAGACTTCAGGAAGTAACAGCATGCAAAGGATATACAACCGAATATTAAATATGATACTTTAAAAATATGTTAAAGCAAAGGGTATGAATACTTATGTAAATTAAAAATTTCAGTTTTAAATTTTTAATACATTTGCAAAAATTTCTAAAAACATGTTTTCCCTTTGTCATTATGGGCTATTTTGTGTAGAATTTTGAGACAAAAAATTAACTCAATCTATTGTAGAATATGTCTGTAATGTAATAAAATGTGGAGAACGTGAAAGGGGTGGGCAGGCTTTCCAGCTTGACTGTATATACATTGATGCTGTTTTAAAGCCAAAGGGTGTTCACACCTAACATTGATTTTATTCTTTACTGTTTGCTGCTCTTTATAGTCAATTGTTTGATATTTAAAAACTAAATTTAATTATTTTTGAAAGCATGTACAAAATTCCTTACATGTGCCTTAGAGTTTTGCATGGTACTGTGAGTGTGAGAGAGAGAGTGTGTGTGTGTGTGTGTGTGTGTGTATATATATATATATATAGTGTGTTTGCATGTGCGTGATTGTGTGTGTGTGTGTGTGTGTGCATGCATTTAGTTTGAGTGTGTGTGTGCATGTGTCTGATACCAGCAGCATCTGTATCCTTCCTCTCTTTTTCAAAATCCAGCCTCTGATTTTGAAACATTAACTTGAGTGTTTGCCTGTCGTAGCATGTGCCCTGCTCTTTAATGGATTGTTAGTCCTTGAAGTAGCACTTTTCTCCCTCTTTTTCAGGAGAGGTAATTAAGAATGGCATGCCACATAGGCATTAAATCATTGGAAGTCCTTGAATAATCATTTTTGTAGTAAAAGGATATTTCTGATTGTCAGAAAGTAACCTTGATTTTATAGATGTCACTTCCCATGAAAGATCTGGAGCAGGTCTGACCCACTGAAAAAAAAATCAAATTAAAAAAACTCAAGGTTTCCAATTTAGAATATCTGAAATATACATTATACTGTCTGGACCTATTATATATAATCCAAAATGCATTTGAATTCACTTCAACACACATGCAACTTTGTGACCGTAGTACAGTACAATCACAATATAATTACCTTGAGGTACTGTATTATATAGTTAAAGATATTTATGATTGTCAATTAAAGGTAATCTATAAATTCTACTTTTGTAGTGTGTAGTCTTTTGCACCTGCGTGTTGACAGTGAGGTAAAACATAACTGTTTCTATTCTATTTACTTAGTCCACACACTGAAACATGGAATGGAGAGAGCACTGTGGTATCTTTCGCTGTGACTTTGAGCTGAACGCTGCTGGGAGGATGAAAGCCACCATGGGGAGATTACTGTAAAACACGCAGCACAATGCAGAGAGCTGACAAACATTTACATGGTAGCTTAAGTGTCTCCCCGCCCTGTGGAACATGGCTGAGAGTGAAATCATGTGAACTGGCACATGCAGCTTTATTGGAAGTGCTGTGCTGTGCTACTGCACTCCAGTGTTGAGTTATGAGCGCCATAGCAGCTCAATGACTGCCCAAATTCCAGTCATTTTTATAGTCATTTATTTTGCTTGAGTGTCTGTGAGTGTCAGCACCTAATCTGTAAACTGTAGCTAGAATATTGTCATATGTCAAGGCTTGGACAGGCAAAAATGCACCAAGCATATTTTCTTTCAAACAGGGGATAAAAAAAAAATGCTCTTGTATTCAGTACAAACAAAGCAAGGTATTTTTGCAGCTTGTGAGGCCTGTTTGCTGCAGAGGAGCATGTTTTCTCTCGCAAAACACATACTTCTGTCGGTGGCCACATTTTTCTTTATACTGTACATGGCTTCATATGTGGGCTTGTGCAGGCGGACTGTCACAGATTAATCAGAGGGCGCCGCTAGTGTGCAAGGAGACACGGACATGCTCAGTTTCCTACTTGGGTGACACGACGGTCATCATCCCAGGCCACCGGGATTTCTCAGCAGACAATGGGGCACATCCACACTGGACCAGTAGCTCTTTTTACCTAGCACAGCATCTGCGCATTACGCACAGGTGTGTGGGCACTTGGTCAGAACCTCTTCGTCTTCTCTGATGAATACGTTGGCAATGATGTAATGGAAAGTTTTGTAAAGGAACGTCCTAGAGCTGGTGCAGAAACTGAACAGGAAGAAAAACTTTAGACATGTTAATCTTCAGCAAGTGTCGGTAACACACATCACTGTGAAACGGAATCAGGGCATCGGTGTGATACATTCTTGTATGTGACAGTTGCCATGCAAAATAAGTACCCTAATTAGGAAGGCAGCTGGTAAATTTAGAAGCTAATTAATGCATAATCAAAATTCATGACATGGAAAAAAAAAATGGAGAGCTCTCACGTGTTTAAATGTAACATTACCGAGTGATTTCATTCCAAAAAAGAGGATACATTTATTAAAACAATGCTGTTTTATCCAAGCAAGATGAAGACAGGGCTGAAAATCATTTGCTGTAGTTCAGTGGCTTATTTGTTTGTCTTTTTTTCTGCGGATGTAAGTCAGTCTGAAAATAAAACTAAAGTTGAGCACAAGATGGAACGACAGCAGAAAATAAAACAGAAGAACTGAAAAGTCAGGCTCAGTGAAATAAAATGAAAACCTGAAATGAAAATAAATCAAAACTTCTGCCGTGGCCAAATTAGGCCGCGTGTGCAATTAGCCGTCTCCCGGAAAGCAAATCACTCATCAATCAGTCGACATCAACTGACTGACAGAGCCGATCCACATAGCACTTAGGGTGCGGCGTGAAGTGGGCCCCTGTTAAAGTGGCTATAATTCATTGGAAGCACCTGGTGATTCCCAAGTCACCTTCCCATTTCCTCTCTGCCAGATGCTCCTCGTGCGTCTAATCAATCAGACGGCGGCGCAGGAGGTATCCACTCTGACCTTGAGGCGCGCTCTCTTCCTCTTCCTCTGGAGGTTCTGTCGGTTATTCCCTCGTCCTTTCCCTCAAACCCTCCTCAGCGTTTCTCATTTAGAACCGCACCTGTGTCCAGACCTAAATAGCCCCAGGCCTGGCGCTTCACTCTTATGTTGCACCACTCCACAGTGCTCTGATCCGAGGCCCTCAAAGCCTCAGCCCATTGAAGGTGCACTGAGAGATGAGTTTATTTTTAATTGTAATATAGAAAGCAAGAAAGGCATTTGTCATTATTATGATTATCATTGTTATTATTGTTATTATTATTATTATTATCATATTATTCTTATTACATTTTTTTCAGAAGAAACTCTTCCTCATAACCGTGCATTCAGAAAGTGGTGGAGGTGAATTATTGTGGGGTCTGTTCCATAAAACAGGATTACTGGACTAAGTTACACCCGGAACAATTCTTTTTACTTCATTCCATGTTCCAGATTTGGGAGGGCTCCGGGTTTTACTCAGTGCAGTTATCCAGTTAGCTTATTCAGTAATACTGCTTTCTGGAACAGGCCCCTGGTGTTCTCTATACCAGCTGAATGTTTTTTTTTTTTGTTGTTTTTTGTGTGAAAACATATTGGCCCAGAGCATCATGGCTATGGCCCTGTAATTTTGATAGTGGGTATGATTTATTATGTTTATTAAGGTAGTTTTAAAGTTTATTAATGTAGTTCCAGACTCAATGTCCCTCTACCCAAACACTGACCCAATGTCCATCTACCCACACCTTGACCCAATGTCCATCTAACCTCACCCTGACCCAATGTCCATGTAACCTCACCCTGACCCAATGTCCATCAAACTCCACACTGACCCAATGTCCATCTAACCACACCCTGACCCAATGTCCATCTAACCACACCCTGACCCAATGTCCATCTAACCTCACCCTGACCCAATGTCCATGTAACCTCACCCTGACCCAATGTCCATCAAACTCCACACTGACCCAATGTCCATCTAACCACACCCTGACCCCATGTCCATCTAACCACACCCTGACCCAATGTCCATCTAGCCACACCCTGACCCATGTCCATCTAACCTCACCCTAACCCAATTTAAATCTAACCACACACTGACTCAATGTCCTGTCCATCTAACCTCACCCTGACCCAATGTCCATCTAACCTCACCCTGACCCAATGTCCATCTAACCTCACCCTGACCCAATGTCCATCTAACCTCACCCTGACCCAATGTCCATCTAACCTCACCCTGACCCAATGTCCATCTAACCTCACCCTGACCCAATGTCTATCTAACCACACACTGACCCAATGTCCATCTAACCACACACTGACCCAATGTCCATCTAACCACACCCTGATCCAATGTCCATCTAACCACACCCTGACCCAATGTCCATCTAACCACACCCTGACCCCATGTCCATCTAACCTCACCCTCACCCTCACCCAATGTCTATCTAACCACACACTGACCCAATGTCCATCTAACCACACCCTGACCCCATGTCTATCTAACCTCACCCAGACCCAATTTCCATCTAACCACACACTGACCTAATGTCCATCTAACCACACCCTGACCCAATGTACATCTAACCACACACTGACCTAATGTCCATCTAACCACACCCTGATCCAATGTCCATCTAACCACACCCTGATCCAATGTCCATCTAACAACACCCTGACCCCATGTCCATCTAACCACACCCTGACCCCATGTCCATCTAACCACACCCTGACCCAATGTCCATCTAACCACACCCTGACCCAATGTCCATCTAACCTCACCCAGACCCAATTTCCATCTAACCACACACTGACCTAATGTCCATCTAACCACACCCTGACCCAATGTCCATCTAACCACACACTGACCCAATGTCCATCTAACCACACCCTGATCTGTTCATTTAACAACACCCTGACCCAACACCATGTTTTCTACCAGGAGTCTGCAAAAAGATGTCTAAACCAATGTTTGTTCTGCCAGTAGAAGTCAGACAGATTCCGATTGCTAAACAGGTTTAGGTGTGTTTTTCCCTGGCCACTAGAACATTACTTTTAGACGTCAGCCTGTTACTAAAGTTTATTCAGGTTTCTAATAAAAAATTTATTAACAAATGAATAAGTATTTCTTTCTCCAGTACGGTCATGTAGTGCAGCATGTTTGCTGTGCAATGATCCAGAGACACACTTACTTAATGGAATTATAATATTACCCTCAAGCAGTGTTGTGCTTGTATGTTATTGCTGGCAGCTTTCTAGTAAGCACATGACGCACATCAGATGCATCATGTTAAACCCCTGAAAGAATGAACTCAAATCCTGAAAGAATGAACTCAAATCACATCCATTCGCTGTGTCCTGGTATTACTCCATATCACCTCTTGATTTCTGGACCGTTAGCCTCCCCAGGGCACCTTAGCTGCTCTTGCTGCCTCCGTTTGCTATAATTAATCCACTAATCCCTCCTATGTCCTTCCACACCAACTGACCTTTTATAAATCATAAAAGGATTTGCAAGTTAGAGGCAATGAAACCACTCCGAGATTTCTATAAATACCAGGGTCGAGCAATATCGTCTCCACAACGGCAGGCATGGTCATCCTAGATCGATGGATGTCAGGAAGGCGGAGACTACCGGTGCCGTTCACGGCAGGAATAGGTAAGTAAAATGACCTCCTTCGCATTAATGACGCCAGATCGCTCAAGGAACACTCGAATATGGATTTTTTTTTTGGATCTGGCCCGCAGACGAATGTCGCCTCCGTGGCTCCTTGTAGACGAATGGCGTGTATCAAAATACAAGCAGGGTCAGAGGCCTCTTGTACGGCTAGGATGGGCCCCCAGTGGACCAGGGGCCTCAGGGCAGGGGTCAGTCAGTGTCGCTATCAGGCATTGACTGGATGCGCATGATTCTAAAGGTGACTTTCTCCCAGGAATCTAAGCAGCACCTGCCAGTACGCCCATTCCTGTGCGAGCCACGCTCTATTAGCTACTTTATTGATGAGTGTGGTTTGGGGGTGGTGGGTCTTCCGCAGACTCACAGTCTCTGGTATCAGAGATTAATTAAGCTCTACCCTACAGTACCAGAGCAGAGCCCGTGAGGGACAGAGGTCAGTTTCTAAGCGATGTGGGAAGAGGGTGACAATAAAGGGAAATTGCTCCCGGACGTACTAGAAGCACAAGACACAGGAATGCTGTGTCAATCAGCAAAACAAGTGAAGGATGGGAGGGACAGGAAATTACAGAGGACGTGGGTGGATTGTGTCTTGGGGGGGGGGGGGGGGGGTCTGTTCAGGGGAGTGGCTACAGGTACACATCTAGCCACTCCACAAAGGAAAGCCTCAGGGTCAATAACATCACATGACTGCAGCAGAGACACACCTTACTACGGCAACCCCAGGCTTGGACAAGGGTCTGGAGGCATTATACATAGACCTGTGCAGGCCCCTGCAGGTGCTCCATTCACCTGCTATTTGCCACCATGGTCAAAATGTCAGGTCATGTCCCTCACACCAGGTACAAAGTAGGTGGTAACAACAGACCATGCAGTGTTTGCTGTACTCACACAAATATATCAGTTTGGTGATTTATTTATTTTGATAAATTTACCAATGTGGCTGTTCCATTCTCTAGACGACACTTCAGTGCTGTCTTATATAAAAAATGGCATCAATATCCATGTATGTCTCTTTGTGCTTTTAGAAGCTAGGTTCACTCTCAGATGTAAATGCCTGAATGTCTAGGCAAATAGAAACGGTGCCTGGAAATGCACCTTTTGGAAGGCTTGACGCAGACATGACTGGAAGCTAATCCAAGAGATGCGCTCAAAAGCATTCATTGAGAGCTGCTTCACAAGAGCGCTTTAATTTTTTTAGACAAACAGCAGTAAAGAGCCTTTGTCATTCCTCTTGATGTGAATATATCATTACCTGGAGGTCTGCAAGTTTACACAGTCGGTCTCTGCATCTGCCTGCAACTTCACACAAAAGAGAGAAGAAAAGGGCAAAGACAGTTTATGCAAATGAGGATACGGAAGCTGGGAAACACTGCCGCTGTGAGCCACAATCTGGAAAAGTTATTTCAAACTGGGCCACCCAACCCAGCACCCTCTCTTAGGAGTGGTGGAGGTGAATTTGGAAAAAGGGGGAGGGGGGGGTGCACTTTCCAGCTGTCAATAGACCACAGCAGAGGGGGATTACTGTGCCACATTCCTTCTCTTAAATGTACATCACTTTGGCATAGAGGGGGAGTTAATGTCCTGGATGTCCTTCATTCAAAGACTTTGAAGAGTTTTTCCTCCAGCGTGCCCAGACAAAGCCTGATTGTGTGGTGGGCTATGGCTAGTCAGACAATAATCCAGGGTTTCTCTTCAGTCCAAATCTTCCTGTGAACAAATGGCAAAATTGAATTACAGGGAATTTAGGGATTTATTAATTTAGTAAATCATAATCCCGTATGGTCAGGTGTCCACATTTAATTTGAAAAACAAAACATTCTGAACCTTGCTGGCACAATTGCATGTGTTGAGGGATTTCAGAGTAATACCAATGGGTCATAAAAAATATCTTGTTACACAAAATGGCAGTTTAGGTATAATTTGATGGATTAAATTTATTATGGCCGTAATGCGTTGGGTCCTGACCCTTAATCCTACTCAATTCAATGAATGAAGTTCCCGGGCATGCATAGATTGTGTGTGTGTGTGTGTGTGTGTGTGTGTGTGTGTGTGTGTGTGTGTGTGTGTGTGTGTGTGTGTGTGTGTGTGTGTGTGTGTGTGTAAATGCTGCATGGTTGCTGAAGAGTAAAACATGACGATTAAAAAAAGAGATTAATATGATGTCTGTACACTTTAAGATGGAAAGAAATGGCAAAGCCTGCATTGCATCAGTACAAATGAACAGTTTTTGAAATTTCAAAGTTTTCATAATAAACAGACAATTATTTTCTACAGCTGTATATGACACTGTTTTCATATTGGAAGTTAATTACTGAAAATGTGTAACTGTATGCAGGTCACGTACAACTGTTCTTTACATATGACCTCATCATTTCATACGACTTTGTTTTCTGATAGGCTAATGCTTGTAACTGAGCATTCAGTCAGCTTTGAACAATGCCAGAATGTCCATTTCTGAAATGTAGTTTGTATTTTGAAAATACAAATTACACATATTTTAATTACATAAATACATATTTGTTAAACCAGTAATTTGTCATTTATTTTGATAAATTTTCCCACTGTATTTGTATGTGTTTGTGACTAGATGCATTTATTTTAGCTTTCCTATCTTTTCTGTAGTTACTTCGATGACCTATCTGTATGCACTTACTGTATGTCGCTTTGGATAAAAGCGTCTGCTAAATGACTGTAATGTAATGTAATTTTAGAGTGCCTTTACAGTGATTTACATAAATTCACTATGAAGTAAATATTATATATTAATTCTCAAAATATTTGTATCCAAGGAAAAACTTAAAATATAACTAACAAGAATGATTCCTTCTTGAAGGAAACCAAGCCTTTTTGGAGAGCACAGATAATATAGTCCTCCTGCAGACTGGTTAAGCCCCCTCTTTGTTAGGTAGATGTGGTTAAGGGCCCCACTTGGCTAATAAAAATAAATTAAAAAAACATAAGTGAAATCTCCATAAATAGTACAGGCTAATTCCTGTATTTATTTATGTTTTTTATTATTTATGGCTGATATTATACTGCACTGTGGTCCCAGGGGTATTGTATTCTTTCTTACACCCATCCGTAATGAGAATAATGACTAACTTGGTGCATATATTCACTTTTATTGCACGTATAGTGATAAAAACATACCTCTTAACTCAATTACATTCAATTAAATCAATGCAAAATAGATAGATATCGTCTCACTGCAGAATCCTAAAGGCAACAAAAGTCACTAATAAATGTGGCGAGAAAAATGGGATATGTTGCATAGAGAAAATTGGGAATAGATAAATTAGTAAACGCATGCTAGGACCGAGAAAATAGGAAAAGAGAGTAGTTGAAAAATAAAAAGAGCCAGTAATTGAGAAATTATTTTTAAATTTGTTTTATTGACTGATTGGAGGCAAAATGAAATAATTAGATTTTATTTTTACAATCCAGATAACCTATTAGTGCCTTCTGTCGCCTTTAGGATTCCATAGTAGTCGAAAATTGACAGTGGTTGGACTCATTCTGCGAGCGGGAGGCCTCCCGACCACGATCGAATGGGCGTGTTCTGCTATCGTTTTTCACGAAACCATGTGATGCGGGATAGCCCGACATAGTCAAAACGAGTCCACCCAATACGCCGGGTCACAATGCAGACGGCTCTTAAAAGGACTGAAAAGAGGTAATTTTATTAGCTATGGTGAATCCAGCTGAAGCACAGCTACTGATAAATATTCAGCATAACCCAGCCCATTTCCAACCTGTGCACTGTGCTGTGAGCTGTGCACTGCTCACCTCTGGTCTGTAAATAGCAGTTCAGTAGCCACGCCCAGTGCGCCACGCTACGCCATTGACTATGACGGCTCGTTGCACGCCATGCGCTTGCTGGAAAATAGAGGCCTAAATGTCAAATAACATTTTCTCATGATGGAAGAACACACCATTGAAATTAATGTTTTAAACAGTTTATGAAAAATGACATGCCAGGAAGGATATGTTTACACAGTTTTTTTTTTTTTAAATGTGCTATGCTGCTAGAAGGTTTTCTAGCAGCATATAACATTCAAATTTACAGACATTTATACCTAGAAACATAATTTACAATAGGGAAAGGGGGTTGAATAAATAAATGCGGATACAAATGTAAATATTTAGACCTAGTAAATAGCCTAAATATAGAGTTTTACAAACCTATCCTGACCTATTCATTAATGTAGCCTACTGTATGTTTGTGGGTCAGATGAAGCCAAATAAGTAAAATAGTATGAATTATTTTAACATAAATTCATAAAAAATAATAGCAAATGTGATTTGTGAATAAAATAACGTTAGACTCTGTAGGACCACACAGGTTTCTATTAAAATACAAATATTCCAAATAGATAATAATATTAACAATAATAATAACAATAATAATAACAATAATAATAATAATAATCGTAATTAATTTGTCATTTATGCACAGCTTTTACGTATTGTCATAGTTATGCCATTATTCCATCATTACCTGACTAGAACAGTTACGTACGTAGCTAGCCAGCTGGCTAAGTTACATTAACTAACAAATTGCTTGCTACTGAATTGCAAGCTAAGATAACTAGATAACCTAGATTTGTTAAATTTGTGTGTTAGCCCAATAATAAAACATGTGATAACATGTGTAAAACTTGTGAACACATGAACACAACAATGACACTGGAGGGGCTGCTTGCTGGTGTCCACCATTACAAAAATGTTCTTATAATGAATGATGTATCCCATTGTATTATGCATACTCAAAACAGATGCATCCAGGTACTCTATCAATGCTCTGTACTACCATACTTCAGTTTGGACTCCAGGATGGCTGCCTATTCATTAGATGCAGGGCGTGGAACACCGCTAATAAATTTGACGAGTAGGTCGTGTCAGATTTATTTTTGTTGTGATACATTTGTGAGGATGAAAACCCAGCACTGTAATGGACGTTTGGGATGTATAATTCACAGCCACTCTCTTTGTGTTTTGTACATCACTAATGTTTCAAAGCAATCACTATGTTGAATTATTTTGATTGCATTTACATACTGGATAACTAAGAAAGGCTCATTTGTAAACACATAGTCTAGTCTGCACATTGCATTGCCAGAGACTTATAAACGCCTGCGGATTTCTGTTGGCACACACCATAAATCTAAGGAAGGAAGTTCTAGGTCTGTTACATTATTAAAAACAAAGTTGATACTGAAAAGTATAACTCATATCTTCTAGATGTTGTAAGGTGCCAAAAATAATGTTAAAAGTTTTCCATTACAGAGACACCGTGAACAATTTTAATATGCCCTAACCCTCCACTGCATATAAAAATCTACATTTCATTTGTAAGAATTTGTCATGGTCCAGACAATCACAATGTAGAAAAAAAAATGTAATAAATAAGCTCTAAACGTGTGATGAAAAGCTTGTTGTCAGGCAGTCCCCTAGCATCTAAGATAATGAATAGTTTAGGAGGATGTCTCTGTGGCTTGACTCAGCATAGATCAGTTACAGTACTCCTCCATGACATCTGATTTCAGTTGGGAAAGGAATGAATTCATGTTATTTTAGTTATAAATGTAACCCCAGGCCAAAATAAACACAGCTCTTGAGCAAACTGGGGTGAAGGCACCCACTGGCGTCTGGGAAGGAGTCTCAATGCGTCCTCAGCAAAATGGGAAAAAAAGTGTTTATGTTTCCACACTTCATAAATGACACATTTTCAGACAAACCATGCAGATTAAAATAAATTACAAATATTGTCTGTAACCAATGGCTGTATCTCTTATGCTGATGTTATACAGATCCGTCATATCTTGAAATCATGAGTGTGACATGCTTCCACATACCAGTGTGTTAAACAGCCACTGCATTTTAGCACGCATTGGGTGATGGATAAAGGGTAAAAGCTGAAGCAGAAAAAATATATATTTAAAAACAAAATATGAATAAACATAAACTGCTTTATTGAGGTGGGCTTCTCAGCCACAGGGTGGTCATTTTTGCAGTGAAAATGTTTGGGAACGCTTGTTCTACAGAACAGGGGAATGCAGGAGGATTTGGGCAGTGTGTGCTGACAGTGTCTCGATGAGAAACATCCCCAGAGGCGGCATGCTTTTCCCCTGTGTTATCATCGGGTTCCAGCTAAAAATATAACCTGGATCCCATCCAGACATATTTATCAAAGCTATAACTTTGACCTCCTGCTAAGGTCTTCTCTCATATTAGATTGTCGGGGTAATTCTCTGGTTGATTACAGTCAGCCTTTGGCTCTGCATTTGTTTACTGCCCCCAGTGTGAGCTTGTTTTAAGATAATTATACAAGATGTATTTGATAACTTTATTCCTTACTGTACAATTTATAATTACCATTTTTATCAATTCTAAATTAAATTTAGCACGTGTTATGGTTTAATACAATTAATTTGTTTTGTTTAAGCTATTTATTTATTTATTTTGCCAATTGTGCATCACTGCTTTTCAACAAACAAAAAAACAAAGTTATCCCAAGCATTAAAAAATGGGTCACACTTTAAACATATGCTATATAAAGCCTGTCAGATGTGTAGCCTAGCCTTCTGCATACGTAAGCATGGTTTATGTCACACAGTATAATGTTTAGCCATTAAATGGTGACATTGTTGGTTATGTAACATTTGGCATAACATGTATGATTTATGAAGGCATTATGAGGCATTTATGAAGGCTTTATATATGCTATATAAACCCTTCATATGGAGACTTTGTTTAAAGTGTGACCAAAAAAATTTGTACGGCTGAGTTTTTAATCAAGCAGTACTTAACTTTTTATTTTTTATTTTATGAAAAGGTATGCCAACTGGTCTCTTTTTAATATTTATGATATTCAAACATATTTGATTTGTGTTTGCCTGTGAGCCAAATTAGATTTCTAGCCATTCAACTTTTGAAGGACTTTTTGAAACAAGAGCATGGGGGTATGGTTCTCCTGAGAAGACTCACATGTCAAGGCTTAACTTCCAAGGGCTGGATCCCTGTTTTTGATAAAAATGGCATATGCAGTTAAATATGATTTAAAGATAGAAATGAAAATAGTGTCATCGGGAGAAACAATAAACAATGAACACTTCATTTATATTAAACTCATAACAGGTCAATAAATTGTCTAACAGTCAGAAATTGCTGGTGGCTTTTTACCCGCTATTTTATTCATGCTGGAAGATTTAGATTTCTAAAAATAAAAACAATCAGCAAAATAAATGCATAATTATGATTATTCACAGTAAACCTAAAAGTATGAAAGTTTTATAATGAACAGATTTATAGCAAACCTTGTAAATGAACAATTGTATACACTATCATCATCATCATTTCATCATTAACATCTCTGGAAGCATTTTAAAACCACTTAGGCCTCCAAAATGGATATGAACAAGCAGTATTTTTTATTTGTATATGTATTGCATTGTTTCTCATTGAAGGAATTCCATCAGGACCTCATGATATTCAGGTATTTAACATTGGCTTTAGGCTTATATATAGGCTTCCATAGGCTTGCATACTAATAAAGGTGGACACAGTTTGTTGGGAGTTCGAAATGTATGCACAGTATATACAATACCATCAATAATTAATAGTGTATCTGTAAACTATAACAGATTTGTAATTTTAGAGCATATTATGTTTCGTTAGGGCGTTGTCAAGACTGTTTATGAAAGTTTATACTGGCTCTTATTTCTTTTCTCACTTTCTTCTCTTTTCTCATTTCATTATTTCGCAAGCGAGCGCATGAAAGCAAGATCACAATGCCCTCTTCAATTTATAATGTCATACCTCTCATGATAAATGCAATGCAACCTTTAATAAGACTATTACCCACATGTCAGAGTAACGATCTTAATCAATGTGAAGTGCAAGGCTCTAAAGAAATTGATTTGGACATTTTATTATAAAAACTAGATTGTAAGGTAGATAGGAAGGGAGTGATTCCATTAATCCAACTGTCAGTGGAAGGCCCTGTCTCTAGAGATTGTGGGATAAACACATGACTGGGTTCTGCAGAAAGAGCTCCATTCACCAACACAAACAGGGAAATCAATACAATTAAAATACAAGGAGAGACAGTGAACTCGCATTCATCCAGGCATCACTGCTGGTTGACCCTACTGTATCTGTAAATTGTCCCAAAGTGAACTCTTCTCTTGGTTATGGTCTCATTATTTGGCTGCAGATCAGAGAGTAATAAAGAGCTTAAGATAGAGTATCTGATATTGCATTGCCTTAAGGTGATATCGGCTTGCTGTCTCCCACGTACATGTAAAAAATGTTAACAAAAAATATATATGCATTTAAAAAAAGGATCATTTTGAATCCCAATGGCACTCTTCTTATCATTTTTTAAAAATGTAATTTTAAGTGCTGCACACAGTCTGATCGGCATTGATAGAATACAAAAATAAAAGGGAAATTTAAAATGGAACACCAACTTTAAAACATGCAAGTGGTCCGGGATTCTGTAATGGCTGTTTTTCTAATCAGATAGTGCTGGTTGGCTTTAAAACCTGCCATTATGTGTTAATTAGGACCATTGAACCAGCTGCTCAGTCAATTAGCTGTTTTCTTCCTGGCATGATTTTCAGTGGTCTCCAGGCAGTAGTCTTGGGCTTGCATGTTCTCCTCCAATGTGCACAGGGTTTGGCTTGTCAGAAGAGATGCTCTTTTGTGTTTTATATCTGACATCAGGTCTGGATTGTGCTATGGAGCAGGGCCTGAATCACATTTCCTTTTTGGCCAAAGTTTGAAGATAGTAGGTCGATACCCCTTAACCAGCGGAATGACATTCAGTGATAAATTTGCCACTCTCACAGTTTTTAATCATTTCAATCCCATAATTCCTGCTTATCACAAAGTGAAGCAGTTGAGATGTGTTCTTGTTCGCTTGTTAGGTTTTACGGAGGCTAGGAAGCCAGTGGATATTTAAATTAAATAAGGAAAAAGAAAGAAAGGTCATACAGGGTCATAAAATGGCTTTGCACACTCACTTTCCATGCTGAGTTGCTGCAGTTCAAAAATATCATGGGCCTCAAAATCATTCTTAAACAAAGATGTACAATTAGAAATGCACCAGAAATAAAAACAAGGACTGTTGATGGTCCTTCTACAGGACAGCCAAATATATTGTTGGCTTGGTATGTTTGTATATTTAGTATGTTTTAATAATTTTTTAGCATCAATCCATAATGTAAACAAAATAATGTGTATAGATTTTTTTCCTGTCAATATCCCAAATTATGACACCCTGTATATATGTTTATTTGTATAATTGCGTGCGTGCGTGCGTGCGTGCATGCGTCTATACGTGCAATTCCTTCAATAATACTCCTACCTTTCCAGCAGACATAACAGATTGAATGTCACATTATCTCAGACCAAAACAGTCAGAGGCAAACTGAAAGCTTACAGAATACCCTGTTCTTAAATGCCTGCATTTTTAGACTTTTATAATCCCTTAATTTGCTTATAAATTCACATTATCTTTAAGTCTATGTTGGCTCACGGCTCTCCTTCACCCAGCCACCCCCCACCCCAACAAAAGTTTGATTACTTCCAGAGATGCCTGAGGGAATCAGGCTTTTCAAAAGACAAAACTCTTTTGTCATGTGGTATCACTCACCTTAATCTTCTGATTTCCCTAAAGGAAACAGTGAAATGCAATAAGTCACCCTTGTGAGCAGTTTCTCCGACAATGAAATGCAGCTCTCTTCAATGTTATACCTATGCTGATCTTAGCATTAAGCATAATAACACGTCCTAAATACACTTGGGGCAGGACAAAGTGTTTCTGTATTTCTTTTTTCCTAATTATTGCTGGAGGTAATTGACACATTACAAATGCATTGCTAGTTTAAAGAACAGACTTTTATATGTAGAGACAGAGGGGTGAGGCACAGGAGCAGTTTGATCACAACAGGATTCAGCTCCTTACCCCAATGCAGTTGAACTAGGCTACAACAAAAGCTTACCTGACCTTTGTTGAAATTGATAATATATATATATAGATTCTGGCTACTTATTCATTTCTAAGAAAGATAATCATATTTATTAGAAAACATTATATAGAAACTTTCCTGCTAGATGTTGATAAATGCCACTGGAATGCACTGCATTTTCATATTTCTGAATGAGTTTATATTTACTATTATTTTTTTAAAATAATTAGTATGGGTTCATTTTTTTCTCTATTAATTCTCTATAAATTAGCCTGAATAGTTTTACATGAGTAGCAGTAGCCATAAGTGTCATAAGTCATTACGTGAGTAGCAGTAGTCATAAGTGTCATAAGTCATTACGTGAGTAGCAGTAGTCATAAGTGTCATAAGTCATTACGTGAGTAGCAGTAGCCATAAGTGTCATAAGTCATTACGTGCGTAGCAGTAGTCATAAGTGTCATAAGTCATTACGTGAGTAGCAGTAGTCATAAGTGTCATAAGTCATTACGTGAGTAGCAGTAGTCATAAGTGTCATAAGTCATTACGTGAATAGCAGTAGTCATAAGTGTCAACTTGGCATCAAAACCTGTCAAATAAAGGCTATGAATTACAAAACTTGTCAAAAAACACAAACTAGCCCATTATGTGGTGAAAATACCTGTGCAGATGAGCATAACGTCACAAATCAAAAACCAAAATGTAATAAATATTGTTATGCAAACTTTTATTGAAACAAAAAATAACAATCAGTATAAATTCAGTAGATTTTAAATAGATTTTGATAATATTCTTTGAAATACTGAAATACCTGGTGCTCGCTGTAGATTTGTACCTGTACAGGTGTCACTGTGTATTGGAGTTTTTAGGCAGGGCCCGGGTTTGACAGGAAGTCAGCCGGAGAATCAATAGGAGGGGGAGAAGATGTCTCCAGCTCTTCATAACCGCTGTCACCCTCACACTGTAATACAGGCGTATAGGCGGCTTATGTGCATCACTACTCTTCCTCTTAGCTCTCCCATGTCAGTGACGTGAGGTGATACTTCCGCATGGCACCTGAGTGAAGACGACAGACTCACAGATGTCATTTCAAGTAAACAGCTATTTTAAGAGTGAAAATTTACACTCATTTGTCACAGCACGACGACATGGCTGCATGCATTTATAATGTTTTATTTTTTATTTTTTTTACTCAGGTGTGGGGTAAAAACTACACTAAGGAACACATTGTCAGCAGTGCTGAAGGGGAGGTGTCTGACGTTACTGTTAAGAGGGTGTGACAGTGTGTCAATGTTACTTGGTAAAGCAAAGCATCATCAGTGCTTTGCTTTACCATTTTAGTAATATAGCTGAGCGGTTGAACATTTGTAGTGTTCATTTTTTTCAATCCAGATTTTGGTAAATATCACTATGCTGGTACATGTACATGGTCTTCTCTGTCTCTCATTTCAAAAAGGTTTTATAGGTTAGCTAATGTGTTAAAACGTAAACATGAACTGTGTCTAATAGCCTGTTTTTGCATCACATAACACATTCTACAAGGCTTTATTTCTATGTATTGTTTTTTATAGTGTATTTTCAGCCCATAATTTGTTATGTAAGTGAATACATTTGTGCACATGAATCTGTTGTGCAAATTTGTTGAATATTGACTGCATCCCTGCATATTCCTGGGATATTGACGGGTTTAATTGTGATACCATTGATCAGAGGAAAAACAAATGTTTAATGCAAAAAAATTTTTTTATTTTGCCTCCATGTATTTAGTACTTTGTGGACTCTCCCTTTGCCAAGATAACAGCACTGTCTTCACCTGTAATGTTTGATGAGGATGGAGAACACATAGCAAGGGATTTCAGACCATTTCTCCATACTGAATCTATCAAGGTTTTCCAAGTCCTTGGTCCACGGTCACTGTAAAAAATTGTAGGTTACTTCAACATTCTGCAAACAAGATTTTGAGTAAACTGAACCTCTGGACACAAAGCTGATTATCTCAATATATCAACTTAGTCAAACTTATTAACGTCTGTTAGAACTGATGTTTTAAGTTCTTTGTACTTGAAAACCGAAGTTGATATAACTGTTCATGGGGGGAAAAAACACATGCATCCTCTTTCAGGCAGGTTTACCACAGCTCCAGTTGCTTTAAACTTCTTAATTGTTGCCCTAATGGTAGAAATAGGTAGTTCCACGAAGCTGTCTTTTTATTGCCATTGGCTGATTAATGAAAGTCAACAACCTTTTGTCTCATTTATTTTTTGTGTTGTCTGTTCTATCCCATGTTGATGGATGACTAAGGGGTGTTGCCAGTGAAACAGAAAGTTGTGAATTACCACATAATAGTAAAATATGAATGGGACTATACTTTTAGGTTTTGTTTATAACTAATTTTAGTGTTGCCATTTTTATAGGCCTTTTTGCTCATATTTTTCAGGGTTGCCAATAATTCTGGTGGCCACTGTATGTATTTGTGCTACTATTATAAATTACTTTAGGTAAGAGCATCTGCCAAAACCCAGCAATGTAATTTATTTTATGATTGTGCAAGCTGGAGTGCTGGGAAAATGGATGCCTCAATTTTTCTTGACCAACAGAGTAAAATAACAATCGTGGTTTAGGGTTGAACTTAGATTATTTGGTTCATGAAGAGAGACGGTTGACCTTTTTTTTTTTTTTTTTTTTTTTTTTTTAACATGTTTTTTTATTGTACTGCATAGCTTGATTTATCTTTGTGTAAAATGGTTTCACTAGCTGCGCTGGATGGGTGAGAAAAATGTTTTTGTTTTTTTTTCATTCCAATTTGTACTCAAATTAATCAGGAAATGAGAAGCCTTTATCCTGTACATGGTTTCAGTAAGTGGGAGTCAAACCTGTACACACAGGAATAAAAGTGGAACCTATTCTGTGGAAGAGATGACAGCACGCAGGGGAAACAGACCTGCTCCTGCATGAAGTTAAAGGGCACATGCAGAGAATGGCATTGAAATTAATTGTGAATTCATTGTGTAACGGTCTGCAAATTTGTTTTTGTTTCTAATTAGACGCTTAGTTCTCATTTGTTCAGTTATGGAATAACACGTGAAATCGTGGGGTTTTAATAAGCGGAGAGTATGGAAACGTTGTCAATGTAATTTAAAAAAATGTTAAGGATGAAGAATAAGGTTCAAATTCAGTTAACGTGACATTTATACCTGTTTTTTTAACCATAGGCTATCGGAAAAAAACCTTATGCACAGCGAATCCGCTGTAGCCTAGGCTATTTGAAAAACAATAAATGCAATATTCCCAGGACAAGGTTTTGAACTTTTTTCAGTGAAAACCATTCTATTTACATACAGGCTGTAGGCAGAGCAGTATTGTAATGACATCTGAAGCGCATTTTCTGTCGCTTTTGCAATCGCTTTCTGCTGGCTCAAGATTGCAAAACGCCAAAAATAATCCTGGCCACACCTAATTTTAAGACCAACATGCCCAGTTAACTTGCTATTGGCACACCATCACTTGGTATTTAACCGACATGAGCACTAGGCTATAATGAACCCTGCGCCGGGTGTAAGATAGCAAAGACACTTGCGTTTTTGTTAGCGCCACTTAGTGCCGGGTGTAAGATAGGGCCCCAGATGTCAATCTTACACAGACACCAATATTGGCTTAAATTAAAGAAGACCCTTGTACCGTTTATTATTGTGCCTAAAATCTATTTATTTTCATAATTTATATATAAATTATTGGCAGTGAATACACAACAAAAATGAAATTCTATCACTCTAGTTTACAGTGAACCCCTGAGTCAATGATGTGAATAAGGTATGAATGATGGTTCACAAACCTCCTGTCAACATGTGTAGTACTGCTCAAGTCCAGGAGACAATTTGAAACAGTGTACCTCTGTGTCCAAAAATAAAAAATGTATTATTTCATCGCAGAAAAAAAATTATGTGATGACAACAGAAATTTTATCTAATAAGTGAGCATGCAAAATAACAGTTCATTTGACTTATATGCAGCACCTTTTTGTGTTTTTATTGTTGCTGTGATTGTTGCTGTTTTTTGGTGGCGAAAAAATAATTGTAACTAACTCTTAAATATATTTAAATGTCCAGTGTCTTCAACTCAATTCTCTCTCATGTAGCTCACACTGTAGAGTGGTGTAGATACTTTTATAAAAACGGTGGCACTTAGAAACTTCATATCTTGTCTGATAATAGCCAAAGTAGCGCTGATAAAGATGGTTTTATTTTTCATGGTACCACGCATTCTGATGTGGCACAGTAGGATGTTTGTGATGTAGACCCCAGGGTTAAACAAGTTAAACACTAGCATACTAGAATTAATGAATGTATATTGAATGTGCCCGTTTATTGAACAGAAATGCAATACAATGGCACGTTCATTACAATTCTCCAATACATTACTGGGTATTTTTCAACCTTCTTAGTCGGAGGAATCGGTAATTATGTAATACATAAAGCATTCTATGGATCATATAGATCATCTATGGATCTATATAGATCACTTTACGAGTTGTTTTTCCACACTCATTTTCTTATCGAACTCTATGGAGAGCAATACGTCAGCAGAAGAAACCCTTAAAGTGATCCATCCATATCTACTGCATATCTGGCAGCAGAGTGATGGTTTGAGGCTCGTTTGATGCCTTAGACCCTTGAGTCTGACTTACAGCCATTTAGCCAACCATGTGTTCCATACTGTTCTAGTGTAATGTACAGCTAAATCTAGTCTCTCGCCCAATTCTCATAGAGATCCATCCAAATGCAGAGAGGTTATAGTATCGCTTGTAAGAGTACCTGAAAATAAGCTATCAAGACTCTTTTGATGTTGTAGGGTCACATGCATCAAAGCATATGCAACCAAATATTAAGTATGATGACTCTATTTAAGTTTATGTTCATTTATTTTTGGTCCCATAAAATGGGGGGACTATGTATAAAAAGGGCTACAATTGCTACATGGTTCACCCGATATGGATGTAAACACCCTCACATTAAAGATGACAGTCTGCACTTTAACCTTATGTTCATTGTTTAATTTCAAATTAAATGTGCTGGAGTAGAAGGCCAAAACAACAAAAATGGTGTCACTGTACAAATACGGAATGCCAATTATTGGCACCCCTGGTAAAGATGAGTAAAAAGGGTTATAAAAGATTCAGCGTTTGGTGAATTAGCTTAATTTCACATTGACATTTATTTTTTAAAATCTAACCTTTAATTCAAGTAAATTTATTCAGGAAAAAAAAATCCCTTATCAAAAAATAACAATTAACAAAACAACATTTTTTCAGTGTGAGATTAAGCTAATTCACCAAAAGGTGAATTTTATTTAACCTTTTTTTTACTCATCTTTACCAGGGGTGCCAATAATTGTGGAGGGCACTGTATATATATATATTTTTTGTCCGATCTTTGTTACACAAGATCTCCTCCTGGACATGTGATTTATAGGAGCTGATTCTATTAGCAAATAACTGCAAGGCCCTGTGGCATAGGTCAGGTTCCCGTCTGTGTGCTGTTTGCAGAGCTGCTGAAACCCCAAACTTTGTGTCCCCATCACTGCCCGCTGGCTGTGTCGCTGTCACCACGGCGACAGCATGCGGCGGTCACCACGGCCATGGGATGATTCCCATAACAGCCCGCACTGCCCGAGTCCCCCGTCAGGTGACAACCATAACAGGGACGCAGTGGAGGTCCCGTCTGAAGCAGGCTTTGGCTGTCATCGTTTCCGTGGAAACAAGCTGTAAAAAGCAGGTGGGATGCTGTGGCCTGCCTAGCATCTATCGTGAGCTCTTTTATTGGAACATGAGTGATGTCATACAATGCACTGTGTGCTGCCTTTCCACATCCACTGTGTAGTGCTCATTTTGATTATTTTTTTTGAAAGTGTGTAGTTTCACTGTAAGCTTAACAATGCATCCGAGTTCACAAAAACTAACACTAGTAACCCACACCCAATAAAATGCTCTTGGATGTTACTGAACTTTGCTATATGTGGTTTGTCCTAAAAACCCTTCCCTTTGCACAAACCCAAAGGGTGGAAGAGAGTGTACTACTTTTAAGACAAATGTGCATGTTAAAGTGTGATTGATTGGAGAGGGTCCATGAGAAGACAAACATTTCCCTGAAGACCAATTTCTGAATGCTCCCCAAGCTAAGAAAATAGCAAACAAATATGTATAGGGCTTGTGTCAAAGGATGGGCGGGAAAAATGATTTCAATTTAATGAGCTGACAAGTTAGAAATAATAGCTAAATCCTGGGATCATAAGTCACATAGGCACTGTATAATGCCACGGCTGCTAATTATCACAGGGACCTAAATATAAATACCCTTTCTCTGTAACATACAAACTGATCACTAGGGCTTCTGTTGGAGGAGATGAAAGGGAAACCACAACTGGGCTGTGTCATGTCTGAAATTCGGGTCACAGCATTGGAGATGGCTCTCAAGCATAATCAGTTATCACCTACTTTGATAATACAAATAATTCCCAGTGTTACCAGCATAACCTATAGTGTATCATGATATTAGAGTACACAAAGACTGTATGTATTAGAGCACAACCTGCATGTGCGTAAAGCCACAGTGGTCCATGAGAAATAAACAAAGTGTACTGAATTTACGCAGATATTCCAAATTGGCCAATTGTCAGACACTAGTGGTAATTATGTTTTTTTTTGTGTTTTTTTTCCCTGTTTCTGACAGCATGTGGTTGTACAACATCGCTCATGTTGGGGTTTGCAGGCTACTTGAATGAGTATTCTGTATGTATTTGTTTAGAGCACTATATCCAGAGCATCTTTTTGAAACTACTGCTACCTTTCTCTGTTGCCACCAGGTATACTTCCTTCAATGATTTCTTTCCTGATAGTGAATGAATCATTTATGGATAAACTCAGCTGGGCAAAGGATCTGGCTCTTTTAAAGCAAGAGCTTGAGGCTCTTCAGATGTAGAGCATTCTCACTAGGCAAGTTTGTATTTGATTCCAGAATTCTCTGGATACTTGCAGCTGTGACTTTTTGAGGTGGTAATGTGACGAATGCCCACACTCAATCTATCTACAGTATGTAAACGGTGTGTCTTAAAATTCCTCAGAGGCATTGAACTACCTTGGTGGTTGGAAGTTTAGTCAGTTGATTTGCAAATTAAAAATGTATGGTTTCAAACCAGTTGGTCCTCAAGAAAAGCATTTCATATTATAGCCCAGATTCAATCAACATTTTTTCCTTAACTTTGATTCACAGTAAATGGCAAGCATTACTGGGTTATTTCTCCCCTACAAACATGGCTTGTTGAGTTCAGCAACGAAAATTTACATGACGAAAATTCTGAGGAATACGTTTTGAAGCGTAATAAAACGTTTTGGATAATAGCATCTGCTAAATGACTGTAATTAAGCATTATAAAGTCAAAGATAAACATTGAAAGAATCCAGGCCTATATGGCTCATTATAGTTATTATTTTTATAATTTTTTCCTCTTCCCCTTTTAAAGCCATGGTAAAATATACTATACTGAAGAGGAGTCTGTTACAGTCCTCTTAGCTCCAAGCATAGATGTTTTCCAGGAAGGATGGAGCTTGTGACAAACCCAAAATCCAGAGAGTTTCAGCCTGTAAATCAGTCGGAACCAGTATCCTTTAATTACACAGAAGAGGTGAGCGGGTTGACACATTATTTAGCTAATGATTAAAATATAATTTAGTTTTGGACTTGAATAAATTGCAATTTATAATAGATTTTGTATATCCAAATCTGGGGCCACTGACTTGTGCGTCTCGTAAAAAAGACACAGAAAAGCTATTTTAACATTGCAGTCATGTCTCTTTTATAGTCTAAAAGGGCAGACAAACTGTAGTGCTAATCTGACAAGTACTTGGCAGTAGCAAGATTGTTAGCTGTTGGTCAGTGAGCTTATCACCAGTTTAACACATTGAATAAAGTAGGCTAGCTGAGAGCCCTTATAAATTGAATGGGAATAAATGGGCATGTTGTTCAACTGATGAGAGCATTTATTTTCTTCCTCGATTCCATTATCTCAGGTTCTGTGTGGCTCAGGGTGGTAATTACTTTAGTGCCGTGATGTTATGCCCAGCCAGTATTTTGGGGGCAGCTTGATTTCAGTTATGCCTGGCACACAGCCCTGTTTATTTTTTTATTAACATTCTTCACCCTGTGTGAGAATACAGTTCTATGGCCCCCTCGCCATGTTTCCATAGAGATCAATATACACCATTCTGAACACACACCAGTACGTACACCTTTTGACTATGACATTTTAGCAAGGCATTCTCCACTTTGAAACACACAAATATTCCATTACATTTGGCGGCTCTTAGCATCCATTAGCAAGCACAGGGGAACATTGTTTCTCCAGTGTGGGCTCAGGGTTGGGGGTTCCAAAATGACAAAACAAACTTACGGAGCTGATAAGTTTGTAATTTTGGGAGGGGCATATTAATTCACATTACTGTACATACGTCTTACTAATGCTGGACTCCTTCCCAACACAAACATTACAATATGCTTTTCCATAAAATTATTAACCATTAGAAAATATACTTTGGCAATGTCAAAGCCAATGGTTATTGTTTTTCCATCAGCACTTTGTAGTGACACCACGTTTTCTTTGCACCAACATTTCTCAGTATGCTACTTATTATCTCTCTCTACGAATGTTTGGTTCTGTTGCTCTCCCTATCCCTGCTGAAGATGTACCTATTAACCTAAGCAGTAGACCTAACTGTTTAATAATGCTTCTGCTTTCTTTTTAACTTAAAAAAAAAACTTAACTGGAAGCTTTTTGTTATTTACATTTCTTTTTAGCATATCATTGTTATGCTATTAAAAACTTATTCTACTCCTTCCCATACTTTCAAAAATACTGTCAGGCAAATTGGTAGCTTTCAATTTATTGGTTGACATTTACATTGAGATGAGGGTGGGTAGCTAACCACATGTAGCTGCTATTTTCTTCTATTCTGCTTGCAAGGCGTGCTACACTGGGGTGGTGCCTTCTAAGTTTGCTGCACTTTGCAGTTGCACACATGTTCTTCATGGCTGTCCAGGCGCATCAGTGAAAACTCCCCCAGAAAATGTAGAATTTACAAGAGCTCATTTCATGCATTTATGCAACTTTTGTGAGGTAACATAACAGTGTTTCCCCACACACCAATAAACAATAGCACCGCACCAATAATCTGTACATCACCGCACCATTGCTACTGTGTTATGTACCTGAGTATGCATATGTATCCTCTCATTTGATACCAATGACCATACCCAGCTCAATCTAACATGAATACAATTTGCCCATTAATTACATTTTACTCTGCTTCTGTTTTTTTATACTGAAAAAAGATAGAAAACCATTAATCAGCAAAAACATTTTTTATTCTTATTTTTTATTTTGTTAGGGTTAGACCACTGGCCTCTCAAATGGTATTTTTGTTGCACATTCTGCATGTATCACTGCATTTATTTGTTCTTTCTTTTATAAGCAACTGTAGGCTTGGGTATATTATATAAAATAGTATGGCCTGCCGCCTACACCAACTTGCCCATACTGTCAAGACAAAAAAAATGGCTGCTTTCTCCAAAAATATTTTATATATGTCTTGTCGCGATTTTCAGTTTAACCGATGCATTAGCTGCACAAGCTTCCTACACCAGTGCAGTGTAGTTATTTTCACACCGTCTATACAGGTATTTTGTCATTACTATTTTGTAATAGAACAAAAGCAAAAATGAAGATGTGTGCATTTGCAGAGCTTCAACCTTGAATTCCAAAATTACAAATTGAATGTATTGTTTATTCTCACAGCATGCTGTAAAGAAACTGTGTTTACCTGCCAATGGATTATAAATATCTTTGGCACACTTGTTAATCAAATAATAATTAATGAAAACATGAGACCAATGATCAGAGTAAAGGGAAGTTTGATACCAGTAAGGCATCATCTGTGTAGCAGCTATGAGAAAAACGTGCGCAAGACAATTTTCACGGGCTGCACACATGTTCCGCCTGAAGCTACACTCTGCTATAGCCCTGCCGTTAGTACCAAATAAGAGTATATCTACATAGTTTGGTGGAGTATATGCATGCCGTATAGTTTATTGTCAGGTAGGCTCCTACATAATTACAGCAGTGGCGGCCAGATTCCGGGAGCGGCAGTGTGCTGCTATTGTTTAATGGTATGGAACACATTGATATGTATGCATACATGTATGAATGTATAGCATTTCTGATATTTTTCACATGATATACAGCGTACATGTTCACAAAAGTGTTATTTATCGAAAGCTGTATTTACCATCTACCATCTACGCATGTTCTGGGGTTTTACCCCCTTTATCGCATTATTAAATGCACATGTGATGTTCTCAGGAGAACAGGCCGCTTTGTAGCAATGGAATATTGTATGAACCATGAACAAATAACACTATATCAAAACATGCTGTTCCTCTCTATTATGCTGTACTGTAGAAAATGGCTATCTGACACTCCATAAAGATATTGACTGTGACAGCTCGGTCTTACAGAGAAAATGCAGAAGTTAACAAAAATGTTTACAGCAGAAAATAAAAAAGCAAGGGCAGGGAAATGAATGCAAAAACACAATGCATGATGTGTTTTCTTTGAAAGAAAATCTATTTTTCTTTCTGTAAGGTGCTTGTGGGAGATGTTCTGTGAGAACATGTCAGGATGCATCCGCCTATATTTCCTGGGACTGATCTCTACTCTGTCACATTATTTGTATCCATATTTCCATCTGTCAGCTGAATCATTACACATGACATCTTGTGTTGCTATGGTAGCTATAGGATTTTTAAAAAAAAATCCTGGTTCTGAAGCATGTTTCTTACACCTGCTGCAGTTATTAAATAGGCGTATTAATATCTGGGTCCGCCTTCTGTCTTTTTAAACTGTCGTAACTTTTTAATTTCCTTCACTATAAAATGCATGTAAATGAAAGCGTGTGGAGGATTAGTAAAATTGTCATTTTCATCTGTCAGTTTTACTGTTTGGTGGGAATGGGGGCTAGTGATGAATGCAGGAGCTAAAGCACATATTCAGCTAGTTTTCCAGATTAATGGGAACTTTGAAAAAATCATTTCTCTTTACTGTTTATTAATATACTTTAAAAGATGAATGTGATGCAGGGAGCCACACGTCAGGCCGATGGATCATGCTGTACTTACCCACAGAAGTAAAAAAAAAATAATGAAACTATTTTCAGCTTTGCACGAGTGGTGTGAATAATGTATCTGCTGCAAAGCGCTGCAAAGCAATACCCTTTATAGGTTGGTAAATTTATTTATTTTTAAAGCAAGCAAGAAAAGCAAGGAAAGATTTTAAAAAGACTGCAATAAATTACAGATGTTCTCTGTTTTTAACTTTTTTGGTGCGTTTTGCATAATGACATCCTAAGTGCTCTAAGCTCTAGCAATGGAAGCCTCTTAAGAGTGCCATACATCAGCCACAACTGCAAGATGTTTTTTTTTTGTTTCCATCCCCGTGAGGTTAACAGGCCTAGACCACTGTAAATGGAGAATTATAGCCTTGTAAAAGAACGTCTTTTCAGAATCCATGCTGTTGAGTTTAGGGGACAGATGTGATTAGGAGATATTGTGATAGTTCTGTAATGGTGGGACAGAAGTGCGGTCTAACGCCGTGCTGTAAGCAAGCACTCACTCTCAGTGCCCCCCTTCCACACTGACCCAGGGACAGTCCTTATCTGAGTATTGCACTCACTCTCAGTACCCCCTCACACACTGACCCAGGGTCCCCCTAAGTTTGGTTTTGGTTGCAATTTACATGTATGAAGAAAAAAAATTTTGGCTGTCAATATCTTTGCTGTTTTAGCACCAATCAAGCCACTTGGCAGATTAACTCATCTCAGCAATATCTTACCATCAAATAAATATGAAAATACTTGTTCAGCCGTTTTCATATAGTGAAGTACATTATTATTTTTTTTTAAATAGCATTAATATTAAGACATGTTTTTTTTTTCAGACATGTCCACAAAAGTATCAGTAATGAAGCTACAAGCACCACAGTGTCAGCGGTCAGCTAGTCAGTGACATTAATAATGTCATTATCACTGTGGCTTCTTGTAGTTGGAGTGACTAACTTGGCTAGCAAGCATAAGCTAACATCTTGGCTAGTTACTTAAAAAAGGCAGCTAAATTCGGCCAAATTAGCTAGCTAGCTATCGTGGAAGCGATGTGTTACTCCATCTCGACCCCCCCCATTAACAGTGCAGTGCGCCACAAACAAAATCATCAAGCCAGCTAAACAACACCACAATTTATGCCAAATACACTATCAGCGTCATATATTATGATTATTATTATTATCATAACAAGGGCTGCACCCTCTAGTTATGTCCGAGCGTCATCTTGCCGAAATGTTCAATTTAATAAGCCAAATAATATTTTACCTTTCATTCAGGGTTAAAACCCCTCACCACCCTCTGTGTGTCTTAAAATCAACACATTGTTCTCAAACTGATTTAGGAATCACAGTGTATAAAGTCAGAAATCATAAAAATGTCTGATGCAGCTCGGGCATCCTTTGCTGTAACGTACAATGTAATGTTAGAATGTCAATCAAGCCTTCACGAGAGATAACCCAGTGAGCATAAGCCAGAATCTAGATGTCTAAAGGGGTGGGAATCCATAGGTTGAGCAATGTTTTGACATAATTTGATCTTTAGCCCTAATTTAGGTCAGGTTATACCCGAATATAGCTTGGCTACAAAATGTTCACTGGGAGGCAGCAGCTAGCTAACTATTGCTATTGTTTTTGGCTATAAACGAACCATGTTGAGTGGCGGCACAAAATGTAAAAAAGGTTAAAATACGAGTGTTTCTCAGAAGCCACATTTCTGCAAAATGTGGTGGTAGCCAAGTTAATGATATGCCATTACCGGTAATAGCCTATAGCTGTGCAATTTCATAACATTTCAAGTTTTCCAAATAATTTTACTGATGTTGTTTAGCTAACGGTAGCTAGCTATCAGGTGTGCCCATTTGTAAAATAGATTTTTATGTGCCCAGACGTTATCTGCCCAATGCTATCTAAGCTCTTGTGTCTTGTTATTATCAAGGTATTGTGTGCACTTCAGAGGTGTTTCTGCAAAAAAATATATACTATTCAGAGTGGTAAGCGACCTACGACTGCTGCATTATAGAAGTCCCACTAGAGTAGGTTTAGTCATAGGCTATAGATCTATAATGCACAGGGCGGCATTTGTGTACGTGATGCTAGTTATTTTATACAACAGACGGTAAACACATGTAAACTAAATATCACCTACTGCTTGAGTGCATGTACAGTGTTTTTTTTTATTTTGACTTATACCATCATAGACTACTCTTAATTAGCAGATTAGAATTGTCCAGGAGTAGCCTATACTGGACATGTGGCCTAAAATCACTCATGTTCGCCTAAATAGTATGATATATATTAAACCATACACTGTTGGCATACAGAGTAGCCTGTAAGATTTCTCTCATAGCATAACATGCAGTCCTGATATGTCATACATAGTGGAGTTCAAAGGGTATAACTAAAAACAATATGTTAAAGTCTACATTGAATAGCCTAATGCCATCACAGCATACAATTATATGACTACCCATATAGCTTTAGTATACTTTTAAAATGTAAAAGACAGAAATATTTATATCCATCTTTCAAAACATATCTATCAATATTAGTATGAGGTATAATAGGAATAGAAACATAGCCTACAAAAACTGCAGTAGGGAAATACAAAGCTTTTTCATACATGGCACTATCATGGTTGGGAGCACATACTCTAAGAGTATGAATTAGAATTTGCCCAGTGATTATGTATTTTCCAATACATGTCATTTGAAATACAGTAGACCAACATAGCTACACAACTATATAGCAGTCAGATATAACAAACGGAAAAGTGGAAATTGCTCGTGTAGAGAGCTGAAGTTTGGCTTAGTGGTGCTCATTTGAATTCCCTGTCTTGTGCGGCTTTTGACCAAGCTAAACTTTTGGTTTTTGTTATTAGTTCACTCTTGGCTTGTGCTTAGCTGAGTGTTAAGCCATGTTGTAAGCCAGAAACACACACAAAAACATAGCATAGCAGTAACTTCCCAGCTCCTGTTCTCTCAGAGGAGAGTCCCTGGTCCAGTAGTTTAAAAGCTGGGGTGCAGCGAACAGCATTTTGCCTCCTCGTGGATACAGATGCGGGTCGCAGTGCTGGGGTTCGCCTCCTCCACATCCTGGATCAAATCGGGGTCACAGCAGCACCTGGGAGTGGGGTGTGGTGGGAGGTGGAATACTGCATCAACACTACAAAAAGCAAACAAAAATATGACTTGCTGTTTTCTCGACTTCAATACACCAGGAAAAATGGCCAGCTGGTATGCACAGAGTTTGAGGAAACAGTGACACAGAGAATTGTTGCCGTTTTCCGTAGTTACCGCAATTTCATGCAAATCACTGGGAAGGAAACATCAGTGAACAGGTCAGCGTGGGACCTTTAGTGCGAAGGAATTACAGTCAAGTTCCCAGAGGTAAACTTTGTATATGAATTATAGTGCCTGCTAGTCTCATAATGAATAGATACTCTAAGTGAAGTTTAGCATGTTTTCCTTCCTACTCCACATGTGTAAATGTATCTGGGGGGGGGGTAACATGAGCCGTGGTATGCAGGGTGTGGGTGTCTTATGTATTTATAAATCATCTTCCAAGGGTCCTTTATGAAACACCAATGTCACATGTTTTAATGTGTGGCCCCGTGAGAGACGCCTGTGAGAGACGCCTGTGAGAGACGCCTGTGAGCTCCCGAAGGGATAGACTTTTTATCCTTACCCTACAGGTAGCCTTGGAGCGCTGTGAGAATCAGGCATTTGTTTGTTCAGTTATTATACTCTAAGCATTATAGCATTGGAGCTGTGCATTGATGCATTGGAACTGCACTGTTTTCTGAGACTCGTTCAACAGTGGCCACGTGAAATAGCGGCTGTCCAACAGTCATCAATCACGTTTACTAGGGTAATGGCAATTCAGCATGGTTTGGTCTTTTAAATGTCTTTATGTGTTGTAATTTGCAATGAAACTTAACAGCATGTTTGGCTGTTGCAAACCAGGGTGTTTTGTGACACGTTATGATGGTTTGACTGTGAAGTTTTATTTTAATTAACGGGAAATTGTTTTGATTTAATACGTTTATTCAAAGGGGCTGATATTTATGTGAGTGCAGTTCTGTCTTACAGAACCTTACTAGGCCTATATTTGGATATTAATAGTATTCACATATTTTGATATAAAGCACATTCATAAGCAAACCTGATTATTACTACTGTGATTTAATAAAATGTAACTCATTATAACTAAGTCATTGTAAATAATAACAATAACAACATAATAACTAGAGAGAAACAAAAGGATCTGCTGTGTTGAGTTCTGGAAATCTTTTGTGAGTGAAAATCTTGGGACACTTGATCCGCAGTAACATATAATGCCTGTTATTATTTTGTACTTTTAAAAAAACTGACCGAACTGGATACATGGGCTCGTCCTCCCGTGGGCCCACCACCTGCAGGAGGAACCGGAAGGGTCCGGTGTTTTGTGGATTGGGCAGCAGACCAAGGCGGGGGCCTTGGCGGTCTGATCCCCAGCTATGGAAGCTGGCTTTAGGGACATGGAATGTCACCTCTCTGGCGGGGAAAGAGCCGGAGCTGGTGGAAGAGGCTGAGCGTTACCGGCTAGATATAGTCGGTCTCACCTCGACACATAGCTCTGGCTCCGGAACCCAAGTCCTTGAGTCCCGGGGTGGGCTTCTTGATAGCCCCCAGGCTCTCTGCCTGTACGTTGGGGTTCACCCCGGTGGACGAAAGGGTTGCTTCCCTGCGCCTTCGGGTCGGGGAACGGGTCCTGACTGTTGTTTGCGCTTATGCGCCGAACAGCAGTTCAGAGTACCCACCCTTCTTGGAGTCCGTGGGAAGGGTGCTGGAAAGCGCCCCAACTGGGGACTCCATTGTCCTACTGGGAGACTTCAACGCTCACGTGGGCAATGACAGCGTGACCTGGAGGGGCGTGATTGGGAGGAACGGCCGGCCCGATCTGAACCCGAGTGGTGTTCAGTTATTGGACTTCTGTGCTAGTCGCAGTTTGTCCATAACTAACACCATGTTCGAACATAAGGATGTCCATCGGTGCACGTGGCACCAGGACAGCCTAGGTCGTAGGTCAATGATCGATTTCATAGTCGTATCATCTGACCTGCGGCCGTATGTTCTGGACACTCGGGTGAAGAGAGGAGCTGAGCTGTCAACTGATCACCACCTGGTGGTGAGTTGGATCAGATGGCGGGGGAAGACACCGCACAGACCTGGTAGGCCCAAACGAGTAGTGAGGGTCTGCTGGGAACGCCTGGCGGAAGAACCTGTCAAGACGATCTTCAACTCCCACCTCCGGCAGAGCTTCAACCATGTCCCGAGGGCAGTGGGGGACATTGAGTCCGAATGGACCTTGTTCCGCTCTGCCATTGTCGAGGCGGCTGTCGTGAGGTTGCTGGGGCCAGTCGCGGCGGAAATCCCCGAACCCGATGGTGGACACCAGGGGTGAGAGGAGCCGTCAGGCTGAAGAAGGAGGCCTACAGGGCGTGGCTGGTCTGTGGGTCTCCGGAAGCAGCTGACGGGTACCGGCGGGCCAAGCGGTGTGCGGCCGTGGCAGTCGCCGAGGCAAAAACTCGGGCGTGGGAGGAGTTCGGGGAGGCCATGGAGGAAGACTATCGATCGGCTCCGAAGAGGTTCTGGCAAACCGTCCGTCGCCTCAGGGGGGGAAGGCGGCAACTTGCTCACACTGTTTACAGTAGTGACGGGGGGCTGCTGACGTCAACTGGGGAGATAGTCGGACGGTGGAAGGAATACTTTGAGGAGCTCCTCAATCCCACCAACACGCATTCCATGGAGGAGACAGAGTCGAGGGAGGACTTGGGGAGGGGTCGTCCAATCTCCGGGGCAGAAGTCGCCGAGGCGGTGAAACAACTCCGCGGCGGCAGAGCTCCGGGGGTGGATGAGATCCATCCTGGGTATCTCAAGGCTCTGGATGTTGTAGGGCTGTCTTGGCTGACACGCCTCTGCAACATTGCGTGGACATCGGGGGCAGTGCCTTTGGAGTGGCAAACCGGGGTGGTGGTCCCCATCTTTAAGAAAGGGGACCAGAGGGTGTGTTCCAACTACCGGGGGATCACACTCCTCAGCCTCCCTGGGAAGGTCTACTCCAGGGTATTGGAGCGGAGGGTCCGGTCGATAGTTGAACCTCAGATCGAGGAGGAGCAATGTGGTTTTCGTCCCGGCCGTGGAACCGTGGATCAGCTCTTTACCCTCGCTAGGGTGCTGGAAGGGGCATGGGAGTTTGCCCAACCAGTCCACATGTGTTTTGTGGATTTGGAGAAGGCTTATGACCGTGTTCCCAGGGGCATCCTGTGGGGGGTACTCCGGGAGTATGGGGTGGAAGGCCGCTTACTAAGGGCCATTCAGTCCCTGTACCGAAGGAGTGAGAGTCTGGTCCGCGTTGCCGGCAGTAAGTCGGACTTGTTCCCAGTGGGGGTTGGACTCCGCCAAGGCTGCCCTATGTCACCGGTTCTGTTCATAACCTTTATGGACAGAATTTCTAGGCGCAGCCGGGTGGCGGAGGGTGTCGAGTTTGGTGGTGGAAGGATTTCGTGTCTGCTGTTTGCGGACGACGTGGTCTTTTTAGCTCCATCAAACAGCGACCTTCAGCTCCTGCTGGGGCAGTTCGCAGCCGAGTGTGAAGCGGCTGGGATGAGAATCAGCATCTCCAAGTCTGAGGCCATGGTCCTCAGCCGGAAAAGGGTGGACTGCCCACTCCGGGTCGGGGGGGAGGTCCTGCCTCAGGTGGAGGAGTTTAAGTATCTCGGGATCTTGTTCACGAGTGAGGGTAGGATGGAGCGGGAGATGGACAGGCGGATCGGGGCGGCGTCAGCAGTGATGCGGGCGCTATACCGGTCCGTCGTGGTGAAGAGAGAGCTAAGCCAAAAGGCGAAGCTCTCGATTTACCGGTCAATCTACGTTCCAACCCTCACCTATGGCCACGAGCTATGGGTAGTGACCGAAAGAACGAGATCGCGAATACAAGCGGCCGAAATGAGTTTCCTCCGCAGGGTGGCCGGGCTCAACCTTAGAGATAGGGTGAGGAGCTCGGACATCCGGGAGGGACTCAGAGTAGAGCCGCTGCTCCTCCATGTCGAGAGGAGCCAGCTGAGGTGGTTCGGGCATCTGGTGAGGATGCCTCCTGGACGCCTCCCTCGGGAGGTTTTTCGGGCATGTCCGTCCGGGAGGAGACCTCGGGGCCGACCCAGGACACGCTGGAGGGATTACATCTCTCGGCTGGCCTGGGAACGCCTCGGGATTCCCCCGGAAGAGCTGGCGGAAGTGGCTGGGGAGAGGGCGGCCTGGGTTCCCTTGCTGAAGCTGCTGCCCCCGCGACCCGGACCCGGATAAGCGGAAGACAACGGATGGACGGACGGACGGACTTTCATATTTCTCTTTCTTCCAATTTTGAATGCCCAATACTTTTACATGCCCATAGTGCATTGCTATTTTCTGTCAACTCAAAAAAGTCAAACTAGGACAGGCATCCTTCACATCTGCAGCTGCTGTTCCTTTTGCTCCAGTCCTCCACCTGCTGAGCTGTGCAGCCATTGCACTGAAGTACTGTACTTGATGTACAGATGCTTTGGAAAAACTGCATGCAGCCAGTTGACTGGAAGGGTCACGCAATTACACAGCAAGAGTTGTGCGATGAGGTGGAGAATATCCTGCTGAACAATACGCTCCATCCCTGGGGGATATTACAGCCTGCTCGAACATCATAAGTTTGTTTCTTCTTGTTTTCTCACATGATACTTCAGTCCTCCGCCAGCTAGAGGTCGCAATAGCCTCTTTGTCAAGCCTCTTCTCAAACAATTATTCCATTTCCACCACCTCAATCATCTATGTTGATCAAGTAATTGCCATTAGCTAAATCCAAACAATGTTACAAATTACACTGATGGCTTACGTTTAGTTTGATTACTTACTACCCTGGACATGCTGCATGTACAGGGGCATTTTTTTAAATCCAAAATTAGCAGTTATATAACATTTAACTTGCACAAAAAAAGCTGATTAAAAATAAATTGTGTTATATTAAAATTAAAAAAGATAAATTAAATAAAGGTGGTGAAGGTCATGTACAAAATGAAAACTGATTATATTTTATCATGACCATTTGTTGTAATTTGCTCAAAAACATGCTTTTCGTAGAATTTAAACACCCATCCATGTTAATTTTTTTCCCTCTGACTCTCCCTTTATTAGATTAACTAATTGTTTTTGTAAACATCTGAATTAGAAACTAAATTGCATGATTATTCACTTGACTCTGCTGTTGGAGTGCCTATGAGAATCTCTGGAGGATAACTATTGAAATACAAGTTTAAGTCCCTGCTGGTCACGTGGTGGAAACAAACTGGTGATTGCGTCACCAGTCAGACTTCAAAAAACTAACCTTTTTAATGAAAGATTAATACACAATATATATATATATATCCCATTATGAATAGCTTTGGTATTTAGCTGGTCTGCCTCGTGTAAATTCCATATAAGATTGGTGGTCACTCTCTAATGATTGATGATCACTAGGTGTTTCCTGTTGTAACCATTATTGTGAATGACTAAAGCTTACTTGATATGAAGTGCCAATTGTTTCCTGTTGTAACCATGATTGGTTAGTGTTAATTGGTGTTAATTGTTTCCTATTGTAACCAGAGGGGGGGACATTTCAGCCTATACCTTTTCGTAGTTTAAAGTAGTTTAAAAAGGCAGATCTTGTTATATGACATGGAAGCCAAATGAGTGGGGGCAACGCAGAGATGGTTAAAAACTAAGAAACTGCACTCATCGACAGAGTGTCGCCCTACTTTAACCCACATTATGGTGTTCTTCTGGGCAGGGAATTGCGCAACTTCTGGGCCATTCACGGCGATGAAAAGCAATGTGTTGAGTTTGCTGACCAGCATCCTGTTCCTTTTGTCAGTGAGGATGAGGTTCATCGCACTGAAGCCACATCATTGGGTCACATCATTGTTCAAGCAGATTGATTCAAGCACAGCCTATCAGGTGGCAGAGGCTAGAATAGATATGAGCCTAACAAATCATACAAAGCACTCTTCAACAATGTCTTGTCGTGCTGTTGGCTGTTAACACCACCAGAAAGGTGGTCTTTACTTTTATAGAATACCATCTATTTGAAGCAAATGGAATTGTGTGGCTGAAAGCGGGATCGGCAGTGTGGTATAATGGTTAAAGAGCTGGACTTGTAACCGAAGGGTTGCAGGTTCGATTCCCAGGTAGGACACTGCCGTTGTACCCTTGAGCAAGGTACTTAACGTTAAGCTTCAGCTTATATCCAGCTGTATGAATGGATAAATGTACTAAGAAGTTGTGTAAGTCGCTCTGGATAAGAGCGTCTGCTAAATGCCTGTAATGTAATGTAATGAAAGCATGAAGAACCGATCGGACTGATGAAGTAATTTTTAGGCTACGTCTCGTCTATGTAGTGCCCATGTCCTATCGGGGATATACTACGAAGCAGAATCTTTGGATTACTGCACTGTGTAGAACAGCTCTTTTTATTTCAGTCCGTGTTTCAGTTTGGGATACTTCCGGATTTTATTTAGTACAGTTATCCAGCTAACTAAATAATCCTACTTCGTTGTATACCCCCCAGGTAATATATTTTCCTGTAGCCTACTTAACTACCACATCTGTAAGCAACAAGGTTACCAATACTTTGGATGATAGTTATAGGGAGTTAGCATTCGCTCGCTAATGTATTATGGGAAATGCCATTGACCGTTGCTAGCATCGTTAGTGAGTCGGGAGTTAGGTAACGTTGGCTTACAAAGACAGATCAGACAGTTTTTGTTAGGTTAGTTAGCTGAAAGGCAGCTATTTGTTTCTTAAACTATATTCGTACGCAACGTTATTTAGCCAAATTATACATTATCTTAAACTCTCTGTGTCTAGTAGGCTAAACTGTTTGCTACTAGTAGGCTAAACTTGCCAATCAAGGCAATCAAACACTGTCACGGAGCTCGGGGAGAGAAAACCCATAAGACATTTTCAAAATACCTATCTTGACTCAATTGCGCTATCTTGTGGCGATTTTAGGAAATTCACATATGTAATGCAATGCTAGAATAGACTAACGTTACCAGAAGTGGGGATAAATGGTATCATTGCCAGGGATGAAAATGAACAGCCAGCGGTAGGGATGTGAAAACCAGTTGTGGGGAAATAAATCGAACCCAGTATATATATATATATATATATATATATATATATATATATATATATATATATATATATACACGTCTTAACAGTCGTCAGATGGAGGCACCAATGAATGTGCAAAATATAAATAAATTTATATAGCTTCACACTAGGTTACCAGTTACTACGTCGGTAATATATATATATACATACCCTCACACGAGCACCACCTAGTGATGAGAATATACATATACATTAATTTATATTTAAATAAATTATTAAATCATGATTATGAATTTCAATATTAACTATTAAAATAATAATCAAAAACGTAATATGCAGGCTAAAGTTTTTTTGGAGGATAGGCTCAAATATTTATCCAAACAACAATCGACGACGAGGTTTAACAAAATACAATTTATTAAATAACAAACACGTCTAAAACTAACATCATAAAAGCAGTGAATGATATGGAAAGGAAAACGAAGTGTAGAAAATGAACATGGTTCTGTTTCTGTACGTGCGTCTGGGTTCAGGCCAGAACACGTGGTGTACAGAGACCATGTGATATGTTTCGAGGGAATTATGAATCTAGCTTTAGCAGGAAGCTAACATGCCTGAAATCTACGTCTAGCTAAATTCCAGGACCCTATCCGTTTACAGGCATGGGATCGTATATCTAATGGCTTAGATATTAGTACAAAGGGAGATTGCATGCACAGATCTCGATTTAAATGGGAGGCTGGCAGATTGTAAATTAGTGTTAGAGTATGTCTTTAGTTATGCGAGGCTAATTAGCTGTTGATAGCCTGCAAGTGAAATGTTAAGTTATAAGTTAATGTTACTCTAAATGCACACAATGAATACAATCAAACATGTAATTACACTGAAAATAAACATTACACAAAGGTTTTCCTAACTATTGCCTGGATGTTCATGTCAGTCTTACTGTGGCTTTGATGATGTCCGATAAGTTCTGTCTTTTGGCAGCATCTCTGGGTTGGACAGGAGTTTCTCTCTGTTTCCTTGCGAGTCGGGCAGCTTGCTTGCTTTCAGGTTCTTTGGTGAGTCGTTGCTGGAAACACATCGCTGTGTTAGGTAGCGCCGAAGAAGAAGTTGTGTGTGTGAATCACAAGTTAAGCATTTGTGAATCGACACGGAAAAAACAGCGGAATATTTGTCTCAAAATTCCGTACGTAAATCCAAGCAGATCAAGCGCGTCTTTCGATCGCCAAATGTAGATTCGCCAGTTCGCAAGCCAAGCTTTTGATTTGTAAATGTGAACATTGGAAACATATCTGAAAATGTTATTTGCATTTGTGAATATCATTTTTGCATTCATCCAAATGATGATTTACGAAACACAAGTTCAGAGGTGTTTGTGTGTGGATGGCAAACACATACTTGTGGATTATTTTTATGAAACACAAATTGAAAGGTGTTTGCGTGTGGATGGCAAAAACACATTTGTGGATTATACCTTCCGAACACAAATTGAGAGGTGTGTGTGTGTGTGTGTGGTACAAATAATTGTGGATTATACTTTTTGTGTTTGTTTATTTTTTATATAAATCTACCTCCATAGATGTGCGAGATGCTATCAATGTCTCCTGCACTTTTTGGAGTGTTTCACGTAGAAATCGTAATTGCAAGCCATGACCGCATGTCGCAAAGGGCGTTCATGTCGGCAATCCGTAAATCTGCAATCGTTCTCATCCCCCTGCCTCGTTTTTTGTATCGAACTGTCAATTATCCCAAAACGCAAACTAAAGGTGGCGCAATGGATTACAGGGTACTTTACTGTATGTAACATATTCAAAATACTTTTAATAACCGAAATTATTATTACAAATTATCGTGTCTGACGTTGTACTTGGTGCACTGCTCATTCGTCAGATAATATATCGAATTTACATTAATAGATAGTTAAGATTTCGCCAAATAAACCATGCCTTGGAAATGGGTCAGTGGCTGGTTACAGTAACAAAGATACGACGAGAACCATTATCCACCGAAGTACTTAGTTGGCGTGCACGTAATTTCCGTTCGATAAGCAACTTATGAACTGAAATGAATGAATGGGCCTTTAAATTAATTTTAAAAACTCAATAAAACCTACCATTATTTAACGATTTGTGTGGAACATGCATTTGGTGAAACGTTGCCTTGCAATTTAGCTTGCTTTAAATAGACTAACGTTTGATCAAACGGTTGCGATACTCTAAGTTAACTTAAGTTAACTTAACTTTGATTGCGAGCTTGCGTGTGATATTTATCTCTTGATAGCAGCCGCAGTGCATTTTACTTTGAAATTATTGCATTAATTCCTCGCCGTGTGCAAACCTATGGTTAAAACCACAAAACTGTATAAGAACAGTTCTGTGGTTCAAACATGTAGGGCTGGATGACATTGATGGCACTCGGGTTGAGGGCGTGGATTTAGACAACACCCCTACAATCCTTTCAAGACTGAGTTTATTAGCTGACTTTGAGATGTATATTAATATAGGCCACCTATTCACATTTTCTTGAAAAGGTATTTGGTGGGTGTGTAGTGGATACATTCCTCTGTGATATGTTGTGGTTATTTGAAGTTTTTTATATAGTTACCCTATGTTATCTTTGCCTACAAATATGAAAGGTAGTGCTTGATGAATGTCCGATTTATTGAAAACTGTGCACCCATATTTGTGGATTTTATTAGATTTGATTTAATGAAGCTCACATGTAGGTTAGTCATAACCTTCCCAGGAAATGAAAAAAGAGACATGGAAATGTAAAAACGACAAAAAGGATGGAAATGTATTTGTTTGGAATAATTATGAAATGTGGCCAATATCCATACATGCCATTTGTAGATGTTGAAACTAATACAATACATTTAATTAATATGACAGGCTTATTTACAACAGAAATGAGGAAGTCTTTATATTTTATTGTATCTTTGATGGTGTGGCTCATGCCTTTGTAATCTCCCTACAATGAACTCAAAGGTGTGTGAGCACTGACTGACTGTTGTTTGTTTGATTCGCAGGCTTTCCCGTGCATATCAACAGGCATTTACGGTAAGGACTTTATCACATTTACGGTAAGGACTTTATCATGTAAGCTGTGATCTGTATTAATGGCATCATAGCATATAGAAAATGAAGAAAGAGTTGTGTGTGATCAGCATAAGATAAGTCATTGGAGGAGATGACCAAGAGAGCCATTTATCAATGAACAGAATTAATTGCATGTGTTTCCAACAACACATTAGCTAAAACTAAGATGAAAACTAGGTGCAAAAAATGTATCATGAACTGAAATAAAAATAAAAACTAAACTGAAACTAGCAAACCCATTCTTAAAACTAACTAAAACTAACCTGAAATTTATATCAAAATTGAAAACTAAATAAAAATTAAAACTTGCAAAATGTGAGGTTATTCAGATGGGTTAATATAATTTGACTGATAAACATTTTGTTGTTATTATATACGCATTTAAATTGATTTTTCATAAATAATAAAGCACTCAATAGAAACCACTTCTGCATACTAAAGTCCAAAAATGATATAATATAAGAATAAAAATGATAAATGCCAAAATGTTTATGGAAATTTGTGATCAAATTTGATTGTACACATGCTTTGTGAATGAGGCCCAATATTGTTACATTTTAGGTATGTGATGGTGCCTTTATCAAGAGTGACTTACAATAAGTACAAACACACACACACACACACACACACACACACACACACACACACACACACACACACACACACATACACAGTCAGTGATGAATGCCAACAATTCAGCACGAAAGACACTGCCTAAATAACCAAACAATACCCATGTCAAAAGTCTCAAGATTTCCCCAAGTGCTAAAACTCACCAACAAGTAATCTACATGATTTATTATTGTAACATAATTGCATTAGCGAGCTAGCTGGCTGTCCTCTACGGCTGTGAGTTTTTTTCTGCATATGAAAATAACTGGTCATGCAAGTCAATAGCTGGCATGATTATTATTATCTTTTGATATTACGGCTAGGCAAAATCTCCACTGCAGTACAGTGTAAGGTTTACAGGGCACAAGCTCTCATTTTTCAACTGAACACGTGTGGGAGGATTTTTTTTGCTCACATTCACACAGTCCACACAACAGCTCCGTCATGTCAAACGCGCATGCACATGCATGCACACACACACACACACACACACACACACACACACACACACACACACACACACACACACACACACACAGCTGTAATTTTTTTTAAGAAAAATGATTTCAAGCAGCACCTTTATTATTGTGACAGAGTTTACGTCATTGAACAAGTTGATTTTTCCATTAAATGGCTATTTGATTAATCAGAGATGCGTGTTACATGCATCTTGCACTACAGCACCATCTGCTGGTAGGGCCCAGCTCCACAGGCCCCTAAAAATTGCCACTGGTTCAGAAATGGTGACACAAAAGGGCAAATTTTTTTCACTAAATAGATTTTTACATTATCCCTCCCATTCACCTTGAAATGCTGGTATAGCTCTGGACTCGAGGAGGCAATTAAAAGTGTTCAGTTCCTTTTTGGTCTCCCCTTCCCTTACTGCTGGTAGCGCAACAGGGGGTACCCTGTCTGTGTGGACTGGGAGAGCAGCGCCCCATTGCACTTTGTAGGTTTACGGTTGTTTTTCCTAATTATTTCTTGTTTATTTCCCAGCTGAGCATGGAGGGCGCAAACGCTGTGGAATAGCATTCATGAAGCCCCATACCGGGGGAGATAAACGATGTTAATTCAGTTCCGCTATAAGCCTCAGCTGGAGCCCCGCTGTACAATGGGACCACTGGTTACCCCACTTCATAAGTAAACAGCAGCGCTGAGGCCCCACGACAGTTTGAAAATGAATAATTAAATGTGTATTTAAATAAATGGCTTTTCTTAAGGCTAATTGTAACTACAGCATGCAGCAAAGTTTAATTCATTGTATTGAGAATTATAAAGAAGGATGTACACCAAAAAGAATGTAGGGTGTAATCAAAATGTTGACTCGTAATTTAACTTGACCATACAAGAGTATTCACTCACTCAAGTCTTCCACATTGAGATAGGTGTGCTCAGCTTTGATGCGAGACGTGCTAGCATTTTTTACACTGCTGACTTTTTGTGGTCATTCCCTCATTTTCTCATTTAATGACCAAATAAGACCTTTCCTCTCCCTCAGTTTGTTTGTCTCCCAGACCTTCACATAATATGATTATGATTTATATTTTAGATTACACTGCCTGACAAATAAATAAATAAATAAGGTTTGAAGACACATGAGTTTGAGATTAAATCCCCATATCTGATATTGCATTTTTATCCAGGAGCAGTTTACTGCACTTTGACTTAGTGATTGATTATTTTCTTTGACTGCTGGTAGTCATTGCTCTTGAAACCCTATACAATCACATTTATATAGAAACTGAGATAAACTAACAAGCTGTAGTTTTACTATGCGAGCTAGCTAATGATTAAGCCAAATGTAGAAACTGTATTTACTAAAATACCAAGAGCTTAATACCAATTAAGAGCTACTTAGCTTGATAGCCATTTTTGAATGGAATAAAAACTCATCATCAAAAGACTTTACACAGTCCCAGGCCTAAGCCTAAGTATTTAATGGAATGTGAAGTCCAAATCTTCCGATTTTAGAGTGTTGAAGCTTCCCATCAGGTCTTGGTTGTTTTGAACATTTTGCATAGTCTGATGGGAAAACAAAGATATGGACTTCAACCCCCATTATGTACTCTGTGTAATATTTCTTTATATATTGATTGGTTCCATTTATATTATTTTTATTTAAAAAATGCTTGTCTGCCTAGTTTGATTTCTGGCTGAATACAGTGATCATGAACATAGTGTTAAATAAAGTGTCACCAGTGATGGATATCCACTTGATTCTTGTAAGCAATTGTCATCATTCATAGACCATATTGTGTCATCTGAGGTTTTAATTTAAAGTAAGATTTCAGCATCAATACACCAAATTGTGATCAATTGTAAACTTGTAGCAAATTCACAAAGTTACCTTGGGAGACTGTGGTAAGCTGGTAGTTCTCCCAGTAGAAAGATGTTCTGGACTGAAGCTGACATTTATTTGAGCTCTCCTTTATGTAGACGATATAGCTGTGCAGCTTCTAATAAATACTGTCGGTGCTCACATCGCTATGTTGTTATAGCAAGTGTTGCTTGACCTTATAGGGCAGGATCCAGGATCAATGGCAGGAAGAATATGGTGGAAAATTCACTACCAAGGTCTGGGGTGGTGACATGGATCCCTGGTTTAAAAAATTAAGGTGTGACAGACCCACATTCTGCCGTAGTCCACTTGAAATATTTGTCATTTTGGCTTACTCTACACTTGTTGTTTCAAGAACAAGATAATAATAATAATAATAATAATAATAATAATAATAATAATAAAGATGAAGCTCATCCGCAAAGCAAATAAACAATAACTCGTATAGTCATTATCATTAACAATTGCTGGTTGCTAAAGCTGGACCATCCTAGAACTGGCATTGCTGGCCAGATATGAGTCAGTCCATATTACTCAGCCTAGTTATTTCAAGCCCACAGCAAACATACATAATTTAAAGAATAATCATCATATTACTTTGGATTTGTTGGAATAAATAATCAGTCTCCCTTCTCAGTGTCCAGAGAGTTCGGTCATCACTGACAAATAATTTGGAGTTAGAGGCAGGGCCAAGAGGAGAGTTCTCTGACAGCCAGCCAGAAAAATGAGGCCTCAATCCGAGCTGACAGTCCAATCCTTCAGTTCGGCCCATTAGATGCAGCAGAATTTCTGCACACTTAGCGTGTCGGAAGGTACCACCCATAAACAAACTGGCAGCCTCCATGGGCTGCGAGGTCGGACAGCATGATAAAGGTTATTAAGTGCCATTCTGGTAGCCCATCAATCAATGCCAGGCGACCCGGGTTCAAAAGGATTATTCCTTCCAAGGTGGAGACACCTCTCAATGTCTTACAAGATCAACACAGATAGTAGAGCTGGAGTCAAGCCACCAAGGTTGATAAAGGTCTGTCTCTGTGTGCCTCTCTCTCTGTCTGTCTCTCTCTCTGTCTGTCTCTGCATCACTCGCTCCCTCTATCTCCCTGCCTGAATCTCAATGCAACTTTCTTTCTCATGACTTTGATGTTCCCTCTGTAAGAAGTGCTTGTTACCTATTTTTGAACCAAACCTTTCTGTTGTTCTCAACTTCTGGGAGTAACACATTACATTACTGTCATTTCGTAGACACTCGTATCCAGAGCCAAGAACCACAACTGCTGCATGCATACATAGTATCCGTTTATACAGCTGGATATATACTGAAGCAATTAAGGTTAGGTTGTACCTTTGGCAACTCAACGGCAGTGTCCTACAATGGAATCAAACCTGCAACCTTTTGGTTACAAACTCAGTTCCCTAGCCACTACACTACACTGCCACCAACAGAAATCTGCTCGAAATTTGGTATGGGCGGTTGTATTGTGTTGGCCTGTCCCACCTTGGCAACATCCTCTCTCAGTTCAGGAAAGCGCAGACTAGCTGCCGCTTATTTTTTGCTATGCAGTCCACCAGCTGAGCTGTATTGCATTGGAAGATGGCACTTGGTTGGTAGAGGCAGGCTGGAGGCTCCCGATTGAGCTGGGGAGTCACCCGTGCATGAACAAATGAGATGACTCACTGTAGCCCCCCTCCTCTCCTTAGCCAACACTACGCCCAATGGGCATCATTCATGAAATGTGAGCAGAACAAATTTGTACGTAAATCGTTCGTATTTGCAATTTTGCCCATATTTTGGTATTCATCAACATTTTCGTACCTGAGATTTGTTAGTACCGCCGAACAAAATTTCAGAATTAAAGTAAGTAAGTAAATTCAGAATGCCGGTAAATGTAGCTTCTGAGTGATAATTAGAATATTAATTTATTTTAATTTCTATTCAATTCACAAGACTAAATTTAGCTTTTGAAATACACATTGCAAACTTAATAAATTATTATTGTAAAAAGAAAACACTTTAGATTATGCCAATTAATCAATTGTAGGCTATGAAGCTGTTTAATTACGTAGGCTAATGAACGCTCCCAGTAGCCTACTATTTTTCCTAAATTGCTAAAACAATTTAATTCTACATGACCTTACATAGGCTATGGTAATTAAAACACACATTTAACCAGTGAATGAAATTTGCTTTAAAGTGGTTTACATGTCTGTAGCCAAGGTTGCAATTGTGGTCAACAGCTTAATGCCAGCGTACATCCAGTTCCCCTACCAGATGCAAAGACAGATGGAGGTAAAGGTAAATCAGGGTTTTTATGAAATTGCCAACCTGTCCAATGTTATCAGTGCCATAGACTGTACACCCCAGTGCACGTTTTTGTTGAAAAGTCGGTGAAACGCCGTCTCACGATCAGGGGGAAACCCGGATAAACCGGTTAGAATGTAGCCAGCAGCCTATATCCCGGTAAAACCTGAGCTGTGTGGGACATGCACATCAATGTGACCGCAATTAGAATGCGCCAGAGAGATTCTAAAATAAGGTAGCCCATGTGATTACCCGATTTCAAACCACAACTCACTTGCACAGAACCCCAACAGAATTATAAAATGAATAACGTTTAATTTGTTTCCAGGCTGCGATAAAGCAATGCGCTCGTATTTGATGGTACATGTTATCTCCTGCTAGGCCTTTACTTTACCAGTTCATGACGCCGGTACTGACAATATTAAAAAGAAGATTTCTCTTGATTGAACATCTGCTAATAAAACTTGGATTTCAGTGTCAGAATAATTATTTTCTTAGCTTTTTCTGGGCCATTCTGACTAGGTATGGACCTTTAAATGTAAGTGACAGCCTCCATAGAAGGCAATTCAAGGGCGTGGATTTATGCTAATCACAAAATAACGTGGACACGCATCGTACGTGAATACGAAAAAAATCTACCTTTTCCACACGGTTTGATGAATCCCTTGGGACATACATGTATGCGTATATTTAGAAACGCTTCATGACTGAGGCCCAATGACTGTAGCCCCCCTCCTCTCCTTAGCCAACACTACGCCCAATTACGCACCAGCCAGCAGGACTGGCAGCAGCCACGGTTGGCACTGACGCAGTGGCGATTCTGTTCCAGACTGCAGGGCTTGTCATTGCTTTGTGAGCGAGTGCTTTAGCAGGATGTGCCATGCTTGCAGGACAGCTACCACACTAAACTCCTTCCAACAATCTGAATATGATCTTTCCACTTTTAACTCCATTTGGCTGTCTGCTGAAAGTGGAAGATACTGCAAATGCCAACGCATCTGCTCCCATGCGCACAGGTTCTACCTACTCATTTATCATTGAAATTATTTTTTAAATGTTTTACATTTTTTAAATCAAATTTGATAGTTTTGCTTTTATACTTGTGTTGCACCGAATGTAAGAGGAGCAGCAGCAATGCATTGAACTGAACAGCAGACAAGCAGAAATAATGAAATGAAGAAGAAATGACTGTCAGCCAATCCATTCCCCACACGACAACAAACGGAAGCAGACTGACGCTGAAAACGGGCACTGCAGTCCCAGGCCTAAGGAGCTTGTTAATTTCAGCGACTGACTGCATCAATCGCGTCTTTACAATGCTGTCAGTGATCCCTGCCTCTCATCACAGATATAATTCACTGGTAGCCGGTAGCAGCATTTAATAAACCTTCATTAGACTATGAGCCGTTTTTAATCAAGCCTGTCAGCTGTGGTGGAGATAATGAGTGAGCATATTGTCGCTACATCTCTGTCATGCGGATTAAAGCCGGACTCCAGAGAGTGAGAACGTGAGTGAGTGTGAGTTGTCACACTGGGGGATCCTCTGTGGCTAATGAGTGGAGAGATGCAGCCAGGGGTCACAAGACTGCCTCCTGCTGGAAAGAGAAAGAGAAAGAGTAAGAGAAAGAAAGAGAGTGAGAGAGTGAGAGTGAGAGTGAGAGTGAGAGAGACCAGGTTTATGGTGGTTTTAGCGCAAACACTTTCTGCTGCCTCAAAATAGCAATACCACACCTCATCTTAATACCATCCTGCCCAGTTCAGCACAGGTTTACTTGCTATTTAAACAATGTGAGTGCTGGACGGTAAAATGACAACTGCGTCGGTCTGAAACTAGCAAAGACACTTGCGTTTGGGTTACCGCCACTTAGCGCTGAGTGTAAGGTAGGGCCCCAAGTGTCCAAAGTGTTGCAAAATACAGATAAACTGAATTCATCATTTCTGAATAATCTATCAAACATTAGTGGGTGTTGGATGAAAATTGGAGTGAATTATATGATACCACATCTGAAGTGTGTTTTCCAATGTATCCATAATTTAAAAGGAACCACACAGAAACAGTTGTGATGTAATCTTATGAAACTGAAGTATAAAGTTATAATATGTTGTGTCTGTATATTAATAATAGAAAATATATGGATATATTGATAATTCCCAAACCCACACCAACTCACCACCGCAGTACTCATTCTGCCCATGCTGATGGATTTTGAACTAGCTGATGGCTTGCAACTTGAGGACAAATCTAGATTTGAATCCAGCTTTCTTATTCTTTTTCTTTGTTGTGTGGTGGTACACTGCCCTGGCTCCTTTTTCTTTATTCTGTTCTTCTTTAAAAAAAAAAAAAAAATAAAATTTTAGCATACGGAGCTTTGTGTGCTGGAAAACAAAAAAAAACATAAAATTGTTGGGGGAGAAGGAGAAGAATCGTGTTCTTGCAATGTGTTATTTCGAGAGTCACGAGAGAGATTGTTTTAATCACGTCCCTGTTGTGTTGTTTACGGTCTTTACAATGAGATCGGATATGATACAATAAACCCTATTCGGTCAAACTAAATGTTTGTTAAAAAATGTTTAACAGGCTTTTACCTGAGGACATGATAAACTATTTAGAGAAAATATATACATTTAAAGTTAAAGTCAGAGGACGACAGACTTGTTTCACACAGTTCTGTCTCTTGAAAACTTATCAGCGATACACTTAATAAATGCAAGAAGAACACATCCCAAATTGTGCTCATCTATATAATCAGTAAAGAAGCTGGCAATACATATGTTGTACTGCACCTTTGTCTATATTGTACTGCACCTTATCCTTCACTGTCTCCTTATTGGCTTATGTAGTCATGCCAGAAAGGTGGGCAGTGGATATAAAGAAAAGGACAAACTTACATTTCCTTATCTTACTCTCTCTGTCTCTGACTCTCTCCATCTCTCTCACTCTTTCTTTCTGTCTCTCTCGCTCTCGTGAACCCTTGCTGTCCCAGTTTTGTGCCAGTGCCAGCCGGCAGCTAGAGGCAGTGGTGCCCTTGACATGGTGCTGCTCAGCCCCAGGGCTTGGCGGTGGGTGCGGCAGGGAGAGGTCGCGGGTGACACGGCGAGCTGTGCTCTCTGGTGGAACCACCTATGATGAAGTGCAGGGCCAGCAGCAGAAATAACAGAGCGTCACATGGGTCCTCATCAACCACGCCGCGCTGACCGAGATCCCATCACCGCGTCTCGCAAAGACAAATCTTCCTGGGCCTGCGCTATTCCCAGCATAGGATAAAACAGGAAGGGGACCCACGAGTCGGGCCAATCACTCCGCTGCGCTCTGGCGGCTGATGCCAGAATTCCATCTCTTGACAGATTGGGTTTCGGTGAACTTGTGCCGCATGTGGAACAAAAGAAAAGGACAATGAGGGAGAGAGAGAAAGCGAATGTAAATCTGGATTCTGTGACTTTTTGTGGATGTACACTCCGTTCTCCCCTTTAACTTTTTTTTGTTTCCTTATGAAGTGGAGTAAGCTCATGGTTGGAGTGTACGCGCTAGGCTGTGGCACGTGGGTAAAGTCTGCTGGAGAGGTCCAGGGCTTCGACAGAGCAGGGACTTTCAGTGGAGATCACTTTCGTGCCTGCCCTTTACGTTCTGACCCATCTCTGCAAAATTGACATTTAAAACGTCCAAATACTTACTTCAATACTGATATTGTTTTTTGTTGCAACTGAATACTAATTCACTTTGTCTAGAGTGTATTGGCCTTTTATGATTCATTTGCAATGGAAAACAAGACATGTCAAAATGCCTAAAATCTGGCTTTCAGAAATGTCAGATAATTTTGCGGTTCGGCATTCCAAATGAGAGAAAGACTATAAAAAAGTGATATAAGTCATCATGCATTTAAAATTCACTGGTGTCAAATTTAGGTGTTCACTTTCACAGCTTACATTTTTACATGCTATCATTCGTAGAGCTGAATATTTTCATATTCATATTGAGTACCTTTAGTTCAAGGGCACAATGGCAGTGCCCAACCTGGGATTTAAACCTGTGACCTCTGAAGTTGCATTTGAGAGCAGACCAAGGAGCCTATGCATGAGACCTGTCTAAATGCTGACAGTGTGCTGAGTGTGCTGCAGCTGGCCTTGGTCACAGCCACGTCTCATAGCTCTGGCTGTATGTGCATGCACACCTATTCCCCCGATTATTGAGAGTAATCAGTGTGAGGCAGTATTTCCATGAAGCATTTACATGGTTCAGAATAACGTGATTTCTGTAAAACCTGGGTTTACCTGGATTATTTTAATAATTGTTCTAAGGAGTGCATAACTGACACAATGACCCACTCTTGCAATTTGATTAAGCATGAAGTGGATTTCTTCATCTGTCCAAAAATGGTTACTTTTATTGATAATCGGATTGCTGCTCTTCACACAATGCTGTGTGTTGCTGTTCACCATGTAGGTTTGATCAGCTCGGGGGGCAAATTAGGTCAGCAGGGGGCCCTAATATACGTCGCTTTTGAATGCCGCTTTTTGAATCTTATGCATTAAACTCGTCATCTTATTCTGCTTTTGAAAATACAAAGTGTAGGCCAGGCTAATGTTTCTGTCCACACAAAACAAAATAGTTAATTTTGAAACGGTAGGCCTATGTGATAAATTGAATGTTCAGTTAATTCATTCATTTGTGTAGTAGGCTACATTTAAAATGCCATAGCCTACGTCAAAAAATGAAGTTCATTCATTGCGTTTCCTTGTCTACGTGGTCGTGGTTGTTCAGGTCAATTCTTCGTTCTTTTGCCCTGGTAAACATGTTGATTACATTCTACAAATTGAGACAATCTCAACTTGAGCCCTTCTTGGGTTACATCACATTACAGTCATTTAGCAGACGCTTTTATCCAAAGCGACATACAGTAAGTGCATACAGAAACGTCATCGAAGTAACTACAGAACAGATAAGACAAAGCACATCCTTCCCATAAAGTAGCAGCTATCCCTAGTAATGAACATTGAATGCAGTTCACAGTAAACTGGGTAAATCAGCTCTACTACAATTCTGTTCTAAATACTATTATAATATTACTATTATTGTTGGGGTAGAACGTAGGGGAATGGAAAGTTTGTTCCTCCACTGGGGAGCTAGGGTGAAAAAGCTCCACAGTCGGGACGAGCGAGCGCCATTGACACGGAGGGGGGGGAAGTGTGAGTCGCCCTGCTGTAGACGAGTGAAGTGTGGTCGCAGGGAACATACATCTGGATCAAGTCCTGCAGATAGGCGGGGCCTGTCCTATTGGGCTGCAGTAGGGCCAGGGGTCAGAAAAAAAATCTGATTCTGGCTGCTGCTGGGCAGCCAGTGGAGTGACCTCACCAGGGGGGGGGGATGAAATGAAATTTCGGGAGACACACAACCGGGCAGCGGGCAGCTGATCAGTTGGATCAGTTGAAGAGGGCAGGGCGGTGCGCAGTCAGGAGTTTGTGTTTGACCGCAATCGAACGCCGCAGACAGGCAGCAGACAAGTCAATCAGAATCAGGAGATGAGGCTCCAGCAGTGGCGAGTGCCTCCGTCACGGCCTGGAGAGCAGTTTCCGTGGAATGTCCGGTTCTGAAGGCGGACTGATGTGGGTCAAGCATGTTGTTCTGGTGGAGAAAAACAGACAGTTGGTTATGGACATCTTTCTGACATCAGAGGGGTCTAAGCTAGGTTTTTTAAGGAGTGGGGTTACACGGGCAGTCAAAAAAAAAAAAAACAGCAGGAACATAGCCACAGGTTAGGGAGGTGTTGATAATAGAGGACAGATATGGAACGAGCTCACCGGATATAGACTGGAGGACTGCTGACGGGATGGGGTCCAGTGGACAGGTGGTTGCGCGATGTTGCGTCACGAGTTGGAGCACATCTGCGTCCTCCAGAGTCTTGAAGGACAACAGTGTGGCGATGGGTTCGGTATGGGGGATGTGGGGTGTCACTGGATGCGTGAAGGAGTTCCGGATCATGGCCACCTTCTCCTCAAAGTGGGTCAGGAAGTCATCTGCAGAGAGGGATGAGGCTGAGGGGGGTGGAGGAGAAGGTGGAAAAGAGTTTATGTGGATTCAATTTAGACTGAAAAAATTATTATGGGTTAATTATGCTTCAAAAAGAAGTTAGTTAGTGGTACTCATGTTCACGTATTTTTTGTTTTCTCCCACTATTAATTTTGTTCCCGTTTTGTATAATCCCATTTTTGTTTCTCCATTTTTAACTGTGCTGCTAACTGACATCGGAAACGAAAATGCAATGTGCATTTGTGGAAGTCAACGTAATATGAATTATATTAATGAAAGTATTTCCCCACGTTTTAAATATATAACCTATATTTTGCTCAGTTATGCCTACACTGTTGATAATAATTATTTTGATTTAGATTTTATTTAAAATGTATGTGTTTGCCTCCAAGGGGCTGAGGGCCCGGCTCGTGGCATTTTGCCTCCCTGCCCCCCCCCACTCCCGCTAGTTATGCTACTGGACCTTGCACATGAGCAGTTTTTCAAAAAGCTGAAAGAAATCGCACAAAGACGTTTACATGCAAGATTGGCTCAATTGAGTTATGATTACTCTAAATTTGACCAATTTTGACCTCCAATGAAGATAATCAGATTTTACATGACAACTTCCATTGTCAGAGTACTGCCTTAATCGGGTTAAGATCACATTATTAATGTGCATTTAAACGTAGCCACTCAGACCCACTGGATTAAATGGTTCTCACCAGCACCGGGCTTGCTTTCAAATCTCTGGACATTGAATGGAGAGCGCACTGGCTGTTTTGTTAGATTTTATTTCTCACCCTTCCGCTCCTCTCCTGGTATTGGTTTTTGTAAGTCACTACGCTTCGCTCGCATCTGTCAGTGGTGGCTGTTGGGCCAGGGACTGGACTGTACAAGTCCTGTGGGTATAGTCACTGCTGTATGAGGAGCTGGGGGATGTTCACCCAACATTTGTGGAACATTTTATGCAGATCCTCAATTTCAGGAAATGTTTTCCCAGCCTCGCTCCTGCTCTGCTGCTCTAATCTCTGCAGTGCCCATGTGATCAAGGAGCATTCGAGAGGCTTGTCTTAAGGCTCAATGGCTCAGATGATGAATAGAAATGAAGAAATGTGTGGACTGGAGTAGGAAGCTGCCCAAATAGGAAAATAAAAAGTTACGAAAACAACCTTGGGTCTACCGCAGAGACTCATTGTACTGTCATCAGTTTTCCCCAAAGTCAGAGTAGTTACTCCCATCCATTCTGAGTCAGAATTATGGGCCCTGATCTAGCTGCATTAACAACAGGGCGCTTTAACCACATCACTGCGCTGAACACATCCTGCTGCTGTGCAGACCATTCAGAGAGAGAATGCACCTCCACATCACTGCGCTGAACACACCCTGCTGCTGTGCAGACCATTCAGAGAGAGAATGCACCTCCACATCACTGCACTGAACACACCCTGCTGCTGTGCAGACCATTCAGAGAGAGAATGCACCGCCACATCACTGCACTGAACACACCCTGCTGCTGTGCAGACCATTCAGAGAGAGAATGCACCTCCACATCACTGCACTGAACACACCCTGCTGCTGTGCAGACCATTCAGAGAGAGAATGCACCTCCACATCACTGCACTGAACACACCCTGCTGCTGTGCAGACCATTCAGAGAGAGAATGCACCGCCACATCACTGCACTGAACACACCCTGCTGCTGTGCAGACCATTCAGAGAGAGAATGCACCTCCACATCACTGCGCTGAACACACCCTGTTGCTGTGCAGACCATTCAGAGAGAGAATGCACCTCCACATCACTGCGCTGAACACACCCTGCTGCTGTGCAGACCATTCAGAGAGAATGCACCTCCACATCACTGCGCTGAACACACCCTGTTGCTGTGCAGACCATTCAGAGAGAGAATGCACCTCCACATCACTGCGCTGAACACACCCTGTTGCTGTGCAGACCATTCAGAGAGAGAATGCACCTCCACATCACTGCGCTGAACACACCCTGTTGCTGTGCAGACCATTCCGAGAGAGAATGCACCTCCACATCACTGCGCTGAACACACCCTGTTGCTGACAAAAATATAAAAATTAAAAAAAGTAACACAAAATAGTATTCATTAATTAATTAATATAGGAGTGCTTGAAAGGATGTTCCTACAATTTCATCCCAAATTGTTTGAGTAAATTGTTATGTGGTGAAATGTGATGGTGAATTTTGGGGTTGCAAATAGCTAGCTCTGAATCAAAAGAAAAGACAAAAATGACAAAATGACACTATAGTCCCATCGAGTATCAGTCCCATACCACTAGTGGGGGGTCGATGGGGCTGATACCGGCACAGTTCACACCACTCACAGCAGGTCCTTACAGCCGTTCAAGTGACAGCCTTTAGCAAGCTTATTAAAAATTAATCAGCTCAAAAATCTATGATTCTCGATCAATACAGTGTTAACACAGAGGTGACATTTCCATCCAGTGCCTTGGAATAACTGCGATGATTACTATTGTGTTTAACAGTGCAATTATTTCTGTATGCTGGTCAATATGTCATTACTGTCAATGTGGCTGTAAAACTAGTCTGTCTGAAGGAGGACAGTGCAAGAGGTTATATATTTATGTGCAATACAGATCTGTAAATTTCATAGCAGGTGTCAAACAAACATATAAATAGGAGTAGGGGTTTTAGGGCTTGATAAAAAAAAAAAAAGCCTACATGTTCTATCCAGTGAAGTTCTGTGGATTGTTTTCCATTTTCAATTTGCGCTTGGACACTGATATTTTAATTTATTAAGATGAAATTGATTAGCATGTACTTTATAATCTCACCACATTTCTGCGTTCATGTTTGTACACTGTCCCAGTTAAATAAATATAAAGTAAGTGTTGCATTTCTCTCCATGGCAGGTTTTCCAAATGAGCCTGCCGCTGAAATCGCCCTCACAACTGTCAAGGCCTGGCTCAAGAAGAACGGCGATGAGGTAGGCAGTGCTGGTTTTTTAAAATCCTCTGGCGACCCGCGTGCAGATAACCTGCCGAGCCTGCGTAGGATCTGTTTCCAGAGGGAGGAGCAGGAAGGCCAGTGTGCAGTCTGCTGTGTATCTGTGAGGAGTCAGATGCACATAGATCACAAGGGGTTTTAAATGTGAATGTTTAAAATTTCCTTAAAAGTTTAGACTGTCGTGTTGGCTTTCCTTTCTGAGGAGTGGAATACACCTCGTTGTGAATAACGGCAGTGTGAGCACAATGGTATCCTGTTCAGGAATCAAACTCACGCTGTGAGACGCGCACATGAAATGCTTTTTAGAGCTGCATAACTGTCCCGCAGTTTTAAGGTCTTGAGGAAGTGAGATCATTATAAAAGTCATCTTCATCATCAGCAGGGATGCCGATACACCAGCTCAGGAATGCTAATGAGATGAGAAGGGCTTTTGTCTGGTTATGTAACCTGTATTGATATGATTGCACAGTCCAAAGAAAATGGCACAATGCAGATGTACGCCAACAGAAAATGCAGATTGGAATTCGGGCCTCTTTGGGTTCTACAGCAGTACTTGCTCACTGCATGGGCAATTCACAGTGTAGGAAAATGCACTTGTGAATCCACTACCTGAGCCTGATACACGGGAAACATTCTCTACAGGAAACATTCACATTAGAGCTTGTGCTAGACCTAGACTTCCTTCATTGCTCTGCTGTTATACTTGAAACTAAAGTATACTGTAAACTACGCAAGAATGCACATGTCTTGTTATTAGGACAGAAGTGGATATGAACCTCTGATATGGTTTACAGCTGCAGTTGCCTTGCTCCTATTGCTCTGGGTAATACTGAAGTGGACCGCTCTGGATTAATGTTACTACTGTAATGCACCTTTATTGCATTGCAGAAGAACACAACAGAGTGCAGAAAATAAATGGCATTGTGTCACCCCTTTATGAGTTTTACTATTCAACACGCGACAGAGGTGCTTGTTATTAATTATAGAAAGAGGCACCTATTGAGAGCCGAAGGGTTATCTTTTGGCCTTAGAAGCCAACCAGTGTAGTCAGACACTCGAGGGTTTCCTGCATTGAAATGTCTTAGGCGGCCTGCCAAAGTGCTTGTTCAAGCCGCCTAAGAGAAATCGAGCAGAAAACACCCGCACAACGGTCCGTGCATTTATTTCACTGGAGTCTCTGAAAACTCCTGCTTTATAATGTTAACATCCCATCTTATTGGTTAATGGTTTAAACGGATTCTGAAGATTGATATCCCAGGCTATATTAGAGATGACAAGTGTGCTGCAAAGTTTAGGTAGCAAATAACAATGCTGAATATCGCTGATGTAATTTACATAGCAACTGTATGCTCAGATCACTGTGCCTCGGGGAAAAGCATACAAAAAAACATTAGTTAAGCGCGTAAGCATAATATTTCTGTTTATGTTTCTCATATCATTCAGTTTGTTTGTTATTGCATAGGAAACAGAACCTTCATTGCTTAACATTAACCTCTGTCCTTTCAAAATAATATAAAATTTTGCCATGTGTAGCTTATGCAATATGTCACGTTTTATCCTATGTTCATACAGTTGAATGCATCTGGCAAATAACTAAAACATAGTTGACTCTACAATCGCGGCAAGTTTTCAACTGCAACAGCTCAAACATAAATACGCTAACTGCCTTGAGTTCAAAACCTTTTTTTTCCTCACTCTTCTAGGCTATGACTGATAAATAATAATGTAATTTCAGCATTTGCTGTCTTTTACCAAAGCAATTCTTGTTTTAGGCTATTACTATTTTGCATAATTTAGCCTACCGTACATATTTAATGTCAGAAATACCACGTCCAATAAAACAGCAGACTGTACATTCCATTTTCTGTGCAAAAACAAGCTCTGAGACAACAATACAGTAGGCCTGCAAAACAATTAGTTACAAGCACACTGACAGGTGATACAGCTCTCGTGTCTCAATCCGCATCTTTTTCTTGCGGCCTCTGGTGGATGGAGCTAAGGAGTGAGGAAAGGAAGTGAGGAAATGAGGCAAGGAGTGAAAGTAATGTCTAGATGGGGTGGAAATCTTGGTTAAGAGATGTTTTGGACACGTTTTTGACATAAACGTGTCAATTTAGCTCAGGTTTTACAGAGATATAGCCTGGCTACATTCTAGCTGCTTAAAAAACACTCACTTTTCAACCCATTTTAGCTGGCTTTTCACCTGAACGCGAGACCGCGTTTCCCCGACTTTTCACATGTTAACTGGGAGGCAGATTAGGCAGTGAGTTTGGGGTTTAATTTTTAATACAAACTTGTCCATCTCTAGAGAGCCAGTAGTACGTAGCATAAAATAAATGTAGCCTCAATAAATAGCATTTCTTTATTGGCTGCTTGTTTCATGTTTATTTCACGTGCTTCATGTGCGCATTTAACCAGGTTAAACCAATCGTGACCTGCATCAAACTATTTCACTACAACTATTTTAAATTCTCTCTGCAATAAGATTTTCCTGTGGGTGCCCAGGCCTCTGAGAAACCACAAGATTGGTGTCTATGATTCAGGAAATGTATAACTTTTAAATATTTAATTCCATCTATTAGAACTTCTACCATTTATTGAGGGTGTGACAGAACATTTCCGGACAAAAACAAAAAGTTTTCTGTGAGAAATGTATTCTCAAGCTCACGTGCACACACTGCTGTATTTTGACCTCTCTACTAAACTACAGCCAGACGTATAGGTTATTGGGTTATAATTGTCTCCCCACCATCCCCGAGTATGTAGCCTATGTCACTTTGGAAAATGTAGGCTATAGATTATTTTTTAATGAGCGTCATATGCATTGCCGTTAATGTGTAAATACACCAGAAAACAACCAATATCAATATTATTTCAATGTGCTATAAAGGGATGAACACACACAGTCATGGAGAATTGAATCTCGGCGTTAGTTGAGCTTGGGCGCTGCCATCTGATAAAACCTGATCGCGACGCCTACATTTTTCAAAGTGACATACATATTCGGAATAAAAGACTAAACTTTATACATGTGGCTGACCCTGTGATAACATAAAGTATATTTATAATTATTATAATATTTATTATTTATAATTATAATATTTATGGAATAGAAGGGGTATAGGTGTTAAGATAGCCGCGATGACCGGCCACACTTAGGCATCACCTAAGCCTCTTTTTTACCCAGGAAAAACCCTGCGCGCAGTGGGTCCACTGTTCCAAACAAATACGTCTTGCCTTCCCTGCACAATGTTGCAAGGTTAATCTGTCTCTAAGAGAAAGAAAGATGGAGAAAGTAAAGGATATGGGGGCTTGTAAAATACCACAACTAGGAAATGCTTTAGCACAATTAATAACATTGTTTTTTTATTATTTTTATTATAATGTATATGCTATTCAGTGATACACCCTGTATTAATATAACAGGAGCCTTGCAAAAATATGCCAATAGTTTTCCCCCATGATTTATTACTGTAACAATTATAGTATAGCAGTGATAATCTGGCTACCAGCATTCTACAAGCAACTATTTTTTTGATGATGTTTCTTTCATTTAGGATTAAGGTACAACAATAATTTGCAACTCAAATCTAAATTTTCATACAGAATAGTAATTACACAGAATCGATTCTCTGTTCTGTGACATGATTAAAAGACTTTTAGAAATATTGTGTGTTCTTTTACCCTCCCACACTTGCTCTTTACTAATGCACTGGTGCTTCAGCGTTAATGGTACAGGCAGTCGGACAGCTGCTGCTGACTGTGATTTAACTCTCACTTTTGTATGCACTATGCAAGGTCAAGTTCTGTGGAACTTGTTGGCGAAATAAGTTGCAGAAAGGCACATGCAACAGATGTTATATATCATATAAAAAAGAAATGCTTGGCACTTAAGAGTGTTTGTTTTGAATTTCTGCAATAAATTAAACTCACATCCAGATGTCATGGAAATATTTTCGGTGAGAAAAAAAAAAAAACTTAAACTCCACTGTGTTTGAGCTTCTGTTACTTTGTTTCCATAATGCTTTGTTAGGCTGGTGGAAACAGGGACCCAGTAGCAGGCAGGGAGTACAAAAAAAAGTTTAATGAGAGACAGGGCAACGGTACAAAAACAGTGTCCAAAGAGTGGTCACAGAACAGGCAGGGGTCGGAACCGGGAAGGTACAGCAGAGGTACGAAAACAAAAATCAGTCCAAAATCAGGGTCGCGAGAACACAGGCAGGAGTCGAAACCAGGGAGGCGTAACAGGAAACAAGAGAAAACAAAAAGACAGCAGCAACAAAAAAAAAACAACAGGGAAAAAGACGAGGAATAACAAAAAATTCAGGAACAGAAACAGAATGACACTAACGGACAACTCGGAATGACACTAACGGACAACTCGGAATGACACTAACGGACAACTCGGAATGACACTAACGGACAACTCGGAAGATATTTCACAAACCCTAGAATAACAAATGGTGAGGAACTCGCGAAGAAGGACTGAAATGACTGGGTTAAATACACAGAGGGAGACAGACATAATGGGAATCAGGTGTGCAGAGGCAGGGAGGGGAGATAGCTCACAGGTGAGAACAATGAGGGTTAACAAGGAACAATAACGAGGGAAGAACGAATACATGGAAGGGACAAACGGGCTCGAGTAGGAGCGGAGTGTGTACAGTAATAAGGGGAGTCTCTAAGCATAAGCAGCTGAAAGAAGTTAACAGGTATCTCAAGGACAGCTTAGTAATGCAGAAAAGATAAAGCGGGGAATCTGGTTAAATGTTTGTATCTAACTATAAGACAGACAATTAGTTTGTTAGTACACATTCATGTTAATGAGTTTAGTAAAGTGCACGTAACTAATAAAGCACCCAAGTGATTGTTAGCGCGAGTTAGTAATATATACAATTATACACGGGAACGAAAGCAGGAAGTAGCAGAAAATGAGACATTGGAAATACAGCGTTAACCCACGGAAAATCCCGAAGTCACCCGAATAGTGCATGCAGGAGACTGGGTAAACAAACACACCGATGAGACTTGGACAACCCATGAACAGAGGGGATGCAATGATAACCGGGAACGTAATAGATAATATGGAAAATAATAAATAACCTGAATAATAATTAAAATTAAAATACAGAACAGACAGACAGATCTCAGAACTTAGCATACTTATCAGTGAGTAATTCTGACTCTTGGAAAACAGACTTGCAAGGGTTACCTTACAGAAGAGACCAGGATTGTACCTGTCGTCAAAGAGGTTCAAGAACAGTCGATTTTATTTTCTGGCTTGTATTCAAAAAAGGTGGTGCTAGAGAAGGGGCTAAAAAGTAAAGTTTCTAAACTGCATAAGTTGTCCTGGATAGGCTGTAAATAAATAATAACTCATTTTTTAAAATAGAGATACATTTTTGAATGCACAAGCCATCTATTGCCCTCTTGCTTATTTGTGTGTCACTGTCAGGTTGTCATATCTTTCTTTTTTTCAAAACAAATAAAGTCATGACTTTGCTTACTCTCACAAACCACACACAGACACCTGATAAAGAGCAGGTTGATTTTCTAAAATTGCACAAAATGGCCTTTATCCGTATTGTACATACATACATGTTTGTACATTGCCTGCAGTATACCAGTGCATAGTACGTCATGCAGGCTACATGCATTCAAAGGAACATGATTGAGAGGAAGAGTGCCATGTGATATGCATGCAATACAATTCCTCCTGAATAGATTGCTCTTTTCCTTGCCTCGGCCCATGGTGTGCTGACAGATTCCCCGAAAGGCCCAACAAAGCAGGCGTCCCCAGCAGACAAGTCATTTCACAGGGCCGATAAGCGAGCTGCAATGGAGATGACATTGTTCTATTGTGCTATTCAGGTGCAAGTGTGATAAATCACAGAGTACAATGGCTTGGCAAAGCATCTGACACAGAGCGGTTCAGGAGGGTAGCGGCTTCCTGGAGCACAGCGATAGCTGGGGTGGGGGGGCGCCAGCATTCCCCTGGCAGGTGTCAAGGGTCCCTCCACACACCCCAAATCCTTTCCATAATCTCCATTTCATTGATATGTGCAGACGTACGGGAAATGGGGGAAAGGTGCATTGAAATGGAGAGATGCCAGGAACTATTGTTGAATTTCAGAAAGACATTTCTAGGTCTAAAATGAAGGGGAAGGGGAAGGGGGGGGGGGGGTGTGTGTGTTATGATTGACTTGTAGATGTGAATGTTTCTCTTGGGCCAACATTTTGCAGCCTGATGCATTTTGAGTGAGCATAACAGGGCCTAATGCTCAGCATGCAAATCAGTTTATGAAGAATATGTAAGCATTTGTAGCTTTGCTGGAGGGAACAACACTCCCCAGTGATCATAAATGCCATATCCCCTTTAATCTAGGTGGAGCTTCCACTTTCTTGCTGCTGTTTGTGATTGACTGTGATAAAAGAGTTGTGAGTTAACTGCTTGTATGCACTCTGGGTGAAACTGAGTGCATTAAAGTGAAAATGCAGCTATTTTAATTATCTCCATTTCCCATGTTTACATTAAAAAGGCTCAGAGACAGAACACAGACAGACAGATGGAAATGAGATGGGGGTTTGCACTACGGGATGCGATCGAGGCGACGTCGGGTGTCCCTATGGTTCTGTTATCATCACCACAAGTCTAACTTTCCCTTCCTGTCAGCTTCATTTCCTCTTTTTTCCCCATTTCCAAATTAAATTTTGTTTAATTCAAGTTTACATCAGTTTAATCTGCAGATGAAAAATCCAGTGTGACACTTTATTTCACAGGCCCAGATCTGTTTTGCGATCCGCAGAAGTTTTAATAAAGTTCTTCGAATCAGATCTGACAGCATGGGATACGAGCATGGTTTGAATGCATCAAACAGATTGGAATTCTGTAATAAGCTTCCGTGTATTCAGAAAATAACGGGTGTGCTGCGATTTGAAGATATTTCAAAAACACACACACACACATCAGTTTAAATCGTGCTTTCACATCGTTTTGCATTCTTGGTTCATCGTGATTAATGATTGCTTTCGTTTTAAAGTGTTTTTTTCTCTTTCTTGCTTGTCCCACTATTTGTCATTTGAGAGACATTGATAATAAATCACTTTATTTTTAGTGTTGGAGAATTGCTGTAAATCTTAACATTTCGTCCAATAGAAGTGAAGTTGAACTTCACCAGTCTTTGGGTGAATATCATGCTGAGTGCATCATGTGATGACTGCTAGTTTGTGCTCCAGTTGGAAACAAATGAATAACTTGTGCTTATGTGTAAAATTAGACTTCTTTGTTGCTTTCTGGGAATTGTTTCCTGTTTGACTAGCTTTGACATGACGCAAAAGGCTGTCTGCTAAATATGATTTTTCTCCCAAACTAGTTGGTTATGTAAACAAAATTGTAAGTTATTTTAAGCTCAGAAATGGTTCTTGCAATTTTGCTTTAAACTGATGTGTGTCACCCAAAGAGTGAGAATTCTACAGTTAAATTACAATGCATTCATTCTAGAAATGGAATACACATGTGGTGAAACTATATTATATTATTGATAATATTATTATTATTATATATATTATTTATTATTTATTTATTTTCAAGAAAGGTTTTTATGGAAATGTGATATTAGCAGAAGCTTTCTTGCTTTAGGCCAGTGGCTGTGTTCAAAAGAGAGCTCTATCTACTGTGTTCTGTGTACTAGCATACTGTGTACTGTTTACTGCATACTGTTTACTACACGACATGCAGCATGTGAAAAATATTATACTTCCTATTATCAGCGCAATGAGTATATATCATCTGGGGATTGTAAAGTTGTATGTGGCAATGAGACTTCGATTTTAAAAGCACGTTGTGCTTTTGAAGTTGGAGTCAAGCTCCGTTTGATTTTCAGCTGTCAAAGAGTGAGGGGGGGGGGTCTGTTGGAGCAGATGGCGTGACTTAACACAGCACGTCTCGTGATCATGAAGGAGACACAGAGGAAGGGAGAATATTTTTTTCCAAAATGGGAACTTTAATGTAAGAAAACTCAAAAATCTAAATTTTGAACCATGCATCTGAAGCATGGATCCGGTCACATATGTTATCTGTATTGTGTGGAATTGAGATATAAATTTTTTATTCTGTATTGCTTTAAAGACCCATCAATCAATTTGACCCGGTTTACCGTACCAAAGGGTCCAGAAAGAAAAAAAAGAACAGAACACAAGGGGTAAATATACAGGTCTGTGGCGGAATTAAAAGAGCACAAATCTCAGTAGAAACAGAGAGCATGATATCAATCAAATATTGCTTAGGGCTTTTTAAGACAGAAAAATCCAAGAAATAAACCAGTCACATGGTATATACAGGACCCCACCGGAGTAAGTGGTTTGATAAATCTGTCATAACGAGAGACAGCCATTTGATGAAAACTCATTTTCATTAGCTGGAACCTCTTACTTCTGGATGACACATTGAAAGTAGTCTTTATGGAGATACCATGCTAGATTAATTTGGAGGGTTTACTCTACTTACTCTTCTTTTTCTTCTCCTGTTCATCTTACTTACCATTTCTGATGATTACATTTTCAGGAATGCACCACTTTCCTGGTAATTATTCATTCTCCCCATTGACCTATATCTACCTCAGCCAAAATCAACATCTTCTGATATCCATTTCAATGGATACTTCAAATAGAAACCAAAAATTGTTTATAGTGTCCAGTTTCAGGGCACATTTTGGTACACATGTTATGTTGTGTCATCCAATACAGTGTGTTTATAGCTTGCTAATAATAACCAAGAAATAATACTGCTGCTTTTAGAGATGTTTATGTTTTCTACAGTCAACAAAAAGTATATATAAAAAAATTCACGTAATATTTTTGAGTGATATAATCTATACTTTTGGGACTGTTTAGTACTCCATTCTCCTTGTAGAAATAAAGTTCACGGGGAACAGCAGGTGGAATGATTGATGAATTAAACACCGCATGGCCGCCTACACCTGCACCTGCACAGGGAACAGTGCAGCTAAAATGTGCACACTTCTCTGGACTACAGTGCCCAGCATGCACAAGTGATGAGTACTTTTACCAGCTGATCTGCTTGGGAGCTCTTATGTGTTACTGTTAACAGAATTCTCCCAGCTGGCCCCACCTTTTTTTTAACCAAATTCCATGTATAAAAGAGAGCTGGCCTTACATCAGTTGTGATAACATCCTTTAAAGCAGAATCAAAGGCTCTGGCTGATCTGAGAGGGGAACTCAGTGATTTCTCCTGGAGAAAAGCCCTTTATCTGAAACTGCCCAGGTAAAAAAAAGACTTGTCATTGTTATATTACCTATTTTTCCCCCCTCCAGATCTGGAATATCTAACGACTGTGGGCATGTCCCATGGTTGCATTGCCTTACTTAAATTAAAGGCAGCCTGGAATAGAACAGGCATTCTCTGAAGCAAGTGTCAAGTTGCCTTCCGCTGCTTCTTGTATTTCTGTCTGCAGCCTACCAGCTTTACCATAGCACCAGATGATTAGCACTTCCACTGCTAGACTGAATGATGAGGTGGTGGAGTACCCTCTCTGAAACTCCTCCTGCAAGGATAGTGGCATAGCCAGTGCACTGGCACCCATTCCGGTGGGAATAGCTGTCGAAGATGCATTTTGCAACTACAGATGAACCTCGATCCAACGGACACCGATGCAACGGATTCCGGATCCAACGGACACAATCCGCTAGTGAATATCTGGTCCGAACGTTTAAAACTCCCGGGTGAAGCGAACGAGACCCGCCTACTGAGTAAAGCGTCCGCGAACCGAGACCGCTACTTGAGTAAGCGTCCGCTTGGCGCGCGCGCGCGGTTTTGTTTTACAAGCAAGCAAGCGTCGGTGGTTGTTGTTTGTTGTGCGCTATCTCTTGTATTATAGTGATTGTCGCTGCAACTGGAAAAAAAAACTTACGGACAAACACCCCCCCCCCCTCCTAGTCCGGATCGAAAAAAAAATCTCAGTGTATGTGTCTTCGATTGGCCATAGTTCTTCTAAAAATAAAAAGCTAATTGTGTGTTGTGATTGGTTTCTCAAATATCACAAGATTGGGACTGTCTAGTATTTAATAGCACTCATTGGAGAATAATTTCTTCCATGGATCAATTCTGCTTCTCAGATGCGCCTTGTGTCACCATGGAAACACCAGTTCCTATCTGAAAATGGCCTGTCGCTCTATTTACAATGTGATTCCTAATATTTGTCTTTATTTCCCCCTTGTGAAAAGCAATTATATTTTCTGTGTATGGTGCTTTGTTAAAGTTTATTTTTTCTAACCCATGCTTCAATGTTTCCAAGTTCAAATGTTTTATGTCTTCAATTTTCTTTAAAATAAAGTCCATTGTCACTGAAGATAATCATAATATAACACATTCTATAATATAATAAATTCTATATGTCTTTTTACCCATACAACTAATGATATGTCTGTTTCTGTAAGTGCTTTCTGTTCCATGCCCTGAAGGTAGTGCAGTAAAAGACATACAGACTGAGTTCGGTAATATGCACTTTTCCTGGGGGGACCAGAAAAAAAATCATATGTGCATCCATTCAAGCAAGGGACACCGTGTTTGTAAACTCTGAACTCAGCTTAAAGAGTGGGCCAATAGCTACATTACACTTTGTGTCACCAATTATGTTTTTGGCCAATCAGTGGTGTTAGTGATCAGAATTTACTTGCGAAACACATCTATAAAGGGGCAGAAATGTTTTTGCAAAATGCCTCATTTTAATTCATTTTTAGAGTTCATTCTAACTTGATTTTAAGAATTAAAAAATTTGAGGCAATTTTGTTAAATTCTAAATGGAAAATATAGGTTTACATTTGTATTTCCAATAGGTCATGCTACAGCTATTTCACAATGATAAGAAATGGTTGCACGTGAAATGGTTGGACTCAGACGACAAGACTTCCAGGCACACTGATTTCTTGCCTGAGAAGCACATTTATTTATCAGCTATCCATCACAGATATCCATCTGTAAAAATAGATAGAGCTGCTTGAACAACTTAGTTGCTTTGGTCTGTTTCATCATTGTCCAACACTCTCATCCTAACCCTAGCACTTTGTTCTAAACTTTGTACAATGCGAAAAACATTGGACTTATTGTATATATCTACTTTACGCACAGATCAATTAGCATCATAAATAGTGGCCAAGGATAATTTAGAAAATATTTAATTGTATATATATTTCATTTTATACTGGGATGTTTGCCGTTTATGACAGAAATTGTTGTAATTTAACAATGAGTGTTTGATTGAACAAGTAATTGTCATGGTTTTTGGCAGCCCTGCTTTAGTTCTGCGGTCGGTTTTTTGTTTGAAGCCGTTAGATCACTCCATCGGATTTTCTGCCTTCCATTCCGGTTATTTCTTTTCGCACTGCAATTATCTCTTGCACCTGTGTTTGGTTTTCTTTCGATTTATATAGCTCTGTGTTGCCTTCTTCCAGCGCTTCTGTCTTGTCATTTGTTTTGACGAAGCCGGTAACAGGTATAGGATCTAGCGACTACTTGTTTTGAATCTATTTCAAGATACGTGGGACTTGCCTTAGTTGCTTTCAAGCTATAGGATTTTTGTTTACTGTTCTCTCTGAGACAGTTTTTTTGTTTGTAGTTGTTTTAGTTACTTTTTTGTCACTTTGTCTAGTTGAGAGTGAGAAGTAACTATTTTCTTTCCTGTTTTCCTTTGTTTTCACTCGTGTTTTGAGTTTATTCGCCCGCTTATTTAGGGTTCGCCAGGAGTTTTGTCCCATCTTTATTTTCTTACCTTCCCTGCTGATTAGTCTCCACAAATATTTGTGGTTATTTCCTTCACAGGAATAACTTTTGGATTCCCTCTCAGTCGCGTCTGGTCTTCCGCCCTGACTCCACGCTTACAGTAATGTTAAAAATCAAATTTTTATGGGTTAGTGCTATTGGCTTGTGCTTGCTACATCATACGGCCTCATTGAACTGTGATCAATAAAGGCTAAAAACAAACTAGCATATACTTATTGCTGTCTACATTCTAAAGCTCCATGTTGCCCTCCCTAATGTTAGATTCATAATTCATATCTTGCCTAGCATCGTCAGTGCCATTGACAACTGCAGGGAAAATTACTGCTGTTACTACAAACACCACTAATACTTTAAAGGGGTAATACACACTAAATCACATATTTTGAGTTATAAAGCTGAGTACCATTTCATAAATCACATGTATCCTATTGTTAAAAAAAACAAAAATGTAATTAAGCCGTGCCACCGCATTTTGTGTCAAAAAAGAGGCATTCGCTGAAATCCAAACTGAAAAGTTTTGTATGAGCCACGCCCCTATTTGTGATGTCAAAAAGGTAAAAACCTTTTTTCCACGTAAGCAAGTCAACGCCTCATCTCCCCCTTTTCTTGATTGATGGATATTCAAACTGCACAAATTACCATTTGCCCTTTCATTTCAAATGGGTTTCCCACATTGCTGCCTCTGCCTACATGCCTATGACACATTAACGAATGGATCTATCGCCCCTCCCTCAACTGTAACTCCTCCCTCCTCCCCCCTCCCGTCTGTGTTCTCTCACTCGAGCCCAATTTGCGTCTTTTGAAATTGTGAAGTGGGCGGAGACAGAAGAAAAGCCGGTGTTTATTACCCCTTTAAAATATCCACAGCATTATTACTCAGCTAAAATACTTGTATCCTGATAGTAAATGCTGCTTATGTGGAATTGTAGACTTTCACTCTAACCATTTTTGAGAGTTACTCCCTCCCTGCCTGTACTGTTGTGTAGAGTGACAAACGCAATACTGGATGCTCACTACCATAGTTGCCAACTTTTTTCCATGGAAAGTAGCTAACGCGTGCTCTAGAAGTCGCTTGAAATCGCTAGGTGTCATCATACAACAATTTGCACATTTATGACGTCATCACATACTAATTTGTATAATAAAATGTGTGTTACGTGAAGGAGGGTCATTTTCTGAAAAGATGCCTAGAATAGAATATTTTATTTCATATTACGGGTGTGTTATGTTATTTTATATATTAAAAGGCGTATTATTTAATTTTATATATTGCAAGTGTTTTATCAGTACAGTGCAGTGTATCAGCCTATTTACAGACTATATGTCTCTAGGCATGTCTGTATGTCTTTTACTGTATGTCTGTAAGTGTCACACTATTAACACATTTACCAGCTCACCAAAGTTAGCAACTCTGTTACCAACATACATATATAGAAAACCTTTCTTATTTCGTAATTGCAATTTAATACAATATATTCTCTTGCTTTTTCATCTCACCTTTATCTGTGTGGGAATTGGGGCATATATCTCATGCCCCAATTGCCTGATATTAGCGCTATCTTAGCGAGCTACCCTGCTGTAGGCCTATCCTATATAGGTAGCTATATAGCGAATTAGGTCCAGATCAGTGCGCATAGGCTGCAGTATATTATTTATTATGTTTAACACACATGGGCCAGACGTGCCTGTCAAACAAACCTGGCGGGGCACCCTGTCGTTCCTTGATCAGCTCCTCTTTTTGCATTCTAAGTATGGATTGGAAATAAGTAACAAATAAGTAATATGTCACACTGGTGGACAGTCGACTGTAGCTTCTCTCTGCACTTACGGCTGTTATGGGAACTGTAGAGCATTAGCGAGCGCAGGCTATAGACCCACCGTGTTGGTGAAGGTCCAAGGAATGTAGCAGATGTCTGCTCAAAAAGTCATTAGATTTGTTGTTAGGCTTTTTTATTTTTAAATACAGTCGCTAAAAGGGTTGAAAAAGCCACTAAGTTGGAAACTCTGCTCACTACATTTACGTGACAGAAGAGGGTTTGGTGGGGGTGTAACTTCATTGTCTGAGTGGTTTGGTGTGCATTCAAAATGAGACGAGCTCATGCTTGTGACCATGGCTTGTGGCTTACAAACATTGGCAACAAGCGTTGCTGCTCTGTATGTTTTATAAGAGATTGAAGGAAAACATTTGAACCGCAATGCGCTTTTCCCTGTCAAATTCACTCCCAGACTACCGTTTTGTTACGTTCCGGCCCAATGTCTGCACTGATTAACTATTTCACCCTGAAGAATCATGTTAGTTGGATATTTTATGTGCAGAAAGGTTGTGTAACAACAATGCAATGACAAATCTGGGTTCCCTGTTACATTTTGTAGAAGACACTCTAAATCCGGAGTGATTTGAAAGTCTATACAAAAAGGTTATCAAAGAGCACAGATAATACCAAGTTATCTGGGTCCCAACTGATAGGCCTAGTAGTCATTAGATAAACTTACAAGATTAAGTGCCATTAAAGGTGCAAGAGGGAGATTGAGGGGTCTGGTGCTTTAAAGGTGCACTAAGCAGGGTTTTTACTTTGAAAATGTTATAAAATAACCATACTCATTCATATTTATGGTGAACTGGCAATCTCTGTTGAAAAAATAATAATTGCTGAAACCTTGCTCTGCTGCATGTATTTATTATTCTAAGATGTTTGGGACGTTTCAGGGTGTGGCACTCTTTTCTGTGTGGGTTAGGGGTAGGTGTGGCTACAGAGCCTGTGGGGTGGGATAAGGTTTCAGCAGAGAGTTTGTAGCCAGCTGGTTACTGCAATTGCACAGATGTAGAAGCACAATTCAAGAACACAAAAAGCACAGTGAAGCTAAACAACAAGCCTACAGGTCGTCTTCAAGAAGCAGAGTCAACCTAGGATTTGCTTTTCCTCGATGGCAACAGCTGAAGTTTTGCAAGGGTTTGAAAAGTGATGTCGTGTTGGACCTGTAACGTTACCTTTAGCTACCCAGCTAGGTAGCTAGATAGTCAAGATCAGGTAACTTTTGTATACAAATTAATAACTATGTAGCCTACTATTATGTTGTATTTGAGAAAATAAATAATATCTGTATACAAATCTTCATGAGAAAGTAAAAGGGTATTAGCTAGCTATGATAGACAAATTAAGGTCTGCAAACGCTACATATTTCACACGTGATTCTGTCTTTACACCCCAGTTCTAAATTGACGTTCAGAATAATTTTAGCTAAATAAAAGTATATCGTAGCCCAGCTATGCAGTAGGCTAGGCTAGCCTAAATTAGGCTACTATTTGCAGACTATGAGGCGGAGTAGCCGTCTGCCATCCAGTAACGTTAGTCACTGAGGGAAAGAATTTAGGTAGGCTACATTCTGCTTATTTTACTTTATTAATTCACTTTATTTATTCCACATATAAGTGGTTTTGGAGCTTGATGTTTTATGCTAGGGGCGGCAGTGTAGTACAATGGTTAAGGAACTGGACTTGTAACTGTAAGGTTGCAGGTTCGATTCCCAGGTAGGACACTGCCGTTGTACCCTTGAGCAAGGTACTTAACCTGCATTGCTTCAGTATATATCCAGCTGTATGAATGGATAAATGTAATAAGACGTATGTAAGTCGCTCTGGATAAGAGCGTCTGCTAAATGCCTATAATATAATATAATATGCTTGGTGTTTTATCCACTCTTGCACCAGGAAAACAATAGGCTCCACATTAAAATTCTTAAAACCACTGGTTTAGGTTGCAACAATATAATCCCCAATTACAACTGCGTTCGTTGGAGACTGCAGCAGGAAGACGATAAGGCAGAATCAGGGCCTCAAGTGTGTTTCTGTGCCCTCAACAGAGGTGAGTGGGTGGGGTTTAGGACTGAGGATGAGACTTATTTGATTATAAACACAGGACCACATAAAAGCTCAAAATCCTGCATAGTGTACCTTTAATTATCAAATGGATTTGAGGGTTTATCTTTAAACGTAGCACAAGCAGAATACATGTTCAGAGTTTAGGGTGAGTTGAACAAATATGCTGTTTAAATAGGTCAGTTTCCTGTCTGCAGCACACTGTGATTCAGCTTTCCTGACAGTTATAGGGAGCTCATTCCACCACTGGTAGGCTACAGTAGAGATGGGACTTGACCAAGAAGAGGTATCCTTTCAGGAAACCATAGGAAGGTGACTGGAGGTTGCAGAGTGGAGTCGTCTGGCTGGAGTGTAGATATTGATGATAGATTGTAGGTGAAGGGGTCTAGTTCCTCTTGCTACCCCACAGACAGGGGCCAACAATTTGTATTTTATTAATGGTAACCATGATATGTGGTGAGGCATAACATACAAGTACTTTGGTTGATTATAGATGAGACTTGCAGCAGCATTTTGTATGAGAAGGAGCCTGATGGCAGACAAACAAGGAGGAATGCAGAAGTCCAGTTCAGGATTGAAAAAAACAAAAACAAGTTTATAGTCCAATGATAATTCTAGATGTACATGTAATTGTAGCTCATAATTAGTTTTTTATTTGATGGATTAAGTCAGCAGTGCTGGAGACACTTCAGGCATCTAAGGCCCCCTCCATGAGGGTGCTGTACGCCGGGAAGTGGGGCAGGTTCAGCCACTGGTGCCAAACGAACGGGTCTAGCCCGACCCGGTGTGACGTATCAGTCGTTTTGGCGTTCCTCCAGTCTTTTTTTGAAGAAGGTCTGGCGGAATCTACGCTAAGGGGATATCTGGCAGCCATATCGACCTACCATGATCGTATTGAGGGCCGGACAGTGGGAGCTCACCCTCTCGCCAGCTAATTTCTCTGAGGAGCCAGACGGCTTCGGCTGCCTATATCTAACGCAATCCCTTGGGACCCATGGGACCTGCAGCTGGTCTTAAATGCCCTCACTGAGTCGCCGTTCGAGCCCCTGGCTGGGCTCAGCCTAAAGCTCCTCTCTTTGAAGACAGCCTTCCTGCTCACTATCGCCTCTGCGAGGCGTGTGAGCGAGCTACACGGACTGTCGGTACACCCTGCCTGTATGCAGCTGGGGGACAGTAGCTCATCGGTCTCTCTGCGCCCCAACCCCGCGTTTTGGCGGGGTCTTCTCACGGTCATACGTCTCTCAGCCAATGGTGTTGGAGGCTTTTCAACCTCCTCCCCATGTGACTCTTAAAGAGACCAGACTGCACTCACTGTGCCCTGTCCAGGCCCTGTGGTCTTACATCTCCCACACAAGTGCGGTTAGGAAGACCAATAACCTGTTTGTGCGTTATGGAGGGGCTATGCAGGGTCTTGCCCTGTCTAAACAATGCTTAGCCCACTGGATCGTAGAGATGATTTCCACAGCTTACAGTAGCTCTAACGTGCCCGTACTCCACTCGGGGCGTAGCCACCTCCTGGGCCTGACTACATGGCGCCCCACTCGCTGACATTTGCACAGTGGCGGGCTGGGCCTCATCACTCACTTTCGCCAGGTTTTATAACTTGGACATAGTGTAATCGGCATAAGTTGCCTTCTCTGTCCTCTGGGCAGTGGAGCAACCTTGTATGTAATTTGGTGATGATTCAGGGTTTCTATCACCCGGTGGTTATGTTCCACGTTTTCCCACTTGAGCTTGCTCTTCTGGTAGAACAGCAGCTAAATGGTGTATTTTATTTGACCGGACTTGCACTCATGCTATGACCTGCGGCCCTGGTTACCCCACTACATCCCCCGCCTGACCTTATTTGGTACTCTGTGACCCATACCGTGGTGTGTTGACCGGTATGAAATAGAACATACGGGTTACGGATGTAACCCTGGTTCTATGAATATGGTCAACACGCCACGCTGCGTGGTCAGACGGGGAACCTTGCGCCCTCAGGACGGCAAGTGCCCTCAAGTCGACAAAAGAGGTCGGGTGGCGTACAAGCGGCATATTTATGGTGTGACGTGGTTCCGCCCGTAGTGGTGGTTAATTTGATAAACAGTCTCCTAGCAGCTCCTCCTCTCTGCAAGGATGACCCATACCGTGGCGTGTTGACCGTATTCATAGAACCAGGGTTACATCCGTAACCCGTACGTTTTAACTTTAGTTTAAGAAATGATTGAAAGGCAGTTGGTTTTATGTCATTATCTCATTTTATTTTATTTTAAAACAACCGTTTATCACTTTGCCAGACAGTCCGTCTTGTTTTGGTGAGGATAAGCTCTGCCAGAGATGGGTAAAGTGTGCCAGAGCCTGATTATATCATTCAGCTGTTCTAAAACAATAGAGCCATGCAAAAAATAAATCTAATATGAAATAGAATCTTGCAGAGCTGAGGACTGCATTTTGGTCATTTATCAAGGGTATTAATTATGTGCACTATCTCTAGCTTGCAGGAACATAGAGATTATGAAAAATGTAATGACCACTTTGCTGTTTTTTTATTAGCCTTTTCCTCGATGCTCACATTAATATGGATTAAGCTATAAACTCTAAGCCTCAAAGCAATCTTTGTCAGCAGTTCTATCCTGTAGAACCAGGCCATCGTTACTCAAGTAGTCCTGTATGTCTCTGCGACAGAGATTATGTAAAAATAGATCTTATTTGAACTTGCAAAATGACAGCATTATTTTAAGTTGTTGGGTGTTTGTTTTTACATTATCACAACCTACACAATCAGCTTTTCATAAATGAAAGGAGGGTCATAGCTGATCAGCTTTTTGATTAATGGATTATATTCTCTTCTGCAAAATTATATTTTTCCACCCACAACATTGTAAACCTCATACCATGAGAATTAAGCAATGATGGCTGTGGATTCTATAAAATATATTGACCTCTCATATATAGCTTGGTTCCACATACAACCACAGCTTTAGTGTGTGTGTGTGTGTGTGTGTGTGTGTGTGTGTGTGTGTGTGTGTGTGTGTGTGTGTGTGTGTGCGCATGGCTGTACATGTGTGCATGAGTGCGTGCGTGTCAGTATGGGCATGTTTAGCCTACTTAGGATAGAAAAGGTCAAATGCACCCTCGTGGGGACTCGGGAATGGTCCCCACGAGGGAAAAAATAATTTTAGGTTTAGGGGATGGGTTTAGGGCTAGGGTTACAATTATGGTTAGGGTTAGGATTAGGGGTCAAAGGTTATGTTTAGGGTTAGGTTTAGGATTTAGGGCCAGGGTTATGGTTTAGGGTTATGGTTAGGGTTAGGTTAGGGTTAGATTTAGGAAGTCCCAATAATGATAAGAATACAAGGGTTAGGTTTAGGGTTAGGTTAGAGTTAGGTTTAGGACGTCCCCACAAAGATATGAATACAGAACTGTATGTGGGTGTGTTTGTGTGTTTTTGAGAGAGATGGAGAGTTCATGCTATGTGTTTACTACATGTTGAACTTCAATAGTGTGTCTTTTATTTAGCATTCTGTGTTTAGTTTTTTTTTCTACAATAAGAGTTTGGTAAGTTCAATGATCCCCAAAAATAGATCCCAGATCCTAACTTTATACTTTGAGTATGAGGTCTAGTTACCCTAATTTTGAGTGCTACTATATTCCTCTTACAGTTATACACAAACCCATCCATTTACTCTTGTTCTTACACTGCTGAGAATGACTTACTGTGATGGGACCACACTTAACTCATGGAGCTGGCTGTCAAACAACTGGTGCTGAACAAATAACCAAGGTCCATATTCCCAAAGCTTAAACTTCTCCACAAACTATGAAGTATTTACAGCTTGGTACAAGTAGCTACTGTCGCAAACACTAAGTAGTGTTTGAAAAATTTGGTTTCATTAACTGCATAATGGATTGAATTGTCATGTACTGTTAATCACCCTCTTGTGAACCAATCAAAGGAGCATATATTAATTTGTTTAAAATATAATTTGTTTAAAACAGTCAATGATAGCATATGAGAACTCCACCCGTTTTGGAAATTATGAAAACTGACATCACTAGCTGTATGTCTATGTCGAGTGTTGAGGGTAGGAAATGTGAAAGTTTTTGGTTGCATCCCTGGTGTGAGTGTATGTGTCATCCAAGAATGGCCTTTCCCTATTACATTTTTTACATTCATTCAGTATTTGTACACAAGGGGTACTAGAGAATACAAGCTTTGAAGGGATCTTGTGCAATAAAGGCACTCACTATTGGGATTAACTGTTGCTGTTACACCTGTCAATCTCAGTAGTGACAAGATCAAAGCCATCATTATCATCAACGCCATAATCCATGCACTGATGATTTAGGTTTGTTTTTCCACCCATAAATGCAAAGTCTTCCTCGAGACCTCAGGTAGCTAGCATGCCTTCATCTGTTTGTGTTATAGTTGTTATTTTGCGTGTTTGGAATGGTTACAATATAAAAAAATATATCTTGTGAGAAAACGATGAAAAAACTGGCAGCAATGTTGCCAGTGAAAAACAATTAAATGAATGGAAAGAAATGTATAAATCCTGTTATTTTAGAGGATCACTGTTAAATAATGAGTTATTGCCATTATTTTACATAACCTTTTTTAAAAAGTTTTTACAAACATTTTACTTAAAAAAAATACAGGACACTTACAGGATTTCACAGTTTTTTTTCCCCCCACTGGCAACATTGCTACCATTTTTTATGGTGTTTTTTTACAGTGTAGTTAACGTACTCCTGTATTTTGTTACACGATTTGCTCCATGATTAAAACTGTATGCTATTTATACTTACTGTTAAATAAGTAGCTGATCTGTGAGCTTTGATTGTTATGACGTATCCTTCTTGCTATAATGACACCCGTCATCATATTTATTGCGTCTCTTTTAATAGCTCCTTTCCATTTGTATTAAAATGCACAGTTACCTCACAATTACCTTTCCCAAAATTGCTTTTGGGCTTCGTAAATCACATTACAAGTAATTTATTTGCATGATCTCCTCCCATTATTTTGTGAAATAACATAAGGACGCCCAATTTAGCATATTATCATATAATATCATTCAGGCTAACCCACAAAAATGAAAAATCCATGTATCTTTCCATTGTAGAACACGCAGTCCACTTTGCAAATCGTTAGTTGATTACCTCGACTCGGACAATTTTTTGTGGGGCGTAACAGTTTTACATGTGATATTGTACACACAAACCTTTCGTAAATTTACCTGCTATCCCAATTCTTCTGGGGAGTTTCTCTGGATTGGAAGGTCCATCTGACCTAAATGACTGCTGCATTCATCAAACTGGTGTGAAACCAATATTGCACTGTCACTTCTGAGCATGTGGCATTCTGTCACCATGAGAGAGTTTGACAGGACGTGTCTTTTAGCATTATTATCTGAAAAGGCTATCTTTGCTTCCTGACAATGTTTTCTTTTCCTTCAGTGTTGTCACCAATATGTCCAAATATGTCCGTCTCTTTAATCATGAATTACTATTTCTGCTATTACTGTTGCTAGTTACTATTTGTTTCGCTGTACAGTTGCAGTATTTTCTGATGCATATTTTATGTCATTTCTCTTTAAACAACAGGAGAGTGCATCTTTGGGATCATATATTTGTTTTAAATCTGAGATTTAAATTGTGTTTCCTGCCTCCTCCTGGAATTAGCAATGTATATTTGTACCTGAGTTGTACGTGCTGAAAAACCATTATTCACACCCGATTATTTAAATTTTTTTCCTGAATGCATCCTGAAATCAAGCGTCCTTGTTTCAGTATAGGCAAGCGATCGACTTTTTCTCTGCATGTATGCAGTGCCCTGGTTGCTGCACTTAGTAATTCAGTGGAAGTTGTCTGTGGTGGAGAACTCCTGTGTGGAGGAGTCTCTCGGTGCTGCGTGCCTGGGGCGCTTGATTACTATTAATGTGGCATTCTTTGCCAGCATACCGCCACCTGACACCACCTCTCACATCTTCATGCAGAAAAAGCAGGAAATGAGAGTTTTTAGTGACTTCTGCCCTGGTTGTTACACAGCACACACAGTAATGCTGTTTGGTGTCGGGGGGTTTGGGGGCTCATCGGGTGAGATAACAGTCTTATTGGGCCTTACAGTTTCAATATCTGGCTTTTTATTTCCACAAAGGAAAAGAGTCGAGAGTGGAAAAACTTTCTGAATGGCATTTATGTTACTGGTTTGGGCCGTAAAGTTTCTAACAGGGTGCTGGAGATGCTAAACCCAGCTGAAAAAATTTCAAATAAAAATAAGCAGAGGAAATGTTAGTGTAATGCACAAGCCTTGATGATAAAGAACACGTACAGGCACTATAGAAGAAATCTGTTCAGTTTGGAGGCAAAAATGCATGCGGTCAGGATCCAGCTTTCAGAAGAGACGCTAAACAGATGTATTCACTGTGGTAATTAATCGCTCCGATAGGGAAAAAATGAAGAGGATCACCGGCTTGTCTCAATCTGGCTATCTCATCATCACTAAAGACAATTGGTCAAGGTCCCTCTCCATCTCTGCTGAAGGGTGATGAGTGCTTGGTTGTGAATGAGGTGAATTTCTCCCTTCACTATGACCTGCTTTGAGATAATGAGATAATAGGTGCTTATGAGGTTGGACAAAATGCTGGAATCAATAACATATGAATATAAAGTGACTAATACGGTGTAGGGCAATTTTTAGCCTTCAGAACAGCTTCAGTCCTTCTTGGAATACTGTCCTATAAGTCCTATTAGTGGGTTATTGGATCATTTTTCAAGAAGGAAAGCCTCCAGTTTTTTGAGGGATGATGGAGGTGAAACTGTGAACTCTGCTCCAGAACATCCCATAAAGGCTTAATGATGTTTTTTCTGGTGATTACAGAGGCTATGGAAGGCATTTCACTTCACTGCCCTTGCATTTTTTTTAGCAGTGTGCATGTGGGAGTTATCTTCTTGGAATATGGAAAACCACAAGGGAACAGTGTTTGCACCATAGAGAGCACCTGTTCTTGTAAAATGGCTTTTATATGACCATGCAGTGCAATCATGGACACAATGACTTCCATGAGATGGCTGCCCATACCATTACAGATCAACCACCATGTTTAACAGATGGCAACAGGCATTATGGGTTGAAGGCTTCTTCTTTTTTTTTTTTTTTTCAAATGTAAACCTGTCCAGATGTAGGAAAAAGAGTAATATACAGGTTATCATGCCATATTACTTTTCCCCATTGGTCAGGGGCCAGTTTTGGGCTTCTTACACCTGCATACAAGTGGTTTCCAAATGGCGGCCCTGCCATACATACCGTGAAACTCACGACGTTTTAGCTGACACTGCACTGCTAATTGACATTCACGTTAATAGGAATCACCTGTGTAGCTGCCTTTGTATTTGTGAGGTGTTTTTCATGAGGTGTTTCTGTTATTTTGTTCAACCCCTGTAGTTTTCATAGGTTTTCATAGCCTTTCTGTCAAATGTTTTTGAAATTTTGCAATGCTTTTCAAAACCAGCCTTTCAATTTGGCATTGTAATACAATTCCCATCAGACATTTCACCAACATCTTATAGACAATGACTTTGCAATGAACTATGGGAGCTTGAGGCAAGGGAAATATGGAAATGACTGTTTAATTCCATGACATTACATTTTAGACATTTAGCCGATGCTTATCCAGAGCAATTTACACAGATTACACTATTTAAATACGATCCATTTTTACAGCTGGATAGTTTTACTGAAGCAGTTCAGGTTATGTACCTTCCTCAAGGGTAGAATGGCAGTGTCCCACCCATCAAACCTACAAACTTTGGCTCTACAAACCCAGCTCTCAAACATTGTGCTATATAGTGCCACCCTGACAGATAAACTTAGTAAACGTAAAGTGTTTTTCAATCAACAAGTAACTGGAATACAACTGGCAAACTGAGTTTCCCAATAGAAAGAGGATTTCAGGTATTGAGGATTTACTGCAAAATCTTAAAGAAAATGACAGGTCACCAATAGCATGAAAGCCACTGTACTTTTAGAACCAACCAAGAGCATACTTTTCCCAACTGTGTAATTGGGAGTAATTTATGTATAAACAGGGCATTGCATGTAGTACATTTGTATTTGTATTATCATCTACAAATATGAAATATATAATTTATTTAGTTTTGGGGTATTCTCCAGCCCTCAATTAATGAGCTAAAAACAAGAGTTTTGAAATGAAGGGACTGAATATGACTCAATGACTGAAAGATGACCTTTGCAAGTAATTTAACAGCTGAGAAAATACCCTACAGGTAAAATTGTCTTTGCTTATGTCCGGCTGTATTTCAAACGAGGTTGTTAGACTGATACTAGATCACTGTTTCACTCACGCATGTTTCATTTGAGTCAAAACATTTGTATAGTTATTTTTTTAACTTTAGGGTATGAATTTAATTACCCCCTTTTATTTAACCATTACAATAACTGTTTTAAATACACTAACAATTAAAAGTGCCACATATAATAAAGAAAATACACAAGGGTGTAACATATTCAAGACTGGGAAAAGATAACCTCGTCGAATACACCTGAGAGAAGAAGAAACATCAAAATAAATAAATGAGGTAGACAGAAAGAAAATCTATAAAACACACATGCTGTACACAGCTCTGGCTCATACTGTTATATAACTCCTGGTATGTGATGGTTCTCACAGGCATATTGCATTCTTCCAGAAACATTATTTATAGAAAAAATGCATTAATTCAGGTATTTATAATTGGCCGGACAACTTCCATATTCCGTGCAGCTCTATACAATCAAGTAACGCGTGTTCTACTGAATCTCATCATTCTTCTGTTGAATTAATCTATACGTAGAATTTTATATACATTTATATATACTTGAAAGCACTGTAGGATGTCACTAGATGTTTTTGCTTACCTGAGTAACATTGGAAAAACATTAAACACATTTGATGAGTTTTGTTGCTGATGCAGAAACGCTTGTATGATGCCCATGAATAATGAGCATTACTGGTGCAGGGAGAGCATTTACTGTTCAGATGCCTGTTGGAAGAATACAGACTAATTGTCTGTCCAGGATAAATTTGTTGCCCATTTGGGAACATTTCACTCATTTTGACATGTGCCATGTAAACCTTGCAAATGCAAATAGTCTCCTTCCTCAATGTCAGTTCAGAGCAAGTAGTCAACTGTCAGTTTGTGCAATGTTGTATTTCACACACTGCCTTCATTTTACAAGGTTTCTTGTGATTTATGCCCAAAAAAAGACACAATACAATAAGAAGTGAAGTTGTTTTCTGCCTTCATAGTTTAGTTTTTTTCCGCCTCCCTGACAGAGACTTCGATCAAGGCCTTTATGAATTGGTGAAGGGTTCTGAGGTTTATATCTGTGTGGTTGATGTGAGATTGATGTAAGATGGATATGGTTTCTCCCGGTGTGGACGCCACTCGGGGACATCGACACGGACAGTGCACTGTCCTTGCTACAGGTCAGCTCCGTCACACCCATTCACTGCCTGGGAGACGGAGTGCCTGTCAGCACACCCGCGACAGGGCTCATCAGGACACAGTTTTACCCTGTTAATCATCTTCAGGAGTGGCCTTCACTGCCAAACCCCGCCTACCTTTGGCTAAAATACCAGACATATAAATCTGAAGCTTACAATCACTAGCATATTCAACTCTATCCTCTAGCCGTGCTGTATGTTGGAGTTGTAGAATCCTGTAAGATTTTATTTTCCATAGAAAATTACCAGTATCCACAGTCATAAAGGATTGATTGACATGTGTCCTTGATTTTATAATTAATCATTAATATATTACAATGTGGGCAAGTTTGAGCTTGAGAGCAAAAGGTACAACTCTTGTACAACTGGAAATATATGTTAAATTAATTATTTAAAAAACATGACATTTCAGTCACTTTGATTTTCATCTGCTGATGAGGAAGTGCCACAATTTTTATTCTGCCTATACCTTCATTTTAATTTGCATAATACATGCAAATGTTATTCAGGTTTTTCAGCACAGCACAGAATGGTGAATTCACTTTGTGTTCGTCAAGAACAAAACTAGGATTTGCTTTTGAATGAAATTGATGGACAAATGTTGATTGAATCCAGGCCATGGTAAATGTTTTCTAAAAGCGAAAGGGTTATTGCAACACTTTTTTGATTTGTATTCAAATGCAGAAAAATACAATGCAACATGCATTTAAATTAATATGTATTTTTAAAATTAATATGTATTAATGAATATAAATGTGTGTGTCAATTTAAGAACATGTTTTATGACTTCTGAGAAACCATTGTCTTTTTCTGCAAGACTGTATAAAAAGAAATGGAAAAAGAAATAGTCTGCTGCTATAATAAAATATGCTTTTGCCTGTGTGAGAGGACTTTCTCTCTGCTTCCAGTACAGGGTACTCCCACATAGCCAACCTCAGCATGACCTGTGGGGAGGCAGATACATGAAAGGTTGGCTGTAAAAGTGAGTGAAAATTAAAATAGGTATGACGGTATGGCACAATTTCAAAACGTGAAATATAATTTTTCTATATGATAGTTCTATGCACAAAAAATGAAGAGAACTGTTGCACCCAGGGACAAGTCCATAAAAACGTTCCACTGTAGGTGTGTATATTCCAATTATAAATATTACAGTCCATGCAGAGAATCCCAACTCTGCTCAACAATAAGAGAAAATATCTTTTTCACTGAGCGTTGTAGAAATATTGCTTGATGATGCTCAAATGATATAGTTCACAGTTCTCAGGTTATAAAGTGCTGTATAAGAACCTGTGCCAAACGGTTTGATCGCATCTTCAGTGATGTCATTTATATGTATGCCACAGGTTTTTGTGCAGCACTTTATTCCCTGAGCACTGTGCGCTTTATAATTTGAGCATCATGGAAAATTTAAGTAATAATGGGATCAATTTTTTTCTCTATATGAAAATTGTCATGATCATGAACCTTAAATATGTAGATTGTTTGACAATATAGTTACAGTGTATCTCTTGTGTTCTGTTTACTTATTAGCACACGTGAAACTGTGATTGCACGGGCCAAATATAGCCAGGACATTATTTGGATTTTAAGTAATACAGAAATAATATTTATATAAAAATACACGACAATTTGTATCTCAATTCTAAACAATATAAACAATATAGCTATATGGTTAATGGTTGCAATTTACCTCTGCTCCGTCACAGTTTACCTCTGCTCCGTCACAATTTACCTCTGCTCCGTCACAGTTTACCTCTGCTCCGTCACAGTTTACCTCTGCTCCGTCACAGTTTACCTCTGCTCCGTCACAGTTTACCTCTGCTCCGTCACAGTTTACCTCTGCTCCGTCACAGTTTACCTCTGCTCCGTCACAGTTTACCTCTGCTCCGTCACAGTTTACCTCTGCTCCGTCACAGTTTACCTCTGCTCCATCACAGTTTACCTCTGCTCCATCACAGTTTACCTCTGCTCCATCACAGTTTACCTCTGCTCCGTCACAATTTACCTCTGCTCCGTCACAGTTTACCTCTGCTCCGTCACAGTTTACCTCTGCTCCGTCACAGTTTACCTCTGCTCCGTCACAGTTTACCTCTGCTCCGTCACAGTTTACCTCTGCTCCGTCACAGTTTACCTCTGCTCCGTCACAGTTTACCTCTGCTCCGTCACAGTTTACCTCTGCTCCGTCACAGTTTACCTCTGCTCCGTCACAGTTTACCTCTGCTCCGTCACAGTTTACCTCTGCTCCGTCACAGTTTACCTCTGCTCCGTCACAGTTTACCTCTGCTCCGTCACAGTTTACCTCTGCTCCGTCACAGTTTACCTCTGCTCCGTCACAGTTTACCTCTGCTCCATCACAGTTGACAATTAAATTATTTTTTATGATAAAGATATGATTGATATAAAGAATTTAGTATAAGGCACGGGTACATAAATCATGTTTATCTGTGAAAAATGTAATTGTACTAAGGTTTTCAAGCAGTAGATTATTGATATTTATTGTTTTGAACCAACATTCTCACTTATTTTTCATCTTTATCTTTTTTTATTCAAATAAATCATAGAGGCAAACAACATAAAGCAAATACAGATGATGGACAACAAATAGAAACACAAAAGAAGTTTCCAATGGTTCGATGTGATCAATAGTGAACACAAGGGTTCAAATTGAGGCTGTCCAATAATCCAGTAGGTCCCTTTAGAGGGAGGCGCATAGGAAGTACAGTGCTTTACTGTAAGGTGCAGAGCTTTACTGTAAGGTGCAGTGCTTTACTGTAAGGTGCAGTGCTTTACTATAAGGTGCAGAGCTTTACTATAAGGTACAGTGCTTTACTGTAAGGTGCAGTGCTTTACTGTAAGGTGCAGTGCTTTACTGTAAGGTACAGAGCTTTACTGTAAGGTGCAGTGCTTTACTGTAAGGTACAGAGCTTTACTGTAAGGTGCAGAGCTTTACTGTAAGGTGCAGTGCTTTACTATAAGGTACAGTGCTTTACTGTAAGGTGCAGAGCTTTACTGTAAGGTTCAGAGCTTTACTGTAAGGTGCAGTGCTTTACTGTAAGGTGCAGAGCTTTACTGTAAGGTGCAGTGCTTTACTGTAAGGTGCAGAGCTTTACTGTAAGGTGCAGTGCTTTACTGTAAGGTGCAGTGCTTTACTGTAAGGTACAGTGCTTTACTGTAAGGTGCAGTGCTTTACTGTAAGGTGCAGTGCTTTACTGTAAGGTGCAGAGCTTTACTGTAAGGTGCAGAGCTTTACTGTAAGGTGCAGAGCTTTACTGTAAGGTGCAGTGCTTTACTGTAAGGTGCAGAGCTTTACTGTAAGGTACAGTGCTTTACTGTAAGATGCAGTGCTTTACTGTAAGGTGCAGAGCTTTACTGTAAGGTGCAGAGCTTTACTGTAAGGGGCAGAGCTTTACTGTAAGGTGCAGAGCTTTACTGTAAGGTACAGTGCTTTACTGTAAGATGCAGTGCTTTACTGTAAGGTGCAGAGCTTTACTGTAAGATGCAGAGCTTTACTGTAAGATGCAGTGCTTTACTGTAAGGTGCAGTGCTTTACTGTAAGGTGCAGAGCTTTACTGTAAGGTACAGTGCTTTACTGTAAGATGCAGTGCTTTACTGTAAGGTGCAGAGCTTTACTGTAAGATGCAGAGCTTTACTATAAGGTGCAGTGCTTTACTGTAAGGTGCAGAGCTTTACTGTAAGGTGCAGTGCTTTACTGTAAGGTACAGTGCTTTACTGTAAGGTGCAGTGCTTTACTGTAAGGTGCAGTGCTTTACTGTAAGGTACAGTGCTTTACTGTAAGGTGCAGAGCTTTACTGTAAGGGGCAGAGCTTTACTGTAAGGTGCAGTGCTTTACTGTAAGGTGCAGTGCTTTACTGTAAGGTGCAGTGCTTTACTGTAAGGTACAGTGCTTTACTGTAAGGTACAGTGCTTTACTGTAAGGTGCAGTGCTTTACTGTAAGGTGCAGTGCTTTACTGTAAGGTGCAGTGCTTTACTGTAAGGTGCAGAGCTTTACTGTAAGGTGCAGAGCTTTACTGTAAGGTGCAGTGCTTTACTGTAAGGTGCAGAGCTTTACTATAAGGTGCAGAGCTTTACTGTAAGGTGCAGTGCTTTACTGTAAGGTGCAGAGCTTTACTGCAAGGTGCAGTGCTTTACTGTAAGGTACAGTGCTTTACTGTAAGGTGCAGTGCTTTACTGTAAGGTGCAGTGCTTTTCTGTACTTTCTGGGGCAGTAAAGCTCAAACATTTTCAGATCACCGGGCAAGACAAGTTTATGAGGAAATTACAGGATGTTTTTGAGCACCAAAGCTGTTGACGTTTATGATTACAGTGTGGAGTAACATGATTGTGTGAGTCTCTCTCTGTCTGTGTAAGATCACTGTAAGATTGTGGGTTGCTGGCACAATCTGGACACTTAAACATTTAGGCCTGTTTGGTTCCTCTGGTTAAATTTAATCTCACCTGTCATGCACGTGTTTGCTCAGCACACTTAGTGGAGACGGAAGATAAGAATCAACGCACACTGTTTAACGTTAAGATATTTGTCCTTTCAAAGTATAAAGTGAGTTGGAAAGCTGTATATGCAATGTAAGACTCACAAGGTCATAAACCTTGCAGATGCTGGAATTTTTTCAGTGAACATATGGATGTTACAGCTCAAGATCATCAAGTTGCAATAACCGGCAACCAGCACAAAGGCACAAATATACAAACCCCAATTCCTAAGTTGGGACAGTATGTAAAATGCACATAAAAGCAGAAAGCAGTGATTTGTAAATAATCTTTTACATATATTTAATTGAAAATAGTACAAAAAAAAGATATTTAATGTTTTACCTTATCAACTTTATTTATTTTTGTAAATATAAGCTAATTCAAAATTTGATGCCTGCAACACGTTCCAAAAAAGTTGGGATGGAGGCAAACAAAAATGAAAAAAGTGGGAAGTTCAAAAAACACCTGTTTGTAACATCCCACAGGTAAACAGGTGATGCTGTCATGAATGGCTATAAAAGGATATCACAAAAGACTCTTTATATTTAATTTTAATGTATTATAAGCGATACTATAAGGCAGGGGTGTCCAAACTTTTTTCACTGAGGGCCAGATGGAGAAAAATGATGGCTACCACGGGCCACAGGCTATTAGCCTATATATATATATATATATATATAGGCTATGTGTGCGTGTGTGTAAAATAAATACAAGTGCGCTCAGAAATGTGCCAACATCACTTAGATTTCTATTTAAATTAGGCGAATAGTATTATAGCCTATTAAAAGGCGAGCTTAAAGATATTAAGAATTTCACTCACCAGTGACACTTATAATGAGAACAGTGTTGTTGTGCCTTGGACTGAAGAATCGCTGTGATCGGGCATGAGGTTTGTAGATGCGATTCGCAGGACATCGCAAAGGTGACTGTTATCTTTGATCGCAAACGGCTCTTGTTTAGCATCATCAGGGAAAATGTTTGCTCACATATGTATGTGGAGCCGAACACACTCAGCATTCTTTTTGCGTGGCGCCTCATCTGTGGAAATTTTGACTTTTCCAAACTCTTGTAGAAGTCTGGCAGTGGAAGCTGCTGGTGCCGACTGCGAAGCAGGTCATCACATTGCATCTCGATGAGTTCCAACTGTATGTCCCCTGGTGCTTCATCCACGTTAACATGTTGATGTCCTTCTCAATAGAAGCAAAATCATGAAAGCGCGTGATCAATGACGTGATTACTGTCACATATTTCCCCATCTGCTCAGGGCTGTTGGCATTTGGGAAAGTGTCGATTACCTCCCGGAGAGAGGGGAAGTGTGCGGCATTGCGTTTACTGACTTGTCTCTCAAATAGACGGAGCTTCACGACAAATGCTTTCATGTGTGAGTACATTTGTGACACGATTGTGTCTTTCCCTTGCAAGGCTGTGTTCAGGACATTCAGCTGTCCGGTCATGTCAGTTAAAAATCCCAGGTCTTCCAACCAAACAGGGTCACTCAGTTCATCGACGGACAATCGTTTTTCTCTTAAGAATTTGTCGATCTCATATTTGAGGGAGAAGAACCGCTTGAGAACGGAGCCGCGGCTGAGCCATCGCACATCAGAGTGGTAGATCACGTCCCCATATTCTGTATCCATTTCAGACAGGAATGCCCGAAATTCTCTGTGATTGAGTGCTTTCGTGCAAATTATGTTAATAGTTTTCACGACTGTATTCATGACATCGCCCAGTTTCGTGACTTTGGCGCATAATGCTTCCTGGTGTATAATACAGTGCAATTTAACACCCTCGCCCCCAGACTCATGAACTTTTCTGCAAACCAGGGAAGCCATTCCGTTACGCTCACCTATCATGGCTGGAGCACCATCTGTTGTAACTCCACACAACTTGTCCCAAGGGAGATTCCGATTTTGAATAGCAACTGACAGCTTCAAAAATATCAGCTCCTTTCGTTGTTCCAGTAGCTGAGCAGAATCTGTTGTGTCGGTACTCTCGTCACACGCAATTGAATAGAAATGAAACAACGGAGCTTTGTCTGATATTTGAGCCTTGATGTTAGCTGATAAATCCTCGATTTGCCGGGCCACTGTGTTTCTCGCAACACTAACATTGCAGAAGTCTTGTTTCTTTTCTGGGCATACAATCTCCACAATTTTTGTGACGCACTCTTTTAATAAAATCACCCTCTGCAAAGGCCGTTCCATACTTCGCTATTAGCTTAGCCACCTCGTAGCTAGCCCTGGTAGCATTCTGCTGCGTTTGATTAGCATGAAAAAACTGGGTTTGTTGCAATGATAGGCTTGCCGCCAACTGCTTTGATTTCTCTTCTCTGGCTGCTCCAGTATATGCCTTAAAAGACGCATCATGTTTCGTTTCATAATGTCTCTTAACGTTAAATTATTTTCATCACCGCTACTGATTCCTGGCAAATTAAACAGACACACTTGCCTCTGTACTTCATTTCGCCATCGTGGCTGGAATTTCCTACATTCACTATCCACCTTTCGATTCTTTGCAGTCGCCATGTTGATAAGAATACGATTTGTAGGCTACAGGAACGTTGGCTAGCTAATGCATAAGATTGTTTTTTGTTTGGGGGGGCGTAAACTGCTGATCTGTTTTTAGAGTTGGGCTTTTACTATGCTGCCCCCTAGTGTTAAAAAAACAACAGCATTTTTTTTTTCTCATTTGTAGCAGCGGGCCAGATTGAATAATTATTCTGAAATGTTTCGAGGGCCGCTTTAAAACGCTTCAAGGGCCGCAATTGGCCCGCGGGCCGTAGTTTGGACACCCCTGCTATAAGGTCTCTGCATTTGAATGGATCTCAATGGGAATTGGGGGGTGGGACTAGATTAAGCTGTAAATTACACGGGAATAGTATGGAACTCATGGTTGGCTAATTGGATGTAAGTCATCAAGGGTCTGAGGTATCAAACGAGCCCCAAATCATCACTCTGCTGCCAGATATGCAGTAGATATGGATGGATCACTTTAAGGGTTGTTTCTCCTGGCTCATTTTCCTATTGGACTCTTCAAGTGATCCATCCATATCTACTGCATATCTGGCAACAGAGTGATGATACCGCAGACCCGTGATGACTTACAGCCATGTACGGTCAGCGCTAAAGGATGCCCCAGTAGTTTTGATATGTGCATTAAAATATGCTGGGTGTGAACTGCTGGTATTGTTTGTTCTTAGAACTATGGTTATCAATATTAACAAGTTAAGTTATGCAAATAATATTTCATGATTAGATTTCCCATCTACCGTCCTGTCTTTAACAATTTTACTGTAATTAATAACTGTAAATAAAACATATTGGTTAATGTAGACAGCCCTGCTTACAATGCATTGCTTTCAGGGTCTTCCACTTGTGTCTGCTTTGACTTGTTCGATGGACTCAACGTATTTCATTGTGTCTGCTGCAGCCTTAAACAAATCACTGTTTTGATGTTTTCTGCTTGCCACGTATTGCACAATGTTTAATTATTTGAATACTAAAATGAATACGTCTGTCTTCTAAGACACCTTGTGAATGCATACGCAGACCGTATTTAAGATTAATAAATGGAATAAGGTGTATACATGGTTTTCATTTGCAGATTATTATCGGCATGTTATTAAGATTTCACTTTTTTTTTTTAATGAGGGCTTAACTGTTTTTTCTTTTCAGAATAAGGTGTTTACATGGGCTGAATACTTGAGTTTTCCAAATAAGATCGGAATAATGATGTGCATGTAAACGTGGTCATTGTCTTGATGGCTGCCATGTTCCACTGCCATAGTCATTTGCTGGGTCAATCCTCAGTGGAATCAATGATAATGAAAAAGCTCATTTCTCCTGGCGTGTGTATATCAATAACACTTTTTGGGATTTGTGGATATTTATAAATACATATTTCATATTTAATGGAAATGATGAGGTATTGCAGGTATTGTTTCCATGTGTATTTTTTAAAGCACTGGGCACAAGCAAGTGCTGATTGTGACTGTTGAAATCTGTAATATTCAAGGGGCCACGGTGTCTTCAAAAGATGAAAGCTATGCATGTTCATATACAGAGAGCACAAAATATTATAAGAAAATAAATCCAGCTATATAGCGATTCAGCAATTCATGTAATTGTGTGCGTTTGGGGAGAGGGGGTAATAACAATTATTTAACTAAGGAAGGCTTTTAATTCTGTCAACTCACTTTTCTTTCCAATAAACTCACATCTTTTGTTTATCTTGGTAATCATTCCCCATAATGGCAGCCATCTCAAATGGTCTCATGAAACGATTAAGGCCTGATTAGTTGAATGGGGCTTGCGTGTCCCTGCGATTCTGCAGTGTTGTCAACTGGAAATAATGGGGAGCATGAGGTCTGTGTGATGTACAGAAATGGTGGCTTGTTATGAACTCTGTTGACCTCCCGGCATCTGCTACAGTGGAGATCCCCCACTTGAATACTTTTCACTGACATTTGAAATGATCATTTTGATCAACGTTACTTTTTTAGTGCGTCAGAACATACACTTCATGGTCAGACACTCAGCAATTAAAATGCCCGAGATAACACTGGTTATTCTGGGCCTTGTAGCTGTATTATCACCAATGGGGAAATCTGGTGAAATGCTACAGCTACTGTTGCTACCACAAGTGGCAGAGATAGAATGAAGAAGGAGGTGAATGCAGATGAGACACCTGTTACACACAGTGGCTGAACCATGACTGGCCTGTCAAATTGTCAACGTGACCAATCAAGCAGCTTATAGCATTTTATGAAAAAATTACTTTTTGTTCCAGAGCCCTAAAGGCTAAAAGGAGTCAATGTGCTAAAGGCACTTGGACAGACTTTACTGTACAGACCATACAATGACCCCCAAAAGCAAACAAGCCTCCATGTTTGTTACAAAGATTTGAAGAGCCATGTCGCAAGCTGACAGATCCCCGAATATCTCAGAATGATTCTCTGCTAAGGCAGCACCCATTTCCAGAGTGCTTGCTCTTTACTGCACCTGCATGCATCTGTCAAGGACATAGTCACGTGGTCTGAAAGCCAATGATATCACACATGATATATCAGAAGCCAATTAAGAACAGACAGGAAAACGCATGCAATGTCTTAAATAGCATGCCTGATAAATGAGATATGTTCCTGTATTCTGGATAGCCTTAAAATCTATATCTCACCAAAATGTGCATAATGGTACAAGCTTTTTAAATACATATTGTTTATAGCATGCTGAATAATTCAGGTAAAAAGCTATGAATATGGCTCAGAACTTTGTAATCTACCAGTGTTGGAAAGTAATGATATAATGGTTATTCAGTGCTGAATCTGAATCAGTGCTGAATCTGAATTCAGAAATGCTGTTGTTACCTTTGAGCAAAGTAATAATAATAATAATGCCTGGCATTTATATAGCACCTTTCGCGACACTCGCTCTTTACAGTGTACAGGGAAACTCGCCTAAACCACCACTAATGTGTAGCACCCACCTGGGTGATGCAACGGCAGCCATTTTGCACCAGAATGCTCACCACACATCAGCTGAGGTGGAGAGGGAAATAATCTTTTTTTTGCCAATTAAACTGGGGGATGATTAGGTGGCAGATTGAAAGAGCCTGAGTTGGGAGTTTAGCCAGGACACTCTTTATGATAAGTGTCATGGGATCTTTAATGACCACAGTGAGTCAGGACCTCGGTTTAAAGTCTCATCTGAAAGATGGCATCTCCTACAGCACAGTGTCCGCATCTCTGTACTGGGGCATTGGGGTTTTTACCAGAGGGAAAATTGCCCACTACTGGCCCACCAACACCACTTCCAGCAGCAACTTCATTTTTTCAGGAGGTCTCCCATCCAAGTACTAACCAAGCCCACACCTGCTTAGCTTCAGCTATTCAACAGGAGCAGATTGCATGGTGGTATGGCTGCTGGCAAAGTACATCTTCTTATTTCCTCCTCATTCTTTTTCTTACTATTCAGTTTAGTAGTTAGTAATAGTAAAAATAACTAGTGTTTAATGACGCTATTATACTCTACAGAAGAATACTATGTTTTGAAGTTTTGGGGAGATTGTAATAGCCTAAGTAACTATGTAGCCTCAGAACAAAGTTGGAAATATTGGCAGTCAAACACTGTGAAGTATTGGTCCCTTAAGAGAGAGAGGACGGGGGGCTAATTAAACAGCTCTTTACCAGGATAGTAGGGCATTGTGTGTCAGCTGCATTAAAACAAAAAGAGGAATGGAATGAGAAAGTGTGGATGGATGGAAACAGCAGGCCATCAATTAGGACTCCCCGTCTTTGCAGAGGCCGGCCCGTCCGCTGCCACATTCCTTCACGTTATTAGAGGACAGTGAGGCATCCTGTCCCAGTCCAGAATAAAAGAGGCTCATTAGGGAGATTACTAAAGTAGCACGTCAATGAGAAGAAATAAGAGAGTCAGGATTAATCCATACATCAAAAAGCATGCCTTCAAAGTGCTTTTATTTATTTATTATGATATATTTCTCATTCAGTTGCGACTAAGTTTTCTCACAGCTGCCCTACAGGTTCTTGTGGGTTTTTGCTGAAAGCTGCCCTTCTAGGCTAGCATTCAAAGCCTGATTTGCATATGTTTAAATTGTAAAAATGTACATCTACTAAGGCAGTATGCAATACAGGTAGTGAGTTATATTGTAGGCTCTATATAAATTTTTCCTAACAACTGTCCAACAGAATATGAGCAAAAAAGGCAATAAAAAATGTTTTTGTAGATTTTCAGCATGACCTTACACTCACAATATGAGAAATTTAATTTAGGTAAAATTAGTCAAATATTTATATTAAACAAACATTTATTTAAATTGACATGCTACTCTATAATTTCATCTCAGTCTTAGGAAACTGTATTCTGACCTTCCATGGCTTTTCGCTGGGGTATAAAAAATTAGGTGACACATGTATAAAATCAATATTTTATCCAGCACCATGGGAAAAGGCAAATAACATTCAGTCTGGAAATGGTTTCAAACACATATATAAAAAGCTAATAATACCACATTACACTATTTGAAAACCACTGAAACAGTGGTGAACTTGGCTGGTAGATAATGCCACCCACTGAGGCACATCGTATGCAAGCACAGAAAGCAGTTGGGTTAGGAGACAAAAAAAAGTTCAAGGGCCACAGGTGAATATCTGTAGAACTTCATTGCATCTTGGAGACACAAAGTCTCCAAATCTCATCAGATAGCATCTCCATTCCAATAGACAATAAAAAGTTACCAGAGAAAGAAAGAAAAAAAAACTGTTCAGGGCAATCAAAAAAAATGTTGTCTGGTGTTGGAGATGTCTGGGGTTTATTAAATGGCAATGAGAGATGACATCAAAATTGAGCTTTTTGTATAAGAGTCTAAGAGTATAAGAGTCTACTGTATAAGATGCATGTCCCTCTCAGGTATACATATGCTCATTATGGCAAAGCATTCAATAGATAACTAATAACTCCCATTATTTTGATTAATTATTACTATTTTAACTCATAATGAAGTTATTATATTCCATTATTTGAACTCATAAAATGTAAGAAAATCCAACTATATAGCTTTTCGGGGGACACACCATAAAAGTGGAAGAGTCATCGTTTAGCTAGTCGAGGATAAGACATCGACAGTTTGGTGAGTTTTGATAATATTTCATAAGAAAAAAAAAGTACCCCACAAATGAGAATTCAGCTTGAAGGATGTCTTTTCACCCTGGTGTGCCATCAGCAGTGGAAACATTTTTCATCATCTTTGCAGCTGAAGGAGTCCATTACAGGGAGAGAGCAGATTCCATTCTTTGCACATTTGTTTTGCTTTTCGGCAAAATGCCCTTGTTTTTTTTGTTTTACTTATTTATTTATTTCTGGATTAATGACAGAGTGTGTGCGAGCCCCAGACAGAGACCTTACACTCCAGTATCAGTATTCTCACAGCTGAAGTGTCCTGAAACCTTAAACACAACACGGACAGACGAGCGATCGTGTACAGGGGCCAGAGAAATGGCGTTTAGTGGCCATTATTTCATATCTGACCTTACGTCAGCAGTGCACAGGAGAAACAAGCTCAAGGCGGAGGGACGTCCATGGTTGTATGTCTCCCTCATCCTTCCATGGCTCGTGTTGTTTTGATTTGATTTCTCTAAACATAAATGTGCATTCTGTCCTTTTTTTGCGGAAGGTAATCTGGCCCATTATATGGAGCCTGAGGTTTAGTTTTGAAAATACTACTCTTACATTTTCAGCACATGAAAAATAAATCAAGTAGTACTCTGAAATTGCAGTCATAAGGGAAAATAAAACCATTATAAGCATTTCACAGTGAAATAGACATGAAACACTCTGCACTTCCTTACATATTGCTGCCGCATGGAAATTAAGACTGTCAATCAAAATTATTTTAGTCCAGTACACTCTGTTATGTATTGTGAAATGTTTCATCATGATTGCTTTCTTGGATATTCCACGTTGAAATTTGCCGGCAATATGGTTTCGGTGTCGTGAAAGCCAGGTGGCTGATTTTTATTCACACTTAATCATTATTCACACTTCCTGATTGATGCACCATCATCACATTTGAACAGAAAACTTGACTTTCACTCATAATTAAAGCAATCTAGATGCAAATCAGGAGATATGCAGATGGCATATTGTATTATGGGTCCCCTACAAGTCCCAGGAGTGGAGCTTCATAACCGCCATTATCAGAGAGACTGTAATTGCATCCCGCACACATAACAATAAAGGCTGCAGTGTGCTGCAATCTCAAACAATCCAACAAATTAAAGATATTTCTGAAAAGAAAAGACAGCTCATCTACCAAATGGCTGATATAAGGAGGCCTTTATTGTCTCCATCAATAATTTAGCTGGAATTTCCCTCGAAGTTGGCCCTTTTATGTCAGCGGTCCTCTGCAAACCCATTATCTTGTCAGGAGTGTCAGCTATCACATTCCTGCTGTGTGTCCAGTCCCCAGAGCCTGTGCCTCTGCTCTCACAACACAGTCATGTTTACTGGTACTAGGGAAGGGCAATCATGCAGGCTCAGGCGTGCATATTCCTATGTAAAAATAGATTTTATTAATGTTTTTTTTAATAGACTTTTTATGATGCTCCTGTTTTATCAAGGTTCAGTGCACAAGAGATTAGTCTGCAGTGGTAATGTCAGATTTCAGCAGGTGAAGTGAGCACAGTGTTTCTATGGGACTAGTTTTGTTTGCTGTCGTCTTTATCACAATGTTCAGGGACAGGGCAAATGGCCTCTCACAATTTTTTCCCCCTTTCATTGGATTTATATTTATATTTATATTTACCATTATTTGTTAAAGTTTGAATGATATATTGCTTTCTCATTTTGCCATGAATGTGTCTGAATTAATTATATTATCCTACTCCAATTTTTTTTGTTGAGAAAATTCAATTTGAAAAACATTTCAAAATTTTTCCAATGAGATTTGAGGGGGATTCCCCCACTGCAAAGTAAGAATGCTGAGCGTACTCAGACAGAACTGAGTGGTGGTCTCGGCCCCACTGTAGTCTCCCCGCAAAAGCCCACACTGGGCCGTGAGATTGCTCAACTCAGACATGCATTACTCCTGCAACCAATTTATGAGTGGGAACAACTCTGTGTTCTAGCTTTAGTAGTACACGATTCATGACAATTTTGCGAAATACAGATTTTCTAAGTGCCACTATTGTCGCATAAGTCGTCCATTTAACACGCAACCCCCCACCCAGTCTCACCTGCAACTACACTGACCCAAGCGTGACACAATGGGAGTTCATAAAAATATCTTTCACAACCAAAAATTTGTATTCCGTCAATGCAACAGGATAAAGCCAACAATACAGTAGTGAAAAATGCTGCACACTCAAAAGAAATATAAACACATTCTATGCAATGAACTACAGAATACGCAAAAATATACATTCGCTCGCTGAGGTGTATACGTACACCATACGTACGCAATGTTTGGAGTCCATGTGATATGGCGACACCGTGACAGAAAGGCAGAGGTAGAAAATGCAACAAAAAAAATGTAAGCAGATTTTCGACTTTTACTCTGAGCGTTCTTTTACGCATTCTTTCACTCAGAGTATTATACATATGGTCCCTGGAGTTATAAGGCCTTAAATTGAACAGTACATACATGTGTAAGGGCATATGTAAATTTGGCATCCCCGCGTAGGGGTTAAGGGTGCACTATGCAGGATTTTTAGCCTTGCTGTGGTCCTGTGTTTACAATCAAAGAAGTCTCCTCCTCCATCCTAAACCCCGCCCACTCCCCTCCGTTTAGGGCATTTTTAGCAACATGCATTTTGTTTGTGGAATAAGTAACATTAGCAGGCCATATCTTGTATTCAATGCAATTTTATTTGTATTGGGGATTTTTACAGAGAACTGTCAGAAAGACGCTGTACAGAAACATAGGCTAGTAGTGAGGTATGTAGTGTATCATAGCTAGATAATACCCTTGTAAAGTAAATTACTTTTTCAGGAAGATATGTATACAAATATTATTAATTTTCTCAAATACAAATGTAATATTACATTGTTATTAATACAATACAAAAGTTGTCTGGGTTTGGCAATCTAGCTACCTAGCTAGATAGCTGGAGGTAATGTTACTTACAGGTCCAACAGAAAACATGGCAACTCCCCAGCACTTTTCAAACCCTTGTTAAATTTCAGCTTGTTGACTCGGCTTCTTGGAAAACCCAGTAGGCTTGTTGTTTGGCTTCACTGTAGGCTAATTGTGCTTGCTCACCTCTGGCATTGCAGTAGCCAGCTGGCTACAAATGCTTAGCTGAAACCTGATCCCACCCGACAGGCTCTGTAGCCTCACCCACCCCTCCCCACACGGAAAAGAGTGCCATGGCCATAAATGTCCCAAAACATCTTAGAATAACAAATACAAGCAGAAAAGCAAGGTTTTTACTTTTTTTTCAACAGAGATTGCCAGTGCACCATAAATATGACTGTGCATGGTTATTTTATACTATTTGTAGGTAAAGATTCCTGCATAGTACACCTTTGAAAGGAACAAATCACACAGCCAGAGTCTCTCTGTACATTTCCTAACACAGGTGGCAAGCTCATTTAATTTTGGAATGGTGAAATGCTGTGATGTTGTACATTTTCAAACATGTTTAAGTGTTTTGTTGTGGTAAATGAAATAGCACTCAGCCGTAATTGCTCTTAATAAACCATACTTGTGGTTAATCCAATGGTAATACATTTTACTACAAGCAGGCCTGTATATTTGGCTGTCTATATGACCAATTATCATACATGGAAATTAAACACCACAGGGAACAATTACTTTGTTATGTTTCAATAGCAAACTTTGGGGAAATGTAATCAACAGCCAAATAGGTACATATTGAAAATCCAATTTTTGTTGTCTTTTATATATTCTTTTTGCAAAGGAAAAGGTTCCATATTATGAGGTGCAATTATTGTGGAAAAGCACATTATATATATTAAATCATTCCACTTTAATATTTTTACATATCACAATACATTGAATGCACTTTAAAATCAGATTAGCTATTCCTATATACAGAGAAAATAGAAAATATGAAATAAAAAGTATGTAAGTATAAAAATGTATTTAATTGCTTGAATCAATAAAATTTCTGGAGGGATTACATTAAATCAATTTGTCAAAGATCTATTTTCAGATCTGTTTTACAGACCATTTAAAGTGCTGCACATATGGAGGTCTTGCATCTTTTTTTTGGTGTGTTTACATTTCCCAGTCATTAAAAAAAAAAACATTTCCAATTTAGCTTAATTTTGCAGTTAATTATTGCTGACAATCTGATATTGGACTGAAGGGCTTGAGTCACAGTTGAGCAGAAATGGGTTGGCAGTGGGGGAGGGCGTCTGTATTGTGTTTCCCAAGCCTGTTTTTACACAAGCATCACCCGCATGGAGAAACAGGCAAGAGGACTGGAGAGGCGCTTGTGCGCCATACTGTTGTACCAACGTGTCTCTGAATAAGCATGAGGTGGAGAAGTTCTTTCGGTTGTTTTGTTTTCATTTGGCCAGTTTTTGTTCATGCTTTTTTGCAGTGTTTTTTTTTTCTTCTGTTCACATGCACACACACACACACACACACACGCACACATGCGCGCACACGCACGCACACACACACCTTCGTATTCATAAAACGTGAGCAGAACGAATTTGTACGTAAATCGTTCGTAATTGCAATTTTGCCTGCATTTTGGTATTCATCAACATTTTCGTATCTGAGATTTGTTAATACCGCCGAACAAAATTTACACCTGCTCAAGAGCACGCGTAGCGCGTTCGTAAATTCAGAATGCCGGTAAATGTAGCTTCTGAGTGATAATTAGAATATGAATTTATTTTTATTTTCTGTTAAATCCACAAGACTAAATGTAGCCTTTGAAATACACATTGCAGCTATGAAGCTGTTTAATTATATCCATAATGTAGGCTAATGAATGCTCACAGTGGCCTACTATTTTTTCTAAATTGCTGAAAATTTTAATTCTACATGACCTTACATAGGCTATGCTAATTAAAACACGCATTTAACCAATGAACAAAAAGAGGCTTACATGTCTGTAGCCAAGGTTGCAATTGTGGTCAACAGCTTAATCCAGCTAATGCCAGCGTACATCCAGTCCCCCTACAAGATGCAAAGCCAGGTGGAGGTAAAGCGGGGTTTTTATGAAATTGCCAAACTGTCCAATGTTATCGGTGCCATAGCCTAGACTGCACACCCCAGTGCACAGAAACAAGCTGGCAAAACTGTTTTGTTGAAAAGTCGATGAAACGCCATCTCACGTTCAGGGGGAAAACCGGGTAAACTTTATTTAAAAGTTAGTTTTTTAACCGGTTAGAATGTAGCCAGCAGGCAATATCCCAGTAAAACCTGAGCTATGTGGGACACGCTCATCAATGTGACCGCAATTAGAACGCGCCAGAGAGATTCTAAAATAAGGTAGCCCATGTGATTACCCGATTTCAAACCACAACTCACCCCAACACAATTACAAAAATAATGATGTTTAATTTATTTCCAGGCTGTGATAATGCAATGCGCTCGTATTTATGGTACGTCTCCTGCTAAGTATTTTCTTTCTTTGATTGAACATCTGCTAATAAAGCTTTGATTTCAGTGTCAGAATAATTATTTCCTTTGCTTTTTCTGGGCCATTCTGACTAGATATGGATCTTTAAATGGAAGTGACAGCCTCCATATAAGGCAATTCATGGGTGTGGATTTATGCTAATCACAAAATAACGTGGACGCGCATCGTACGTGAATACGAAAAAATCTACCTTTTCCACCTATTTAATTAATCCGCCGTAAACTTTTCGTAACAACTTCCTTCGGACATAAATGTACGCGTATATTTAGGAATGCTTCATGAATGAGGCCCATTGTATTTATAATTGACCTGAGATGACAGAGGAGGACCTTCGGGTAATTCTACCTGTTTTATTCGATAGTTGCCATATTTCGGAAGTGCTCAGGTATGCAAAATAGCGACATGTGAATGGCAACGATGTCCATACTCCATCCCAATCCATCAACCCGTTTAAAAAATAAGCACACAGTCAAACCAGTGTGCCATTTCGACGGGTGCCTGTTTTCCAAATCCTACTGTGGCCTTTATCACATTGAAATCCAAGCCACTCAATTAATGGCAAATGTCTATCGTGTTGCCCCACCCTTTTGTCATGGCTGCTTGCTCTAACCTCTGAGTCAGGCTCCTTTGTTTTATCTGAGTGCCATGTTCTCATCCACTGGTTCATTTTGATTATAGCCAGCATCTTCCATGAGTGGCCAGAGTGCAGTAATTCAGTGGAGGGAAATCACTGGCTGCAGCCCCATGGAGGCGTATCAGCCTGAACCCCTCCCCACCTCCCTCCCCCACATTCCTCTCTATTATCTGCACTTCCATCGTAGGGATTTCTAATCTGTTTGCTTCTTTCATTCATTATAGGGTTTTTTTTTTTTGCTATCGTTTTTTTGCTCTTTATTATATCTATGCTTCAGTGTCTCCAGTTTGGGGAACAGCAGATATTTCTGCTTGAGGAGAGGTTCCGTAAAACAGTAAATACGCTTAAAAGGGTTTCCAATTAATTGTTCCCTGCTGTGCAAGAGCCACTGAGGCAGTGCTGCAGATTTCCAATTTGAATATCTAAAAATACAGCAACTTGAAAGCAACAATAAAGTATGCGCTATTCTTACAGAAACATGTAAAGATTTCACCTTTGGTGATGTAGATTCAGATTCATTGTTTGACATAAACCAACAATGAAGTTACTCTCTTGTATTTCCTTTTATTTTTTTAAATATTGAAAAAAAAAACCTGATCATGCAGTTGACCAGAAAATAAGTGCTATCATATTGAGGATAGAGAAAACAGTGTATGCAAGGTGCAATTATATTCCAAAGGATATAATTATTAAGACAAAGGTTAATAATGCTGTAATAACTTTTGTGGTATAATGAACTGGGTGGCGATCTCTAATTTATAACAATTTCAGCACCTCAGTATTTGTTGGCTGAATTTTCATTTACCCTGTCATCTCTCTCATCTACTTAATTATTTGGTTGAAGCTGTTCTTGATTTACTAAATGATATTTTAGGATTGTCGGGCACATACTAAACACACACACACACACACACTAGTACACAGGTACATGTACACACATGTACATGCATTCACTAACACATGTACCCGCATATGCACACATTCACTAACACATGCACACAGGTGCACATGCACACACACACACACACACGTGCACACATTCACTAACACATGCACACAGGCACGCATGTGCACACATTCACTAACACACACACACACACACACACGTGCACACATTCACTAGCACATGCACACAAGCACACATGTACAAGCATTCACTAGCACACACACTTATGTGCACATATTCACTAGCATGCACACATGCACATGCACACATATGTGCACATATTCACTAATATGCACACAGGCACATGCACACATGCGTGCACATATCCACTAACATGCACACAGGCACATGCACACACATGTGCACATATTCACTAACATGCACACAGACACATGCACACAGACACATGTACACACGTGCATGCATTCACTAACACATGCACACAGGCACATGCACACACATGTGCACGCATTCCTGAACGCATGCACACAGGCACATGCACACACATTTGCACACATTAACAAACACGTGCACACAGGCGCACACATGTGCACATATTCACTAACACATGCACGCAGGCATGTGCTAATGTGTTTTTGGAGGTGGAATGGTCTGTATTTGAACTGTCTCTGCGGTTTCCTTCTCCAGCACAAGAGTGTGGTAAGAAAGGCCTGAGGACATTGCAATCTCTTGCCCTTCTCTGGGGAAAAAAACTGTATCTGTGTCAGTAACAATAAGCCATGCTGTTTATCCATCGCATAGCCTGAGAATGATCGGCTCAGGCACCTGTCACCTCCGGCTCCTCCTTTATCAGGAGCAGTGTGAGCCAGGCATTGCCATGTTGTGCAGTCATAAGCTGGGGCCGGATTCACAAAAATCTTCACAAGGAAAAATGTAAGATCTAGGATTTAGGTAGTTCCTAAGAATGTTCTCAAATGCAATTCTTCAACATTTTCTTAAGAATTTTTTTTTTAATATGAAATGTTTCAAACGGTTTTTATTCGACTTCGCCTTGTAGCTACTTAGCTTAACATTAGGTGCTTTTTGCTCGCTTGTTAGCTAATGGAAATAGAAAATACGAAACCCAATTTATCAAAGCAAGAGTTGGAGGTTATGGGGTAGGAGGTCATAACAAGCAAGCGGCTACTGCTGGGAAAGTTGGACAATGCTGGTGTGACAGTCGAAGCTAAAAAAAGGGCTTATGTTGCTAATGGTGATCATCACTGATTACATGAAACAAACAAAAGCACCTAACAAAAGGCCTATAAAATTGAGACTGTGAAACAAATCATATGCCTGTTTGTATAATAATAATAATAATAATCATAATAATAATATCAGCTAAGGATTGAAAATTGTGGTTTATAATGTAGTGAATAACCTTAAGACAAGTGTGGAGCTATCTTTGTGATAAAAAGGAATATGAGAAGAAACATAAGAACTTTGTTTTTATGAATCCCATTTATTTGTAGGTTTTCTCTTAAGAAGAAACTTATGAAGTAAGTTAGGAAAATACTTTAGAAGTTTTTTTGTGAATAGTAATTTTTCATAAGTTAGGGAAAAAAGTTTTTTGACCACGTTGATTAATATATTATAAATCATAAACATATTGTTTAGCATTGATAAACATTAATACATGTCAGTTAATGTGCTATTATGAAGAATGCTAGGTTGAAACTGTTGGACAATGGTATGGTATGTACTATTGAAACTGGGATTTTTGTGAATGGAAACCTGAACAACAACAACTACCACTGCTGCTTCTGCTACTACTACTACTGATTTTAGAATTTTTTTGATTGGCTAATGATGCATTTTTCTGGCAGAGTCTTACTGCATAGCCTTCCTTCACACAGTAAAATATGGGTTGCTTTTATCAATACGTTATTTATTATATTTGAACAGCAGTGGCGTGTGCCTGTAGCGGTTAGTTGAAGCCGGCTTGTTTCTGTCGTGACGGCAGGCCTGAGCGATGTGTCCATCAGGGGTGCATCAGGGGTGCTCCTGAGGCGGTGTGAAATCGCAGAGTTGCAGAAACGAGGTCTGCTCTGGATCTGCAGCTCTGGTCACAAGTGGGCAGTGATAGATGGAGGCAGAAGACACTGCACACTGCTGTGACCGTCGCCAGATGTGCTGCTGTCAACAAAATGTGGGGAAGGAGAGGGTGTGGGGGAGGCGTATGGTGACAGAAGGATTAAACTGTCTGTCTTTAAGCATGCTCTTCATAACTACAGGTATCTGTATCATAAGAAGATTGAGTATAAAGTTGTGCAATAGGCAGGTTTTTCTGTTTTAATTTGGTAACAAAATCAGTTCAAAACAGCATGCAACTAAACCGTAATGTTGTACAACTTTCTGTGTGGAGTTTGTATGTTCTCTCCGTGTCCGTGTGGGTTTCATCCAGGTACTCTAGTTTACTCCCACAGTCCAAAGACACATAGGTTAGGCTAATTGTGTGTGTGCCCTGCGACGGATTGGCGACCTGTCCGTGGTGTATTCCTAATAATACATACATATTTTCTGATGTTTTGAGAGAACTCAGGCAAGGCTTTTTTGTGCCCAACTGAACCTTTTTCTTACATTTGTGTATATAGATGTCAAACAATTACTACAGTAAGCTGTAGATACTGTGTGCTATTAGAGAAGAGCGCAATTTTCATTAAAATTGTTTGAGTTTCCAAAGGTTTCTGGCATTCCATCAAATCTGTGATTCACTGGCCACTTTGTAAAAGCAATTTAATTATTTAACAAGCCGAGCATAAAGGACTTATGTGAAATCAAAAAGCAAATTAGTTATATCTGGGCTGCTTTATTTACTGTATCAGAACACATGTTTTGACATGATGTGAAGGGAATTAATAGCTTTGTTCAGCGCCTTGTTAATATTATGCCGTTGAATTTATTGCAGAGCACATATCAGACATTATCACAGGGGATTCGCATGAGTGGTTATTTCCCTGTCATCCACATGGGCCATAAAGTTGAATGTATGTGTTTCAGACTCGTTAGCATGGATCTTTTTTTTTACATTTGCCATGAAGAATCCTATTTTCCAAGCCTGCATTTTTAATTTGGTCATCCTTTTCTCTCATGCTCCCTTTGTTCAGGGCAGCTGCCCACATTAGTCAAGTCACCACAGAGACCAATTGCTCCTCGGAACAATTATATCAGGGTGTCACCACCAGATGGAGGGGGTGTCTTTCATCATATCCCGCAGCCAGAGTGGGGACCCAAGGCCAGTGATCCTTGGGGGACCCCCCTCCCTTCAACCCCCCTCCTATCCCCAGAACCCATTAAAAGACAAGAGAGTTATCTGCTCTTTAATGAAAATGAGATACGGCCCTGTTGGGCTATGGCAGGCATATGCTTTAGTAGCTCCCAAATGTCAGGGAGCAAGAGATCCCCCGTGAAAACTCCCTGCACGCCTTATTCCTCTCCACGAGGAATTCTGGGACATGCATCCCTGTCACGCTGCTCTCATATTAGCCAGCTGGGGAGCCAGAGTACCTGATGTGTGGATGTGAGGGACGTCTGGCCAAACAGAATTGGGTAAGACCCAACGGCAGGTAGATACCTTGAAAAAATAACCTCCCCCATAGGCCCAGCTGATGTCAAAATAAAGCTGCTATGCTGTTTTGAACAGGTAACAGAAAATAAAGCCGTTGTGCTGTTTTGAAGTTTGCCTGTTACAAAAGCATATGCTACTGCTTCCTGTCTGCTGTTCATGGTGCTGTTTTTTCATTTATTTATTTATTTTACAGTTGATGTGCATGTGAAGCTGCAGGTAACCATACTATTATGGGTTTGAAGTCTCTGGTGGGGGTCACTGCCGAACCCTGGGCCAGGCTATCTGGAATGGTTTCAGCACAAAGTGGTAATATGTCATGCTGTGGTAAGCTGAGTGTAAGCCACTGTGTGTGAATCACCCTCGGTAAGGGTCACTGCCAAGCATACAGATAATACAACACAAACTTCCTTCAAAGTTTTCTGGGGTTTTGCTGACATCTGTAGCTCAGCCTGGGCTTAAGATCAGTGAGGTGACGAGCTGAACCGTGTCAGTTTTCTGGGGTTTTGCTGACATCTGTAGCTCAGCCTGAGCTTAAGATCAGTGAGGTGACGAGCTGAACCGTGTCGGTCCTGAGCGCCACTGCACCTGCTGCACCGTCTCCTTTCCCCAGCATGGCTTACCCATGGGAAACACAGCATCACCATACAAATCACTTTGACTCACCGTTGAGTTTTATGAGACGAGGGGAAAGCCAGCTGAGTTCTCAGTGATAGGCAGGAGATGTGGTGTTCTCACCACACTGCTCAAATAAGCGATGGATGCCATGGGTTTGATCATAGTCATGCCACAGTTCTCTGGTTAAGTAAATAGGATCAGGTACTCAGTCATTTCCCAAGAGTATGTGGTATTAGTAAGTCAGTTCTGTGAAAACACATTTACCTGCATGGAGAAAAAGAAGAGAGATCAAAGGACAAGGAAAAAAAGACACAGGAGTAAAACCATTATCGTGCATGGCATAAGTGATAAACAAATGCAATGGGAGTTGCTTTACAGGAAGACAGGCCTATTCTGCTATGGTTGTCACAATAGCAGGTCTTTGATCAGAAGTTATTTTTCAGAAGAGACTCAGCTCAAATCAACTGGATACATTTTGTTCACTTATTATTTTACCTGGCAGTGAATAATATAGGGAATTAATTATTTAAAAAATAAAAATAAATAAACTGGAAGGCTAAAACTAGTGTTAAAACTAGATCCATAGTTTTTCTCATTGTTATAGACCTTTCTCACAAACTGTGGCTAGATTCAAAATGTAAACAGTTGAGTCTACTATATAGGGAGAACATAGTGCGGGGGAGGAGTGAGGAGACGACTGGGAAGATTGACGCAGTTCAGTGCTCCGTTTCAGCGGTGTACAGAGACCGCGGCGCTGCGTGTATGGAGGAGAGTCGTGGAGGCGGAGTTTGTGTGTTGGACTGCTTGGTGACACTGGACATCTCGGGACAGCGGGGGCTATTTTTAATCATTCACTTGATTGATGTAACGATTCTGCTGGATGTCTTTGCTTGATGTTGTGTGTTGTGGGTTATTCTATTCTATTCTATTCTATTTTGGCTTGTATTCATAGTCATAATTACATAGACCAAAATCAATAGGCCCAAATAAAAGTAATCTACTCCCTTTTGCGATGAATTCCATTGAAAACAAGCATGAATAAATCAGGTGAGATGATTTTGCAGTCGAAGGTTGTAAAAGTGTTTGAGTGGTTTGCCATAGCTATTTGTACTGTCTGTGCCTGTATTTGCTTGATTGTATTTCAAAGCTAAATTTCATGAATAGATGTTTGTTTTATTATAATTTAGTTTCCTGTGACTTGTAGTGTTTCTTGACTTTACTTATTTAATCAAACAATGAGACTATATTGTAACTTTAAACCTGTGAATTGCATAAAGTGGGGAAATGAGTGTACACTGAGACATACCATTTGAAAACAAAAATGAAAAGTAGTAACAATGATTATGATAATAAACTAATAAAATGACAAGTGTGCTTCATGGAAGCGTGTGTGTGTGTGTGTGTGTGTGTGTGTGTGTGTGTGTGTGTGTGTGTGTGTGTGTGTGTGTGTGTGTGTGTGTGTGTGCTGACAATGCTGAATGATATAATTAGTTTGATAATGTAATGTCAGGCTTGAAGCAGATTATTATGCTGAGTGAGTTCCCAGTGAAGTGTTGAGCCCAGGACCTAGATAAGAGCCTGGAATGAGGGCCTGTTGTCTGTGATCAAGATTCTACTCATTTGCTTCCTATTGGGTAAGCATCAAAAAATTTAATCTACAGAAAGATGCAAGAATTCTTTACAATAATTCAGTTAACTGGAATGGGACTACCATGGACACCCATTTTCAAATAATATACTGTACTATACTATACACAAATAGGGTATATACAAATATATGTAATTTAAGTGTGGGAAAAATGTAAATATTGTTATGATTGTTGTTCCTAGTTAAGAAAATTAACATTTAAAATAGTCCGCAAATGGAATAGAGTGGGTGTGTGAATATTAAGGGTGGGACAATGCACCGATGCATCGCGATGCACCGATCCGAATGTGTAAATACAACTGCATCGATCTGTAAGATTCGAATCGATAAGCATCGATTAATATCGCATTTTAAATGAATGTGCACATGTATTCATTTATTCAAAAATTATTTAAAATATATATTTCTGAGACACGACTACTTTTAAAACTGTTTTGACCAGCTTCAATCCATGTTTCTGCTCCAACCCCCACGTAAGCGTGAGTTGAAAGTAGGGACAGGCGGGAATCAAGTGACAATTAGACGGACAGATCTGAGCGAAATGGCTAGCTGCGTGCTCGCTGAGTGCGACAAAAGAGACAGAAACTTACAGAATTTGCGATGTTCCGAACAGAAAATCAGTGGTATGGAAGCATTTCGGGTTTAGAAAGAAGGAGGGTGTACTTGACAAAACCGCTGCAATATGCAAGATCTGCCAAGTAGAAATCAGATACACAGGCAACACCACAAACATGATAAACCATTTGAGCCGACGATACACAATTGACGTGAAGGACAGCAAGCGCGTTAGCAAGCTGGTTAGCAAGCTAAACTCGGGAGTCATTGACACTTCCTTTCCTTTCCTGGAGAAATGGCCAAACGGTTCTATTTTTTTGTATAATTGTTTTTATTAGTTTTTATACACATACGGTGTCCAGACAGTTAATTGTAAAGTGCTTTCTGATATTTCAATTAAACCATTTTCTATTCAAAATCAAGTAAAAACAAAAATAGTAAGACTATTTCCAATGTCTTACGTTCAATTAATTATTACTACGTTAACTGTCCGATTCACAAAATGAATGTCGTGGAACCTAGATACACCATACCATGCAGAAAACATTTGAGTGAAAAATGTATACCTGCTCTGTATGAAGAGGTGAAGAAAACTGTTCGACTGTCCTTGCAAAACGCTACGAGAGTAGCTTTAACTACGGATGGATGGGCATCTTGCTCCACCGAAGTTCTAGATCGTACTAAGATTTAGGAAAGTACTATATGACACTAACCTATAGGCTATTTCATTTATCTTGGCCAAGTTTAGTAATTGTTATACATTTAGCCATTTTTATTTTGTAAATAAAGGAAATGTATTAGGGTGCCATGTCTGACACTGTTTGAAAAACAATAACCTAAATAGGGCAACTTTAGAAAATACACTGTCATGTTTATTGCTGCATTATTTGCTGCAGACAGCTGCAAAATGTATGGCATGCCTTAACAATAAACATAATGCTGTGAACTTGGTGTAAGGTTCTAATTGAATATTTAATTACTGCTGAATGTATCGGTATCAAATCACATTAGCATACCTATTAAATTTTTTTAAAGTATCTAAATTAATCGAACCGAATCTTATCGAATCGAATCGTGGTCAAACGTAAGATATTATGATGCATCGAACCTTTGCCTAAAGAATCGTAATCGAATCGAATCGTTATGGGATTGAATCGTCCCACCCCTAGTGAATATGCATCTTGATTAATAAATAAATAAATACATAAATAAATAAATAAGTCATTTGTGAAACTTGGGAAAACCCTTATTGTGTGAAATACCCACTCCAGTATTGACTTTTCGAATGAGAATTGTGTCATCACAAGCAAGATGGAACCAGCTTTCCTAAGCAACACATTTTCTTAAGCAGGAAAGGGCAAATCCCACAGATCTGGAGATTAAACCAGTCTGTCTGCACTTGTAATGTTATTATTATTTTTTTAAACATATTGCATTTGTTCATAGATTTAAAAGAACCTATCAGCCTTTTGATGAAAAAAATCAGTCACTGTGTTAAATGTGAGGGATTGGTTTTCACACAACACACTTCACACTAAAGCAGCTGCTGTGTGTTTCTCATGTACAGCATTCTTTCATCCTCCACATCTTTGAGGACTTCATCTCAGAAACCCCCTTTATTTATCTTCCTTAACCGTTCTTTCCTGGTTAATATGTGCTCACATCAGCTAATGCAAGCACAATGGGCTCAGCTATCAAACTGAGCTGTGATATGCTCTATAAAAAATACATTTCTAGGCTCAGTCAAAATCTCTTTCAGTTAAATGCAAATGTTAATGCAGGGTTTGAAGAGTTATGCAAGCAGACATATTAACCTGTCAGCTTGTGTAGCTGAAGAAAAAATATATAATCTTTGTACTACTGCTTTTCATGTCAAAATTAAAGTTTTTAAAATTTTATTCATTATTGTGCTGAACTGTCCAAACGCGACCACTTACGTTCATTTGTAGGTTAAAGTGAGGGACAGATGTTGACTGAATCCAGGCCATCATCTCCTGACGGATCAGTTGACAGGCTTTGATATCAACCCATACCCCTGTAGATGTAGACCATCACAGAGACTGGATGTGACACAAGTAGGAAACATGGCAAGCTCCTCTTGCATTTTGTGGCTAAATATGATTTTCACTTTTTAAGCCCATTCTTCACTGTCCCAGCTTGTGTTGCCCCAAAGACATGGTGCCGGTGAAGGCCCATAGATATTCATTTTGTGCTTTCAGCACCATGGCATTTCCAATAGATGTTTTGTTTTGGCGCGCTTAACGGAGGACGATTCAGATGAAAAATTAGGCGATTGCTGCCCAAGCGCGACGCTCATGCAAAGTGAATCTATTACAAAGAAATACAAGGAGGAAGGACTCGGAGCAGCAAGGTCAAAAGTAATGAATAAGAGTCAATCAGTATGCAGCTGTAGGAATTGGATGTTGAGGTGATTAATGGTTTTTCCTTATCCGTATCCGTTCTCCTGCCTGCTTCCTCTCCCATCTCCAGGGCTCGCAGAGAGCGCCACGCATTCCTCAAGGCAGCCTTGCTACCGAAAGAAAGATGCATTTCTGCCTCAAAAGTCTTTTCCTATTGTCTGTGGAGAGTCTGGCTCGAGGAATAGTTGCTGAGATGATGAACAGATTTGAATGCCATTTTCAAAACCCTCACAGCATGAGCTTTCTATTGTAGAAAAATGAAATTCGATTTGACAAGTTTGGAAAAGTTTTGCGAACAGGAATGCAAGTGTTGAATGTTCATTCTCTTTGGCTCGGTTGTGAGCATTGTCCCTTTTTAATTCCATGGGCTTCAAAAAAAAAAGAGATGAAAGAATCAAAAAGAGAACTTTGGTGCTTGTAAGATTCATACGCATTTCTTAAAATATGTATGCAGTGTAGTTTTAAGCTCTCATCTCATCAGTCATAAATCAATACTTGTCTGCTTTCTTCCCAGTGTGGTGCATGGGCAGAAATGTAATTCTTTAGAAGCCGTACCGTATAGCTTAAGGAACTGAGAATGCATTACCCCATAGGTGAGGTATTTAATCCAGATTTCACTCAAAAACGTCTTAATAGAGAACAAGGAAAATGTATGTTGCATACATTTCCCTGGTTCAGATAATAAATATTGTAGTGCCATTGTACCTAAAACTAAGCAGAAGTTCCAACAGAAGATGGAAGCTTAAGAAGTGATATTTCAGCCTTTCTCCCCCCTGTACTTTCTGCTTGGTGTTTCGATATGAGCCTTGTCCCCTGTCATCCATTATTGGCAGAGAGGAGCCGTTGTGTCTGTGATTAACGTTTACGGCCATTTTGAGTGGGTGACAGAAATGTTACAGACCAGGAGAGTGTTCCGCCCACTGAGACTGCTGTACCCCCCAGAAATATATCCGATAATTTTCATATAAAACCCCCCCTTCACGATCAGTTGGTATATGACCTCCGCGTTATCGCTGGGCAAATAGGGGGCGTTCTGTTTTGTAGACAATCCATCAAGATGCAATAGAATCATCTGAAGTGTGCAATTCAGTGAGCCTGCTGTTTCTTCTGGGCTTTTCCAGAGTACAGCACAGCTCATGATGAGACTCGTGGGCAGGATTACCGCTGGGAATCAGACCCCGCACCGTCCCTTTAATGCTTAGCTTCAAACTGCAGCTGCAGCTTCCCCACTCAATGTCAAACTGTGGGGGCGAATGGACAGGCGGTTCCCTCACAAGCACTTCTCTGTTTATGAATATTTTATTAAACAGTGTGCATGTTACTGTACTGTACCTAAGTATTCATTTCTACTATGTCCTCTTTGGTACCTTACAGTGGGAATTATATAGGTACCTCTGCAATCCTAGTAGGAACAGTAGTCATGAAAATTATATGAGATGACTGTCCTCCAATCAAAAAACTGTTTGACAAAAAAATGGTAACGTAAACAACGCGATACATTGGCTGGTAATGGTGCAATAATCTCTATTCTTACTGTGCCTGGTACAAAGATTAGTTATCCAAAGAAAAGGTGATTGCGGTTCACGTCCTGATTTGGTCGTGACTAGTCATCTGTTTGTTTGAGTCTTAGTGCAGCCCTGCACTGTGATGCTGGGTATGACCGGAGAGCTGGGCCTCGGAGGAACGGCGAGTAAATCAAAAAGTCAGAATGTTTCGCTTTTTCTGCTGGAAACATAACGGCTCCATTTCTGGGAGTTCAATAAAAACAATTTTCTCCTCGTCTGCCTGTTTATGATGGATGGCTGGAGAGCTCCATCATAAAAAAGTGTATAAGTTTGAAAAAAACAGCATTGTACACTGGACTAGTAGAATATTTGCTTCTTTTGATTCAGAACAGGTTTGTACTGTAGGTGTATGTTTGGGATCTGGGATTTTGTTTGTACCCCAGCTGTAAAACATTAGTCTTGAACTTGAACATACATAACTATGCGACTCATTTCCTGAGTTGCATCAGTTATTTGAACGTTTAGTGCATAAAGTCACAGCTAAAACCCTAGTGACAAACAGTTTACAGTTACATTTTACAAGTATAATTGTAGTCAAATTTATAATGCTTTTGGAAATGTGGGTTTTGCTTGGCATATAGCTGGCTCTGGAGCTATTACCTCCTGTAGCTATTTCTGCAGCTAGTAATGAACATTGAATGCAGTTCACAGTAAACTGGGTAAATTAGCTCTACTACAATTCTATTCTAAATATGCACAACAGGTCCATAACTGGTTCCCCTTTTCACATTTACCATCAAAAAAGGAGCATCTTTGAAAGAGCCACAATGCTTTAATATGTGGAGTTATATGGAATGTAGTTTACTTAAATATGTCTTAATGCAAGACATTAGCCAAATCAAGTACTGTATTCAATAGGCAGTTCATTAGAACAAAGTGTATTTCAAGTGTAGTTCACTTGAAAAAGTGCCTGAAGGTGAAATATACACATTCTGTGATTGCTTTTTGGTATGAGCTAAGCATTGCTATTATTTACACCAGAGGCATGAAAGGTTATCCTGTTTCTTCTGCACACCATGCAAATGAGCAAAAAAGCAAATAGAGGCTGACCTTTTAGTTCCAAAGAAACAAACACTTTATTTAGCAATAGATCAGACAGGTCTTATGGACAGCTTAGTGAAGGAGCACTGTATCACTTCAAAGAGCTAATGAGATTTAGGCTACTTCTTTTAGCAGAGCCAGAGACAAGGAACACAAATTGAAGGGGAATCTAATCTACATGAAGGTCATGCAGTTGCTACAAATTCTCATTTGCATAACTCAGAAACTTTTTGGAATAACGAGGATAAAACCAAAAACTAATAATAATAATAATAATATAAATAACTTGCAGGGCAAAAATATAAATGAATGAATACATAAATAAATGTTAAATAAAAAATAAGTAATCTTATCTACATCTGTACTGACAACAACTTCCCAATAAAATGCATAAATCAATACTCTACGGTCTTGTCAATCCAAAATTTGCTAATAGATTTTGACCGAACAGCTGCAACATGTTTATATTTCACAGACGGCTATTTTACCATTTCTATTAATCTTCGTATTTAGGCAGAGGAACCCTCATTTACACTGCGTCAGGCATATAAGATGTGTCTTTTTACGCTCTGAATGATTCTTAGTGCATTCTTTACAGTCATTAGCATGTACGGCAGGGATATTGTTTTTGGCTCAGCGATGCCACCCAGCTTGCAGAGTATAAAATGCCTGTGGTCACTCTGGCCTTGGAATGAGGGCGGTGTGTAAGAACCACGGCCTTGCTCTCATGTTTACAGTGGCGTCTGGTAAGCTTAAAATTGGCGTGGAATAGAATTGGTATTTAACTGATGACCCTAAACCTATTTTTTGTGATTAGCAAGCTAGCCAAATTTATATCAGATTTTACCCATCAGCAGTGATGGCTTTTTACTTAATTGTGTCGAATGCATTAGTATTACTTTTTGCACACTTATTATTTATATGACTGTGAGTGTAATGGAAAGACTAGCTTGGATTAAAATATTTTTGATTATGGAGATTAGTGAAAGTCTAATCATTTAAATGATGCCATTGAAGGCAAGGCAAAGCTATGCTAGCGTGTGAAATCTAGATAAAAGGGAATCGGCTGCTCATAGGCCATGCTTATTTTAAGGTGGCATGCTTTTTAATCATGGAAATTTGTCAAAACGTTTCAAGATAAATACAAAAGAATACACTCTCTGCCTGTCCTGTATAAAGTTCAAACATAGGCAGTGGCCTATTGCCAAATTCTTTTTATTCATTTGGAAACATTCCCAGATTTGGCAGTGCTGTGGTGTTAGGTGGGGTACGCCATTCCTCATTTAGGGCATTGTGGAGAAACCGGCTGTGCGCCTCCCTGTCCCCTGTGTGTGATGCTGTGTGCGCTGCTGTTTCTTGTTTTATCATAGGGGTCAGGCCCAAACCAAGGCCGCTGTAACATCTTGGCACATCGCTGAGCTGTAAAGAGGATGTGATGGGAATTCAATACAGGGAAGTAGAGACAATGCAAGCGTGGGACGAGCTAAAACACTGGGGGGGTGGATACAGGGCATTTCCATGATTTCTGCTGTTACTGCAGACAGTACGAATCTGATCCTCTGCCAATTTTGTCATCCAAGGGACTGAACACGTAATTAACCCTGTCAGATTGATTCAATAGTGCCGTGTTGATTCCTTTAAGCTCCCAGTGAATAAACGTACAGCTGCATGGTGTCTCGTTGTCATAATGATTTCCATTTTAGGTAGGGCAATCTCTGCCAGCTGAAGGCACACAGTGGAGGTAGTAACAATATTTTTCATTGGGTAATGTTTTCATCAAAGTGCTTCTGGTAAAAATAACAGCTACGACAGCAGCGCTTGGTGTAAAACTGACGTCATGATTTCTCAGTTTGTGCTACATGTGGTTTTATTTTATTTTTATTTTTTCTAGTATTACTCCTGAGCTTTTGGTTTCAGGGTAGGGCAGTGAAAAATAGTTCTCCTTTAATAATAGTGTCTAATCCTTTGGAAATGAATAGTGTTTCCACTTGAAAGGTGTCTGCTTCTTCAGCCTGATTAGGTGCTGTTCACCCCATTAGTTTCTTGTTAAGCTACATTCTTTCAGTTTTAGGGAATTTACAGCTCTTCAAACATCAAATGATAAGTAATGAAAACGGAAAACAAAATCCTCACAGTAATCCTGCAGGCTGAAATGAAGTCAGTAAATCCAACTTCAGCTTTTAAAGCACACACACACACACACACACACACAAATGTGTGCACACACACACAACCACACACAAACACACATACACACTCCAGACAAACACACTCATGTGCACTCAAAGAAAAAAATAGGAGCTTTGTGTCTTTTTTTTTTGGCAGATCCGTGTGTTTTTGAATCCAAATGTACTTCCATGCTGGGTCTTTGTCACGTATACCATCTGCTCCACTGTAGTTCTGTATCTCTCGCACTCTTTCTTGCTCTCTCTCTTTTTCTATCTCTCTCAATCTCTCTCCCCCCAGCATGCTGTGAACTGTCCGTTTCTGCTGTTATTTCAGGTACACCCTGATGAGAGAGATGGCTGGCTGTACGTTTATGAACTCAAAGCTCTCATCACACATTCTCTTAGGCAATGAATAACAAAATGTAAAAGTGTATAGCATCAAATTCATATTTATATTTTTTTCCTCCAGCAAAGACCTTTGGCCAAGACAGCTTTCAATCTTTATAGTATACTGCAATCAGCCAGTACCGTTTGTTGCGGACGTTGGAATATACGCAGATACTGTATATGCATTTTATTTTGTTGCAAATCACACTGCAGCGTCTATTTTGTAGGTGTACTCAGAAGTACACTTGATTAGCTGTCGTTTGCGCAAAGCCGATAGGTGACAACATTTTAACAATATTACTACCTGCAGCATTTTACTACCTTCTGTTCAATCTAAATATGATTTATCTTTTTTTTTTACTACAAAATATTTTGATCTGTGAGATGTATGCATTTTATACATCTCACAGATCAAATATTACATTGACTTCAACATTAAGGCATTTAGCCAGAGCAACTTGCACATAAGTGCATAGAAAATGATGTAGGCAATTAATACGGAATTCCAAGTATATGGGAATTGGGGGGTGAGACTAGATTCAGCTGTAAATTACACTGGTACAGTATGGAACACATGGCTGGCTAAATGGCTGTAAGTCATCAAGGGTCTGAGCTATCGAACGAGCCCCAAACCATCACTCTGTTGCCAGATATGGAGTAGATGTGGATGGGATCACTGCAAGGGTTATTTATCCTGACTCGTTTTCCTATAGAACTCTATGGGGAAAAAAGTCAGGAGAAACCTTTAAAGTGATCCATGCACATCTACTCCATATCTGGCCGCAGAGTGATTGTTTGGGGCTCGTTTGATACCTTAGACCAGGGGTGTCAAACTCCATTCCTGGAGGGCCACAGTGTCTACAGGTATGTGTGGTTTCCTTTCAATCAGCATCCAGTTAAAGCATTGAGAACAAGTTGTGTGGACTTCTTAGCCAATCAGTGACTTAAATTAATCACTCGTGCTGAAAAGCACCGAAAACCAGCAGACACTGCGGCCCTCCAGGACCGGAGTTTGACACCCCTGCCTTAGACCCTTGATGACTTACAGCCATTTCGCCAGTCATGTATTCCATACTGTACCAGTGTAATTTACAGCTGAATCTAGCCTCACCCCCCAATTCTCATAGAGATCAGTTCAAATGCAGAGCGGTTATAGTATCGCTTGTAACAGTACCTGGAAATAAGATATCGAGAGTCTTTTGATGGTGATTGGTCACAGACTTCAGGAAGTAACAGCATGCAAAGGATATGTGACCAAATATTACCAAATAATCGAAGAGAAACAGTTCTCTTTGAATGAAGCATCTGAGCAAGAGTGCGTCACTGCAGCGCTTCTTTCCGTAGAAATGACAAGCCGGGTGTCCATATTTATAGTGCTATTCTTGGATTTTCTTGGACTTAATTAAGGAAAATGCCAAGCAAAATGTTAAGAAACAATAATGAGCTGTCAGCTAAACAGTGTCTGTTTTCAGCTCGACCCAACAGACCACGGCAGAAATGACGAGTGAAGTATGAACGGACCCTCTCTACTGCTACAAGACATTGTTGTTGCAGGACTGTACATCTGCGCAGCACAGAAACAGTCATCCAGCGTAGTGTCCTTAACACAGACCTGCACTGTTGCCAGGAGAGACGCCCCACATGCACTACATACACCACTCCACAGTGCTGTAATCATTTAGAGCCACTGGCGGAATGGATCATTGACATTTCTGTTTTTTTTTTTTAAATGTACTGTAGCTGCTAAAAATACAATAATAGTTGTGCGCGCGCACACACACACACACACACACACACACACACACACACACAGCATGCACTCATGTACACTTGTGTGTGTTTGTTTTAATTCAGTAGCTTAATGGCATGACACCATGTGTATTATATGGATTGACTAAAGTAGTGGTATACTGTTTCTTTTGCTGTCTCTTTTCCATACTCACTCATTCCATTCTCATTACCACTCTATCCTGTTTATCTTGTGAATCTTTATTTGTGAAATTCCCACCTGTAGCTATTTCACGATTTTATAAGCAGTGTGTGTTCACGCTAAGGATAACAATCTCACGTTAGCATGTATTTAAAAACATGCATTAACTTAATAAATGAGTGTGAAATTGACTTTCACGATAACTGATGATACTTGAAAGATAATTCTGTTTCTTAAGGGATATTGTCAGCAGATTATCCTGGCTGTTTTTTATAAAAAAACAGTATGTGAACATGTGGTCTTTGTTAGCGTAGTGAACCCATGAAGGGAAAGACTATTGGGTGAACTCACATTTGTTCCTGGAGGGGATGGGGATATTAAAAAAAGGTCTGAAATTCAGAAATGTGATATTGTGGGCTCAGTGAAAGGAACAGAAAGTTATTTAAGCCTCAGGCCTTTCCTGTTATTAAAATGGTATCATGGTTTTATTGAATTTAACATGTTTAGGGTAAAAGAACCATAAATGCTCTATTTGGAAGAAGTTTTGGGACTGGGAGAATTCGTTCTGTTGACTTTTCCAAACAGATAGTCATCTACATCAACGGCTCTATGCAAAACATTTGATGACTTGAGTGTGTGTGTGTGTGTTCATTCAACATATAATAAGAACGGTTATTGCTTTGAAGTTTGAACTGGAAGTATAAATACTAACGGCAGTTTAGTGCAAAAGCAGCACATCACAAATACACATCTTGATGAGTAAAAACTGAATAATTAATATGTAAATATCCCTGATGTTTATTCGATATGTCAGGAAGCGTTGCTCTTTTAGACTTTTTTTAAAGGGCTCATTTTAAGGGCTTCAGTTTGTGTAGCATAAAGACAGACCAGAATGTTACCTCACGTTATTGCAGTTTGAAGATATTGCTGCTGATACTTCCCTGTAGTCTACAGTTGTTTGTTATCAACCTTTCATCTGTCTCGATTATGATCTTGTCATTTTCCACTACATTTAAACCACTATGCACTCAATTAGTGATGCAGTCCAAAACTGCCTTCAATCCTTCTGCTCAAAGGCGTGCCTGATAAGTTAATGGCATATCAAAGGTATGCTTAAAGTGGGGGAAACTATATTTAGTAATTTTCCTCCACAGATGAAATCCAAAATTTTAGTGTGACACATGCATCCATGCCATCTGTTGGCAGACAATTGCATACACACACACATACATGCAAAATTATACAATATTGCTTTATTGCTATAGATTTTTTACAGTGTGGATTTAAGAATCCTTAACTTTTTCCATTACTAATGATTCAGTTTACTGAGAGCTCTTCTCAGCGAAGCAGTAAAACATGCAACTACTGCCCAATCTCGCAACCTACTATTTTTTTTTACGTCTTGAGATCCAGTCTGGCTGTTAGGCGATTGACAAACATTTTTGCAAGTGGTGTGCACGTTTCCCAGCCACAACTAGATTAGGAAAACTAAAGTGAGCGTTCTATCTGTTTTATACATTAATTTATAAGGGAACCGATATATATATATATTATCTGACTCCACTTACCTGTCAGAATGTGCATTTTATGAAGATTTATTTTAATCAGAGTCAGCTGTTGAGAATTACCATGCAAGATGCACTTGACCTTTTGTTTCAGTTTTTTTTTAAATGTTTGCACAAGGAAATCATATAAAATATGTCAGAGAGATTCTGCTTCAACTTCGTGCCATTTGTTATCTTCAATGAGAAACAGAAAACTCTCTTGTAAATGATTAATGTGGTATCATTCAATATTTATTCCACTGCTAATTCCCACAAATGTTCCCAGTCAAATGACTGACTACTGTGTTTGAAAACTAGTGAATGGAAATAATCCAGTACTGCCAGCCATCTGTACTTGCCAGTTAGCTGTGCTGCCAAAATAATTGCTCTTTTCTTGAGGACTTCTTAAAATTTGGAGGATTAGTCATCAGAAAACATGATTGGAAGTTACCATTCTGCCAACTGGATTAAGTCTCACTGTTAATCTGAGTCATAAATGTCCTTATAAAGAGGCTTTCTCTGAAATGTAGAGTAATGAATACTAATTTAAAATGTATATAATTTAATTTAAAACAGTCATGAAAACTGCGGCAGAACATTTAAGCACTGTGTATGTGTGTGTGCGTGTGTGTGTGTGTGTGTGTGTGTGTGTGTGTGTGTGCATGTGTGTGTGCGTGTGTGCGTGTGTGTGTGTGTGTGCGTGTCTGTGTGTTCTAAAGAAAGTTACAGGTTTATATTATATGAATACATAACTTACAGTGCCTTTCACTGATGGATCAGACAGTAGAATGTATTAGAAACACAATTCTTACCTGATCTTTGTTTTTTTTTTATACATATAGCTTTTGACCATGGGACAGTTTTTGAGACAGTGATTTTGATGCTGGAGGAAGGGACTGCCTGCTCTTTTTGGATTGCTGTGTTTTGCAGACAAAGCCATACATTAGACTCACCTCCTGCTGGATCCACTTGCTTCTTGCCATGTAGGTCTATTGTGCTGTTTGTGTAACCTGCACATTGTATGTTTTTTTTTACTTGGAAATACACCTGTTCACTCTTGCTGCCTGTGGAGTGAACTGCGCTCACAATGAATTAACCTTTCTGATCACAGCCTATTCAAAGCCATGTTTATTTCCATTCATCCATATGGTTAAAGATATTGATATAGTGGATATGCTGATTTTTTTATTTATCATTAAATGACTTAGCACGCTTTATCCCTGTTTTGTCATTTACCAGGGGTCTGTATCACAAAGCAGGATTGAAAACCCGGAACCCTCCAAAATCTGGAACCTGGACTGAAGCTGTTCCGGGTTTTACTCAGTCCAGTTATCCATCTAACTCAGTAATCCTGCTTTGTGACACAGGCCCCAGATAAACATACACTTGTTTGATGACAAGAACTGGCATCCAATCTATCTATGCTTGTCATTTTGCCTGCTGTCTACAGTGTATCCAACAAGCAGTTTTTGAACTCGCCAAGGATCTGTGCTTGAACTTAATTACATGGACAGCTATTCTGTGCATTCATTTGTAAAAAACTACCTGAGAAATACCTCATGTTGTCACTGGAGTATTAATCTTTAACTATTTCCACCTGTGCCTCTTTTTTGGCCTATATAATTCAATGTCTACTGTAGTCCACTTTATTAATCTCTTTTAAACATGTAATGATCTTAATGACATAATTTGTTAGTTTTTTTTTTTTTACTAAAAAGCTCTCTTCACAAACGTACTGAGCTGTACCATTGTGGAAATGTATCTTGTTTACTTTTCTGTTCAGTTTTGAGCTTTTGTGTTCAACCAGTGCTTAGCTTTGTTAATACTTACTTGAGAGACCTCCAGGAGAAAAATGAAAAAGACTGCAGTTTGAAGTGGTGATGGGGGGGCCAGTAGTGGGTGGTTTTCACTCTGGAACCAGCATAAACACCAGTGTCCCTGTGCAGTGATGTGGACACTGTGTTGTACTACAGTGGTGTTAGTCAGGTAAGCCATCAAACCAAGGTCCTGGCTCACCATGATTCTGTGGTATTTATTGAAAAGTGTAGCCAAGTTCTCAACCTGGATCCAATCTGGCTGTGTAATATTCTTCCAGTTTATTGGCCGATAACTCTACCTCAGCCTCAGCTGATTTGAGGTGAGGATTGTGACACAAAATGGCTGCCACACAACACCCAGGTGGGGCCTAAACATTGCTAGTAGTTATACTGAATTGAATCTTATGGTCTAATTAATCCTTCTCTCCGTTTTACTTTTATGTAATCATCTTTAGTTGAAGAGGGACTTGAAAAAATAAATCATATCATAATTATCTCTTCTAATTGGTCTTGACATTCCTTCAGAAACTACACTTGACATACAAAAAGTCACAGTCCAGTTAATGGGATTGTTCCGGACATCTGTTGGGCTATCAAAAGCCCCGGCAGGTTTCATGTAGTGACAAGCCCAGAGGGGCTGTGAGAGGTCAGCTCTTGTCCACAGTGTGTCCACCCTGCTCTCATAAACAACAGTGATATCTGGAAAGGGAATACCTCCAGGTCCTGGGGCAGTTTAGGGGCCGCTTCTGTCATTACACTACCCGAGGCCGTGGGACGACAGACTCTGGATGAGGGGGACTTTCAGCCATGCAAAAACACAAGAACTTCTTTTAATAAGGTCCCTGGTGCACTGTTGTCTGATGAAAGGCTCAGAACAGCAGCCCATCCCGGATTAGAGAGCTTGGCCTGCAGCGCATTACACGCTGAATCCTGAGGTTTGATGTGCAGCTTATTAATACTTGTCTCAATGCGAGGAGCAACATAAAAAAAAACTCACTTTTTTATCTCATTTTTAAAGCAATATGTCACAGGAGTTTCGTGCTGAACTTATTTTTATGTGATCACAGGAGAAGGAAATAAAGGAAGTGATGTATGGCTTTGATTTATAGTGGGGGTGAGTCGAGATGAGGTTACAACCCCTCCTATAGAAATTAGTCTCCAAATAAAATAAAATGGGCACACATTAAAGGCATGACTAGTTTAATTTAAGGGTTGAACCGTGAACTCTGAAATTAAAAGCAGTTGCGGCGAGTCAGCCCGTCAGCCTTGATTGAGGAAGTGAGAAGGCGGCTATCTCCCCTCTTTCCTCTTTGTTCTGCGGTGAAGAAGATGCGTACGCCGCTAGGAAGGCTGTCATTGCCCCGCTTGCATTGGAAATGTTAAGGGAAACCTGTTGCGCGATAGCATTTTTATTACCTTTTAACGGATTATAATTGTCTTCTAAGTGCTCTGTGTGATGTCTCTAACACAGATGGAAGTTGAACCTTAATCTCCTCTCTCTGAGTATGAGGATTTGCATCATTCTTCTCATATGCTTTTTAAATCCCTGTTTTTATCTCCCACTGTGTCATCCAGGGACCAGTATAAACAGCGTTTGACAGCTGACGCATCGTTGATTTTTTTTCTCTCCCCCTGACACACTGTAACCCATGATGTTTTAATGACTGTGTCGAAGGTCCGTCGACCAGATGCATTTTTTTCGGGCTCTTTTTTTTCTGCTGCTGGCCTCTTTGTATTCTCGGAGAACCTTGCGACAGTGGGCGGCTTCTCACAGTTGAGCATGAGTGACACTGACATCTCCAGCATGTGAGACCATTTATTTTTCATGAAAACAGCAAATGAGAAGAAAAACAGGTATTCTGAACCTTTGGACTGCACATCCCCGTGGAAAGACCTGTGTGTCTCTCATTTAGTGTTTAAATGTGTCCACTTCATATATTTTTTTTTTATAAACAGCATGATTGAAGGCAAGAGGCTGCACACATCCTTGTAATCAAAGTTTTACTCAACATTTAATTGAAAAACTAAAGGGGTGTCGTAGCAGTTCAAAGCAGCAGTCAACTCAAAAGAAACCTGAGAACAGCCCTCTTCACTGTTTATCGATGGAGAGTGTATTTGTATTCCAGTCTTCACATCACATGATCTCTGCTGTCTGTCACTTTCTCCTCTCACTTGGTTCTCTCTTATTTGAGTGTGAATCATGCCCTTAGAAGTATGAATGATTATTCAGCCAAAAATTTGAATTTAAATAGAAAAACTTTTAAGTTTTCATTTTAAAGCTGTATGTAAATTAGGGGGTGTGGCCATCCTATAAATCAACACAAGCATGTATACATCATTACCTTTCCTGTGTGGACTGCGAGAGTGCTTGGATGCGATTGATCTGTGAGGGATAAATAGCACATGCTCGATTGTTTGTGTGCTGTTTGTGTGCTCTATTTTTAACCAAATGTTTACTGATACGCCTTTTTTTTGTGAATATAACATAAAAAATGTTGCAGCATAAATATATCATGATTGGTATCTATGAGTGGATGCCACCACAACATTTTTAACAAATAACCTCTGCTAAATCCAGGTTATTGATGCCAGGATTTTCCAGGCCCATAAATGTGTTGAAATACCACCATGTTGTGCATTTGCACCAATGCAGCACCCCCCACAAAACCGACCAACCCAGTCTTGTTTCACACACCCACAGATGCCAGCATCAATCATCGTGAGAATGTCCTCAGTGTGGTATCATAGGGCCAAGCCTTTCAGTGTTCAAACTGAGGAACTGTTAGACAACAGCCACCAGCGTGGCACTCGGACTGCACTGTGTCACACGGATTAGCCAGCCGATCGATTGCAGCCTCGCAGTGTTCCCAATTAAAGGGAGCGTCACGGAGGACAGCTCTGTAATCCCGCTGAAGAGGCACCAGCCACAACTTCAGAGGGACTTTGTCCACATAAAAAAGGAAGATAAAGCAAGCGCTCACTGTTGCTCGGTCAAGAAGTTGGCTTTTCAAGTGATGTCATTCTTTTTGCTTGTCTGTGATAAGAGCGTACATCTGGGTGGAGTACGAGCACAGGCCTGGGTCGGCTGCGTGTCACCCCCACCTGACCCTCTGATGAAAAACAGGAAGGCAAATACAGGCAGAAGCACTTCCCGTCGTTCGTATCCTCCTGCCGCCCCTGTGGCACCACATAGACGCTAAACACAAGCAGCCCCAGAGATAACTCATAAAAAGCAACGCTTCAAATCTCAGAAGATCCGGCAGAGGTAGGCTCAGCACTGTCACGGAGACAGCGATGGCTTATATTTCAAAATGATTGCAGGTCACATTCTCAGACATTTTTTTTTTTTTTTTGGAAGTTCTCTACTTTCAATATGGCAGCAGATATTATGAGAACAAGCTTGGAAGGAGCTTGGCATTTTTCTACCCTATACTGTATATCAGCAGTTATCTGACTTCCTACATTAAATTTAGTCTGCACTGTCCATTTCCAGAATGTGCGTGTAAGGCAGTTGTAGCCATTATATGCCCTTCGGTGGAACCACTGTGCATGTAACCTACTTAAGACTTCAGAGACTTAAGACTTTTTTTTTTTTAAACCGGAATAGGATTGTTAACCAACCTCTGAGGAATTAATTGTTTCTTGTATTTTTTTTTTCCCTTGGAAAGATTGCCGGATGAGATATGTAAACCACAACACAATTATTTTAAAGCAATAATAACAGAACAAATAACAGCTTGGGTAAACAACGTTTTTCTTCTTGTGCCCTCCATGATAAAGCGAGAACAGCTATAATGCAGATGAGCTGAGCTCCCTCACGACGGTTCTCTGGTTCCAATAAACAGCGCTTAATCGACCAGGGAGCAGTAAAAGTCCAGGAAGGCTCCTGGCTGTGTCGTGCAGAGTTGTTTCACATGAGCCGTCCGCGCGGCCTACTCGACCCACGCTTGTTTACAGTGAGCCCCTGGACCTTTGCGGGACGTCATTTATCACCGGGGTTCAAAGGCAAACTGAGCCCGGAGGTGAAGGGCTTTAGAATGCTCAGCATCACTGCACCTTTCATACAACAGGTCGTGTGAGTTATCGATTCGCATTCGGGGGCTACAAAAAGGGAGTAGGGGACAGGAGGAGTTTATCGTCCTTCTGCCCCTCCCCCCATGTGTCTACAGGGCCTATGTACAGCTGGGGATCCATAGTTTTCCCCCTGTAAAAACAAACTAGAGCCTCCGGGCTCCTCGGCAAGGCCGGCCTGGCCCTGCATGCGCAGAGCTGGCAAATTTCATGCTTGGGTCTGAGAGAGGAGGCGGCTGTGGATTACCAGCTGTTCCCAATTCGGCTGACCCGGATAACCCGGAACACCATCAGCAGAGATCGCTCGGAAAATGGGCTTGTGAGAGACATCTGTTCCTGGATGGTGTAATTAGTGGGTTTTAAATTTGGGCGCAGCGGTGGCAAAGTATGGGCATGCGACTTCGCCAGAACCCAGATCATTTATCGTTCTTGCCAAATAGGCATTAACTGACAGCAGCGCTCCACTTGTTATTCTCTAGCCGTCCCCTTACCCGAGGCATCTGAATGTAGCTCTGGAATCCTAAGGGTGGAATTCGGAGGCAACCGGTCAAGAAGTGCAGAAATATATTGCCCATTGTTCTTCTAGAGGAGGTGGGAAGAGGGGGAGGTGGTACTATTTTATGATTAATGCACCGGCAGGATGTGAGGTTTTTTGGGGCCGTGTTTGTCACGGAACCTCTCACACACACCGGCCCTGACAGCTCTTATGGTCAGATATCTACAACAGGGTCGCAACCTCCAGAGACGCCATCATTTCACCAGGAGTGGATCCTGGGATCAACCTCTCTCTCTTCTGTTTACCAAATCCAAGCTTGTCGGAATGTTATTCCTCTTATTTTTTTGTTGCCAAGAGTCGTCAATCTGTGTGTAAATGCAATTCAGGTCCAAGGGTGACTATTTAAATTTAACATGGAGGACACAAAGATATTATAAAAAACACAATGCATGGGTGAATGTTGAATGGGTCATTCATTTTCTCAATGTGTCGGGTCCACGGTGTGATCCCCCAGAGATAAAATCAGATATTATGAAAGATATTAGCCTTTTAAAGTTATGCTTCACATCTCTGTAGCATTATAAGTACTTTTTGGCCTCTCTACAGCAATGCATTAGGCCATGCCCACTGATTTCAGAGCTGCCGTAATGAGATGTGACAGGAGCAGCTGGTAATCTTGCCTCTCTGGACTCTGGACTGTGTGTATTTTCTCTCAGTGTTAACACTCACACTAGGACATTTCTCTTATTTATTTATCTTTTTTCATGTCATTAAGGTGTGGAACAGCTTACTACTCATAATGAAAGCAGAAGCTCTTGGAGTGTTAAAGACTAGATTAGGCTATACATTTAGAACCATGATAAGCCTAGTGGCCTAAATGGTCATTTCTCATTGTTGAGAAATGTAGAAGACTGCTGTATTTCTCATTGTTAAAACTTCTTATGTTCAGTTCCTATTTGAGCTACCTTCAAGTTTTGAGGTTTTTCAGGTTTTAAATCTCTATTCAAAGTCAGAATGGCCTATGAGATCATAGCCCAATGTTACACTCAGAGGTGAATGTGACCTTGCAAGCCAGCTCTCAGGCCAGAGGCCTCTGAATTAGTAGGACATGTTCTGTCCTTGCAATGTGTGATGCCGGACAGGTGATAAGCCACGAGGATTGCGCTGCTTGTTGTGTAGAAGTTTGAGCTCTCAGGTCTACAGCATAGAGCATTTCTTGCCTGAACTTATGAAACACATTTGATGCTGAGTCGGTGTACACTTCAGTTTGAGTTAGGGGTATGGTTTGCTTTGCAGCAGCGGGTAAAATAAAAAAGAGAACAACATGAAAGGAAGTGATATATACTGTTCTTTTAATACAATAGCTTTGTAGGTCATTTGGTGGTGGGGAGAGAGAGGCTCATCCATCCAGGTTCTGCTGCAGCTCTCACACACATACACACACACATGCACACGGCAGATGTACCAACACAGAACCTTTAAAGGAACTCTAAAAGGTCAAAGCACAACCGCTCAGAATTGTAATAAAGGAATGGGCTCCTGGAGGTCACAGGTCAAACAGGGCTTTATTCACTGCTTTACTGTTTACCTCTGGGCCCTGTGGGTCATCCCCCCCCCCACCTCTCAGCAATGTCATGTGTGTGTGTGTGTGTGTGTGTGTGTGTGTGTGTGTGTGTGTGTGTGTATTTACTGTAACATAAGACGATATGAGAGGCAAGTATCAATATTTACAAATAATTTCTAATTTTTTTCCCTGGGTGCTGGTGACCCACTTTTGTAAGGAGCTAATGCGAATGACAGTGTCTACTAACACACCAATGCTACGGCAGCCGAATGGTTTTAGTGATGTGTCTGGAGAAGCCGGGGGCGATGTTTCAGAAGTCAGCCATGTCCCCACGCACCCAGCCATTAGTCCCCTTCACGTTCCTCCGACCCACCCCAACCCCCCTCCCTCCCCCCTCCTGTCCCTCACCAGTCCATGTACTGTTTTAAGTGGCAATTTGCCAGATAAAGATGAATTACATTTAATTATTTCACCACAGATTTATCAACAGGGGTCCTGTGTACAGATCTCAGGGTATTAAGTGAGCCTGCGGTTTTCTCTCCGCCGAGTGTGTGCGTTTCTATGGTCTGCGTGGAGGCAAATGACGGAGTGTGCATTTCTCCTTTCTCCTGTAAAGACACAAAGTGCCGAGTGGCTTGCGGAAGCCTCCCGTAATTAGTCCCCTGACGGTCCTCTAACAGTGTATATTTATCAAGAACATTAATTAGTGCCCAGAGTACATGTTTTGCTTTGAATATAGTTGATGGTCCTGTTTATTATAGGTTTAACAACAAAAAAAGCCCTCTCACCCAATCCTGTTACTTACCGAAAAGCTGACACAAATGAAGTTTTCAACTAAATGAGGGTATAAAGTGATCCTCTATCGATGTTATTAATTAGAGCTGTGGGCCCTGCTTTGAGGAGCGATGGGCTTGCATTAGGGAGAGAGAGGAGTGGGGAACGGTGAGCTGACAGCGCCGTGTTCAGGATTCAGACACAGGCACACAGATGTTGCAGTAGCTTTTGGGAAGACGCTGAACCAGAGGCTTAGGAAAACAGTCTGAGGACGTGGTTGAGAAAATTACATCTTTTGAATAAAACCTGGGCTAAGGCCAAGATTAAATCAAGATTTTTTCCTTACATTTGACTCTCAGTAAACACAGGGTACTTTTTTCTTTAAAAAGTTTGGCAAGTTAATTTTGTTGATTGCTGAACCAAACCAACCCTGACGAACACTTTTACCCTGGCATAAGATGGTTTATTTTGCTCATTGGAGAGAGAATTCTGGGATATCCTTTGCCTGCTTCATATATAGGTACAGAGGTATGAAAGGCTTACCCCTGTTATGATCATCGGTGTCCCCTCAGCCAACACTTGAACCAATGTGGATATGTATTTTTCAACTCAAAACAAGATTCCCTGGTAGTTCTGCAGTCAGTGTGCAAGCATGCTGTCCTTCGACTGTAATCCAGTTACTGTGAATAGCACATTTCCAATGCCAATTTTGGACACCATGTAGGCTCTCAACCAAAATTGTACTGCTGTAAAGCCGCTCATAATGGCTGTACATAGGCATGTGCAGTTGGCCACTGCTACTGAGTGAGAGTTATGTCTCCCAATACATTAAAATAAATGAATCTCCAAGGCTGGCTTGGAATGACAACCAGTGGAACCAATGACCAGCAGGCAAGAAACACAGCCAGATTTGGAGCCAGATTTATAAGTTTCTGTCCTCTGAAGCAAGTGCTGCCAATCATGGTTTTTTTCACTCCACAACCCCGCCCCCCCGCTGAGCTGTGCAGCCCTATCATCAGAGGAGTACGCATCATGCACAGTTAGCACAATAATGGGCAATGGACAAAATGAATGGGTTAATGGGCACTGCTAGCACACAATGCACCGGACCCTCCCTCCCCAGAGAGACAATTTAGCCAGTTATATACCATCAGTATTCAGTCGTCCCATGACCAGTGGATAGCCAGGTTAAATGTGGTCAGGCGCTCCTCAGTGGGGTGGCGCCAGCCCCAGGAGAGAAGGGCAAAATGATGACTCCATTTCCGATTGGGTACAAAGCAAATTAAATTACGCTGGGCTGTTGCAGACCTCACGAGACTGGGCTCCAGTGCAGTGCTGACGGGAGGCAGGTTGCAGGTAAGCTGAGTCGGCATTCTGGGGGACACTGGACCCGTTCTGGGTGCCCGTGGGGGAGCAGCGGAACAGCAGGGAGGCGTGGCCCTCGGGGGGCGGGATGGCCCTCGGGAGGGGGGGGGGGGCGGGGGGCGCTCCCTCAGGGGAAAGCAGAGCGAGAGGAGGGGAAGGCATTTCATTTTTCACCCCAGAGATAGAGATAGCGGGGTGCGTGGGGATGTGCGGCTCCAGGGGATTAAGGCTCTTGAATGCTTGAGAGAAGACAGCACCACCCACATGCCAGACACCACGGCTCGCTCACTTCAGGAAGGGGGCATTTAGACATCCGCCACGTTCACTCAAACATGCCTCACAAACATACAGACCGTGCAAACGCTTCAAACCCAGAGGCTTCTGCTGGGGCCTCTCACGCGAACTGCCCTTCAAGGGGGTGGAAAACATGTGAAGGTATCTTCCGTTGCCTCTGAAGAGTGTAATTAAGACACCATTTCGGCTCTGACATGCAGGGCTGTGTCTTACATTTTTGTTCCATCTGGGTTCAGTTTTATGTATTCATTATTACCGTGAGAAGTGATTTTGATGAAGGGAGCTTGGACACACACTGATTCCTAAAAATGTGCACTGCATATTTTCAGATGGTTTCAAACACGATGCCTTATGGGCAATCTAGAATGTTCTCTTCCTTTGTGAATTTGTGACAGACTTATGCAGCTTTGAAAGTATTTGTACTTGATTTCTTGCTAGGCCTGTGTTAAAGCCCTACCTTTCAGAATCACATAGTTTAACTATGCGGGAAGTCATATTACACTAATAAAGATATACTACAGCGACTTAGGGTGGATTGCACAAAACAGGGACGGGTTTGGGTGGATCGTGGTTTTTCCTTCCTTTCGACCTCCTCCCAATGTTCCAATGTCACTCCCCTGCCCTAGTCACATGAGATACTGACCCATAAATCTATCTGATCCTCCTATTAGAACATGCACTAGATCTACAGAAAAGATAAAAGAAAAGCATTACTGCTTTCCCCTCCCTTGCCATGGATGGCATGCAACTATGTAGCTGTTTTGTGTAAATAAATTAGATAAAATGATGAAGTAAATGTGTGAATATAAGTAAATTAAATGGTTTCCCTCTGTATTAGATCAATACAAGCAGGAGGCAGACATTATAACATGTGTGCAGTGATACTCTTGACCCTTCTTGCCAGTGTGCTGGATTCACTTCTTAACTTTTATAAAAAAGCAATTATGAATGGGTATTCTATAACTGGTATGCTGTAACACAGTATCCATAATAAATGTAATTAGCATACTACAAAGGGAGAGTATGCCATATTTAGAGGAATTTCGCTTCACAAGTACTCTGTTAGTTTTCATTGTGTTTTTATTTAGGAGATGCCTGTTTAGTTTTTTTTTAATTATTTCATTTTATTTTTTATGGGAGAAGGCGCATTTAAATTTGTGTTGTAAGAATAGAGTAAGTGTGTAATAGAGTGTAAGAATAGAGTTTGTAAAACAAATACAATTTAGACCTGTGCATTTTAAGAAAAAAAGTAGTTTCTTTAGTGTTTATTTGCTTAGTGCCACTCATGAAAGTTTCCATTCGTTTTTATGGGGTTCCGATGGTTAATCGCTGTAGCAGAAAAGGCAGACTGACTGAGTGCATAACTGTGATGGGGAATGGTAATAGTTTCTTCACATGAATGTGTTCCTGGTATTTGAATCAGAATAATGTCTAACACCATTTTTCATGGTGGAAGGGCCAAATTGTGTTAGATGTTTTAAAAATTGCTTGTTGGAGTAGAAACAGTCTAGACTAAATAATTTAAACTTAAAGAGCATATTGCAATGATGATAATGAGCTGGTTTGTTATTATTTTTGTGATTTATTGTAGATTTTATAGTTTTATTAATATATTCACTGCAGCTTGGGGCCACCTTGTCATAGTGTAAGACAAGTATGAGAAGATCATAATGTGTATATACTGTACATCTTAGCTGTGGTCAGAATATATGTCTGTGGTCAGAAGTCTGTTTCTGAAATTTAAAAAATGAAATATTTGAAAGTATGTCAACCTTTCTATGTGTTTTTTGAAGATCAGATTTGAGTTTAAATTAAATTAATTATTTACCAAGATGTTTAATCTCATTGGCTGTGTTAATCTATTTGTCATTAATGAAGATAACCTGGGTATCTCTTTTAGCCGGTTTATTTATTTATTTTATTTTATTTAGAAATGCATCCCTACAGTAGAAGTACATTTTTTAAATTATTACAAAAGTATTCTGAGCCTCTTAAAATAGTTGTATTTGTGATATTAAGCTTTGTTTTGGTGGGATGATTGTTTATAAAACCTTAAAACCATTCCATTGAGAATTTAGAATTATCAGCAGTCAGTGAAGTGCTGAAGCAACGCATTAGCAGGACAGCATTATCAACAGCCTATCAAGATTACTTTTTATAAATATATATATTTATTTAGATACAGATTTTATATTAGAAACCAGGACTAAAAACATACAGGTAGCAGGCTTAAATGGAAGTTAGGCAACCTACTGTTTGTCACCTCTGGAATGTATCAATTTTCTGTAGAAACAAATGCATGGACACCTGGCCATTAGCTCTCACACCTGCAGCTGTGTAGCGCTCCTCATTTTGGGGTGTGACACAGGGCCTCTGCACGAGCTCAGGAAAAAAGTCACTTTAATGAAACACTAACATTTTAAGACTCTGGCCCCAATTTTAAAACACGTTTAAGTGGCTAGACGGCAGAAAAAAATATTATTAAATATATTAACCTCCAAGTCGCAAGCGTGTTCCTCTTTAAAAAAAATAAAGAAACATAAAAATGTGTGCAATAGATTTAACAAAGGGTGCGTGTGAACTGAACGCTGTTTAATAAGTTGACTGAGGCTCTCCTGAATTAAGGCGCACAGCAGAAATTACACGTTTGCTAAACCTCAGAGGGCCGGTGGAAGTAATTCTTTTCCCAGCTTGAGAGCATTAAAACAAAACTGGCTCATGCAGCGCCACAGACAGGCTTTCTTGGCTCTCTTTGCAATTAGCCTTCTGGCAGAAGCAAGGAGTTAAGTGGACATAGTACGTCTAGTGCAATGCCGCAGTAAATTGGGAACAGAAGAGTCAGCAGGCATTGAGAATTCCATGTGTTTTAAAAGGCCAGCTCTTTGCATCATATTATGTGGGCTGGCCAGGTTTCAGCCTTTTTTGTTGTTGTTTTTTTCCTCTTGATTTTTTTGCTGCAGTCACTTAGCTCATTGGGTGGGTTTTCTCATCCAGTTTGCTTCCTTTTTAAAGTGTGGCCTTGAATAAAGCCCCGTTAATGGCTGCCTGGGAAGCCTCGATTGAGCCAGCTGTAGTCAGCCAGTAGACTCTAATGCCCTGGGCATATGAGAGACATCTCTTAAAAGGCTCTGCATTCTTCAGTTACATTTTCACATTTTGGATATTACCGATGTGCCAGAGTTTAAGGCTGGTGGGCTAAACATGTAATAACAAGAACATGCGAGTCGGCACAGACACTGTGTTTCAGAGCTGGAAGAGCTAAATATTACAGACACTGTTTCAGTCCTGGAAGAGCTCAATATTACAGACACTGTGTTTCAGAGCTGGAAGAGCTAAATATTACAGACACTGTTTCAGTCCTGGAAGAGCTCAATATTACAGACACTGTGTTTCAGAGCTGGAAGAGCTCAATATTACAGACACTGTTTCAGTCCTGGAAGAGCTCAATATTACAGACACTGTGTTTCAGAGCTGGAAGAGCTCAATATTACAGACACTGTTTCAGTCCTGGAAGAGCTCAATATTACAGACACTGTGTTTCAGTGCTGGAAGAGCTCCATATTACAGACACTGTGTTTCAGTGCTGGAAGAGCTCAATATTACAGACACTGTGTTTCAGAGCTGGAAGAGCTCCATATTACAGACACTGTGTTTCAGTGCTGGAAGAGCTCAATATTACAGACACTGTGTTTCAGTGCTGGAAGAGCTCAATATTACAGACACTGTGTTTCAGTGCTGGAAGAGCTCAATATTACAGACACTGTGTTTCAGAGCTGAAAGAGCTCAATATTACAGACACTGTTTCAGTCCTGGAAGAGCTCAATATTACAGACACTGTGTTTCAGAGCTGGAAGAGCTAAATATTACAGACACTGTTTCAGTCCTGGAAGAGCTCAATATTACAGACACTGTGTTTCAGAGCTGGAAGAGCTCAATATTACAGACACTGTTTCAGTCCTGGAAGAGCTCAATATTACAGACACTGTGTTTCAGAGCTGGAAGAGCTCCATATTACAGACACTGTGTTTCAGTGCTGGAAGAGCTCAATATTACAGACACTGTGTTTCAGTGCTAGAAGAGCTCAATATTACAGACACTGTGTTTCAGTGCTGGAAGAGCTCAATATTACAGACACTGTGTTTCAGTGCTGGAAGAGCTCAATATTACAGACACTGTGTTTCAGAGCTGGAAGAGCTCAATATTACAGACACTGTGTTTCAGTGCTGGAAGAGCTCAATATTACAGACACTGTGTTTCAGTGCTGGAAGAGCTCCATATTACAGACACTGTGTTTCAGTGCTGGAAGAGCTCCATATTACAGACACTGTGTTTCAGTGCTGGAAGAGCTCCATATTACAGACACTGTGTTTCAGAGCTGGAAGAGCTCAATATTACAGACACTGTGTTTCAGTGCTGGAAGAGCTCAATATTACAGACACTGTGTTTCAGTGCTGGAAGTGCTCAATATTACAGACACTGTGTGTCAGTGCTGGAAGAGCTCCATATTACAGACACTGTGTTTCAGTGCTGGAAGTGCTCAATATTACAGACACTGCTTTAAATGGGGAAAGCCATGAGTATAAAAGAAGGTGATGAACTGTGCCTTGCTATAGTGCATAAAGACATGTTTATTTTTAATTTTGACAGTATATCACCACAGATAATGAATACAATGATTATTATTATTATTATTATTATTATTATTATTATTATTATTATTATTATTGCCATTGTTGTTGTTGTCACATTGATCAGAGGGAGGCCACCTTGGTCCTGCAGAGCTGGAGTCATTTCTGGATTTCAACATTCTTGATTGTACAGTTGGATACATTATTATGCTAAATTAATGCAGTTTTCAGAACTCAAGCAAGTAGTATAGGCTGACTGTTGTGAAAAAAGCCAATTTTCTGTAACTGCGGTTTGCCTACTAGCCTACTGGTACAGAGAAACCAGAAAACAGCTGTCAAAGCCCAGAATATCCAATCAGGAGGTTTTTATAGGCAGCCTTCTTATAATGAGTAGGTTGTTTCACTAAATCTTTACGGTTGGAAAAACAGTCTAAACTATCCCGCGTTAACAGTGTCATCAAGCTGTAATCACTGTGGTCTTGGAGCGATAGTAAACGGTAATGATTTTAACATACCACTATCATGGAAACAGGAACCCAATCACAATCCCAGGTCCAATGTTGCTGAGGGGCTACTTTTTCAGAATTGCTCATTTTCCATGGGATATTTTCACGATGCACTTTCTCTCATCTAATGATGTGGTTTTGAGCGAGAGAGAAAAAAATCACAACACAGCTCATTATACTTCCACCCTATGCATCCTAATAGAAAAATATGTTACCTAAAATAAAACAAAAATATTTGCTTGCGTCATAGATTTCCAAGAAGCTTTTGATTCAATTTGGTATTTTGGCTTATTCTACAAACATACTGAAAGTGTTGTAGGAGGTAAATATGACATTGTTAAATCAATGTACGCAGGCAACAACAGAACAGATTTGTTCATCCAGGGGCATGGAGTGAGACAAGGCTGCAACCTGAGCCCAACACTATTCAACATTTATATCAACGAATTGCCTACTTTGTTGGAGCAATCTTCAGTCCCTGGTCTCATGCTGCAGGATAAAGAAGTCAAACTCCTACTCTATGCAGATGACCTGGGTTACAGCAGGGCCCGGATTTACTAGAGATCAGACCTGGGCCCTGATGGTAAATATCAACATATATATATAAGATAATGAGATTTAAATCTCAGGGTAACACATATATATATTTCAGAAGAGGGACACATCACAGAGAACATTGCACATATTATAACTATTTAGGCCTGAAAATAAGTTATTCTGGAAATTTCAACCTGGCAATGAGTGAACTGAAAGAGAAAGCACGCAGGGTATTCTATGCAATAAAGAAAGAGAATCAGCATTGAAATCCCAATTAGAATTTGGCTGAAATTATTTGAATCTGTAATTGAACCAATTGCCCTATATGGCAGCAAAGTGTGGGGTCCGCTTTCAACGCAAGAGTTTGCTCAATGGGACAGACACCAAACTGAAACCCTGAACATCTTACAAGTGCAACGGAAAACTACAAACAATGCATGCAGGTCAGAGCTAGGCAAATACCCACTACTAATCATAATTCAAAAAAGGGCATTCAAATTTTGGACACATCTAAAAAATCTGCTACCCCCACTCATACCATTACAAAGCCCTGCAATGCCAAGCCCAGAGAACGGTCTCCTCTCTCAGCTGATCCTACAAAAAAAAAAAAAACTGCATTACTTATTGGGAAACTCAACCAAAAAATCTAAACAAACAAATTGGACTGCTATTTGGAATACAATGTGGCAGACTATCTGACCTCCACAGTGAAAAATTATAAACTCAGGAAAGCATTGACAAAGTACAAACTCTGTGAGCACAACTCAGCAACAGAGGCTGTACTCCCACTGCAGTCAACAACAAATAGAGACAGAAGTGCACTTCCTCACCCAATGTGATAAGTATAGAAAAAAATTGAGAACATACACTGCCTGGCCAAAAAGAAAGTTGCCATTGCACCCGGCATGCATAGTGCCCACTTTACAAGTCTCTGGAGGCAGTGTTATGATCTGGGGTTGCTTCAATTGGTCAGGTCTAGGCTCAGCAACGTTATGCAGCAATAAAATGAAGTCAGCTGAGTACCTGAATGTACTGAATGACCAGGTTATCTCATCAATGGGCATATTCCAGGACGACAATGCCAAGATTCATCGGGCTCAAATTGCGAAAGAGTGGTTCAGGGAGCATGAGGAATCATTTTCACACATGAATTTGTCACCAGAGTCCTGACCTTAACCCCATTGAAAGTCTTTGGGATGTGCTGGAGAAGACTTTATGGAGTGGTTCGACTCTCCCATCATCAATACAAGATCTCGGCCAACAATGAATGGAACTCTGGATGGAAATAAATGTTGTGACGTTGCATAAGGTTGTCGAAACAATAGCGCGACGAATGCGCGCCGTAATCAAAGCTAAAGGCAGTCCAACAAAATATTGGAGTGTGCGACTTTTTTTTGGCCAGACAGTGTATCTTTCCAAAATTAAAACAATACACCCAAACTTCCCAACCCTACCTGAGATACAATTATTACAAATCCTCCTTGGAGAGGAAAGGTGCTGTGCAAATTTGGCTGCACAATGTGGCTACTTCCCACAGGAAGCGGGACAGCAGTGACCCCCTAGTCCCCCACCAATTAATATATATTTGTTTTAATTATATAACATATATTTGTATCACATATTATACATACTTATATAACATATATTATTTATATGTGGTATTATAATAATAATTATTAATGGTAGTATTTATATTGTTATTAATACGAGTACTAGGGTATATTTTATGTCTGTTATATTGAAATTATTTTATATTGTTACTTTTATTGTTGTCGTTATCATTATGATTGACGATTATGTTTTGACAATATGTATTTTAAAATACGTCACGCCAATGAAGCATTTTGAATTAGAATTTGAGAGAGAGAGAGGGAGAAAGAGAGAAAAAGAGTGAGAGAGAGGGAGAGAGAGAGATTTATTTTTTTATTTTTGCTGTTTCATGCCAGGAGTAGTTGTGCTCAGAGTGAATTGGCTGAGTTTGAGCGCCCATGGAGGAAAGCTGTTTGAGAATGCAGGGACCAGGCAGGATTACTCAGACACTTGGTGCTGCAGAGATAAGGACAGACTGCTGCATGTGAACGCTCACACACCAATAATTCAACTTGACATTTAATGCAACTCAATTGGCAGTCAATAAAGGGATTGAAAAGAAGGGAAAAGTGTTCGAATGCAACAACCCAGTGACTCCTCTCAGCGCAATGGGCTCAACTCCTTGAAAAGATAATTGCAGTTGGAACAAATGGGCCGGCAGAGACAAACACAGCAATCTAAAGAGAAATAAAAGCTTTGGAGCTTTTATTATATATTTATGTGCGCACAATTCAAGTGTTTTAAAGCGTTTACGACTTATCTTTTTAGTTTATTCTGATAGAATAGTTTAAACCCCCCGTAAAGCCCCTTAAATTTTGGGGAACAGAATGCTCACTTGTATTGGGGCGGCTTAAATAAATCTATTTATCTCTAAAACTACAAATAGTCCAGATGTTCTTCAAGGCTTGAAATAAAGGTAACTGGTTTGCCAACTAAAACTGATCTTATGAAAGTCTCACTCACTAAACATACAGGTGTATATTCTAATAAACAAAATAAAAATGAGTAATAGCGATCTGACATGGTCTTTATTCTGTAGTGATTGCATGTACGTGTGACACTGTATAAAGCCAGAAAATAACCCCCACCCCCAAGTGTCCAAAAACCTCTCCAAATAGTCCTCAAAACCTCTCCAAAATGGAACACTGCTCACAGCCATTTTACATTTCCAGGAAGTGGCCGTACTCTCGGGAACCCCACACACCACATATACCCACTTTTTCAGTCAAAGGGTGGCCTCTTGGAGAGCATTTGTACACAAAACCTGTTCATATCAGAAACAACTAATCTCACAGTCGTGTCATCTGACCCACAGGTAACTGCCAAATTATAATAAAATAAATATACTTAAAGCAGGTTCTTCCACACAGGTGTGTTTCCTGAGTTAATTAAGCAAATAGTATCCTAGCATGCTCATGATTATGTATAAAAATGGTAGGTAGATATATAAACAGGAGAGATCACAGTGATTTTGAAAGAAGAGGTGGTTGCTGTGACACGTTTAGCATGGAGCTTCAGTGACTAAGACCACTAAGCATACTGAGATTTCATCATCGTTTAGGGCAGCTGTGGTCAAAAGTGCATACTTCTCAACCGGGATGTCTGTGCATTGGTGCAAGGCAAAACAGATGAGCGACTTCATCAAGAAAAGACTGTTAAGAACTTTAGGGGTGGAAACTGAAGTGGGTGTTCCCATTATTTTGGCAGTTACCTGTGTCTATGCTCAACTCTCTTCTGGAGAAGGAATTGAGATTCAGCTAAAGGCAGTCCACTAATGTGTGTATGCAGTGTGAACTGTGGCAGAACTTACCAAAATTCTTGAAGCACTAAATGTACTCCTACTTTGAGTATGTTTAACCTGATCAATTATCTCAACCATTGATCACAATTATAAGCCAGCTAGCTCTCAGTACCTCTCATAAAGAAAATGCGTACGTCACTGTGATGGTTGGAGACGCACAAACGGCAAATGCCAACATGGGTGTTATTATTGTTTGTCATTTTATTTTTTGTTCAGTTTCTGTATGTTACTGTGTACCAACTAGCAAGCAAGCTCGATTAATATAGCAAAGTAGTTCAAATTAACTCAGTATGTGGTGTGTGTCAAAGACAGTGACTAATTTCTACCCTTATTTGGTGAGCACTTTTTTGTTATTGCCTCCAATATCTTTTTAATGGTTTTAATCAAATCAAAATTTTTTGACAGCTTGAATCAAGAACAGATAAATGAATTGACTAAGTTAATGTTATTCTTAGATGCTGGATTTGTATGGTCACTAGGGGAAAACACAGCTAAAATGTTTTCTTGCTAATTTCCTTGTTGTAGATTAAAAACACAAAAGTTTCCGTGTTCATTTTAGATATTTTTTGTGGGTGGAGGATATACAGTAGATGCACAGCTGTCCTTTGGGAGGGACTTTAGAGAGGTTGTTATGTAAAGATGGACAATCAGATGCTCTTTGAATCAGTCACAAACTAAATTCTCCTTAAACCAAACTTTGCAGGTTGGGGCAAAAAGCGATGAGAGACAGCATGATTATTGTTTTAATTTGTCTTTTTGCATTATTTTTGATAAATGAGGGACCCAGTTCATCTACCTGGCCCCACAGTACATTTTTGTGACCGACGAGGGTAGTCTGCACAGATTGAGAGGCTAACTGGTTTCTACTGGAGAAAACCCAATAAACAGGTGTGGTCCTGATTAAACTCAGTCCATGAGACAGCAGCCTGCTTATTGCACATCAAAATCAGTAACTCTTATCTCAGCCAGATGCATTGTCCTTCAGGGACTGCTCTGCCGACCTAAAGTCGGCACATTGAAAACGCCATGATAGATTCAGACGTCAACTTTCTTCTTTTGTAATTTTAATAGCAGTAGGAATTCTCTCCTATTCATTTTATTTGCCTTTTATTTGATGAGCTTGTATTCCTCAGCTTCCGTCCTTTAAAATTGATTGATAGAAAATGCTTTCATTGTTGTAATTATCCAGCCAGTGTCATCATGCGATCATTTAGTCTCTTAGGTCTGAGTGCCATTCTTCATAGGCAGCATTTTGTCTTTAGAAGGGCTTTTAAATGAATCCATTCTGCATTGTGTAAAAGCTCTGTAATAAAAGATGGCTCAGAACACCAGTTGTTTTAGGAAAGCTGTGATTTCATTATTGGAACCTGGCATGCGCTGGTGAATATTTTTTGGCAGGAGGGACTCAGTTCTTGCTTTTGAAAAGAATCATAGTTGGCATTTACATACTGGGACATTTTTCAAATAGTTTTTTTCTAAGAGTCCCTGGAGGTCGCTGTCATCTTGTGGCAAGTAAAGCGTAAATCAATCTCTCTCTCATTTTTTCAGTGTGAGATTACGCTAATTCACTAAACAGTGAATTTTTTATAACCCTTTTTACTCATATTTACCAGGGGTAAAGGAGCACGTATGTATATATATTTTTTATTTTTTTTTGTATTATTATTATTATTATATATATTTTTTATATGTACAGACGGGTGACAAATTAAAGGAAAAACCAACATAAAGTGACTTAGTAAGGTGTTGGACCACCACGAGCCACCAGAACATTACATATATGCAGTCAGGTCCATAAAATTAAAGCTGAATGTTCCATTTAAAATCAAATGTGTTGGAGTACACAGCCAAAACAACAAAAAATGTGTCACTGTCCAAATACTTATGGACTTCACTGTATAGTAATGTAGTGATATACAGGGACATATTGGGACTCTGGCTTTGTGATTATGGGACTGGGCCCCCCGCTGAATCACATTCACAATTAACACACAGACTGCTTGTTCGATCAGGCACCGGTTTGGGCAGGAACACCGCCCTTTTTTGAGAAAGAGAGGGGGGACCCCAATTTAACACACACGGGTGATTCGTATGATCTGTGTTTTATTGATGGTTCCAAGGAAATTAACCAATCAAATTCATGGGTGCCCTAAAGCCATCTCCCAATTGGGATCAAAGGAACGGGTTCTGGCGCGTCAGTGACTTTTGACCATAAAAAACCATCACCAAAGTTGCTCTGATGGACGCTGTCTTAACTACCAGATGCACCACTGAAACCCGGATGGACTTCGCTGCGTTTCCCATCCCGCATCTTGCCTGATCGGGACTGGCCTTCTCTTTGTTACCGTTAAGTATTGAAACGCATTTTATTTAGCACTGACATCAATTGATAGGCTAGCATAAAACTTGTAATACCCAGTTGAGGTCATTTTACTGCTGGTTCATATTGTTGTTTGTATTTTGTTTTGCTATCCGTGTTTTGGTCGGAATAGCCAATTTCCCTGACCTTATAGTTTTACACTCTTAAAACGTTATACTTATAATCTCTGATTAAGATGACGTCATAGAATATTATCTCTCATATTATACAAAGTATTGTTTCTTTTATTCATAATTGTAGCCAAGTTGGAACTAAGTTGACTGACTGTATATAATTGTAATTGAGGGTTGAACTTAATTTGTTCTGAATAAAACGGACCAAACCTCACTTAATTTGCTCTGAATAAAACGGACCAAACCTCACTTAATTTGTTCTGAATAAAACGGACCAAACCTCACGACATTAACCACTCTCAGTAGTCTCAGTATCTCATAGTCTCAGACATCCAGCACAAGCTTCAGATCTAATGAACAAATTTGGGTTTTTTTGTATGAAAAAGACTGGTAGTGTTAAATGAATTACAATTACACTAAAACATTATAAAATAGCTGTTTACAACCCTAAAAAATGAATACTCCCTCGTACATTAATTATGTAAATATTAATTTCCTGGCATTTGAGTTCCCTTCAACATGTTGTTTTTTGATGACCAAATTCCCACAATAAACACTTAATACATGTACACCATCGAATTAATGGCTCATACTAATGTTGGACACGGAGATCTTTGAAAAGTGAAATATTTATTTTTGCAGCTCTCTTGTTCTGCAACATTTAATGGCGTGTCTGCTTTCCTAAAAGATGTTGTCAGACCCTCTCTTTGATATGTCAATTTGAGTACTTTGTTCAAAGGGCAGACCTTTTCAAAGCCACACTTTGAACTGATGATTTGGTCGCTGTTGCTGAGAAATCTATCACTGTCAACCTGAGGACATGCCCAGATCTTCCATCTTTAACTTCAGTGGCTTCTGTAACATGTCAATCATGTTACAGCTTTTCCACGATAGACAGCAATGCACACAGAGGTAGGATTAATTTTCAGTATGGCAGGTGAAAGTTAAACATTACAGTCGCTCTCTTGGATGGGCAGGTACTGTATGAACCCGGCCCTGTGCATGACAATATTCTATAGACATCATTTACTTGTATTTTATGAAACTGAGGTCTTTTAGATTTTTGTTTATTCCCTTCCCTAATTTGACTGAAACCCACTACAAAATAATGATTTTACTCAGCAAAAAAAGGAGATAAATGATATAGCCTTCAGCATATTAGCGTAAAAAATCAGGCAAGACTGATGCAGCGTGAAAGGGGAGGGTGGTGGTTATATGATGCATCACAGGTTTATCACAGGTTACATATGAAATAACTTAAGAGTGGCACATGTTCTGACTGAGAGGAATGTGACTGTTGTGAAGTGATCCAAGATATTCCTCGTACTCCATGCCTCTGCATGTTCCCCTCTTTAAGGGCATTTTCTCCTGCATTACTGTACTAAAGACTTAATAATAATAATAATAATAATAATAATAATAATAATAATAAGAATAAGCGGTGTCTGAATTGCACCAACAAATTGTTTTGTCTGCATATAGAATAACTCAGCGGGAGCCCCTTGTCATGGTTAAGAGGCTTAGACACAAATTTGTTCTCTTTCACATTTGTTTTAAGATGTGTAGTCTGGAGTGGTGTTTAAATCTGGTTTTATTCCTTGTTTTGTTTTTATGCCTATTTATTTTAACTGCCCCTTTTACTTTTTTAATCAACATACAATTGGTGTTGTATTCCCTTCATGTGTCTCATTGCTTATAGATTAAATAAATTGAACTGACTGACTTAATTGTTCCACCAATACATGTAGCACATACCAGCTGGTTCAAGTGACCCGATGAACCCAAAAGGCAAAAAAAGGTCATTTTTTGGACAGTTTTATTTATTTGTACTAATATGATTTTTGACTAAATACATTTGAATTCTGGCATGAAGAAGTATTTGTTGCTCTGTTTCTGAATACTCAAACTATAGCTACAGTGGTAGTAAATGCAAATGTGACTTTGATTATAAAAAGTTGGGTTAGAATTTGATTCTGAATTTTGATTCATAAAATATAATATAATAGAATTTGATTCTGAATTTTGATTCATATAATATAATATAATAATAAGGAAGTCTATCTTGGCTATGCTTTATACTTGAGTCTCCTTTTCTTTTCCGTTTCTGTTTGTGGACATGTTTAGAACATTCCTTACAGACAACAGCATGACCAAGTTACAAATTTATATAAATATAAAATATCTATATTTTTTGAAATTTCATCACAAAAAAAATCATGTTTGGAAGCAGTGAGATTTCATCTGAGGCATTGTCAGGGCCATAGGCGTTATGCATCGGCATGCATGCATTACCATTATTCTATTATACATGTTATGTGTAATCCCCCCTTTCTAATTGCCTTACGGGGCTTGTAGCCTGCTGCTGTAAATGGCCTGGACCATTGACTGGTTTTGAGGCTCTTTAATTAATCTGGACCCACATGGCGGCGGTTCAGGTGCGTGTAGTTACACTCTTAATAAGCCTGGCAAAGGAAAGAGACCACCTGCTTCTCAACTGGCAAAGCACTGTGGATATTCTGTGAATTTGGTCTCTGCCTGGAGATTCAGAGTGGATGTCCTTATTTGGTGTTTGGTTGGACAGCTTTTGTAGACATGCATGGCGGAGTTCCAAAGTGCTCTGTAGCTCTACCAGCATCCTGCCGTGCTACAGATTAGTTTATGTGAATATTATAGATCTATATTTGTATTTAAATTTCTGATAGCACTATGAACTATGAAACAGTAAGCTGTATGCACAGTATTTATATGGTATTTTGTTTGATCATTACAAAAACATCTGTCTATTTCTGAACACATGCTTCTTTCACATTGTTTGTTTTAGGAACACACACAGTAGGGGTATCGTGATATACCAGTTTTGTGATAATCGTGATATTTAAAAAAATAAATGGGAGTGGGAATTGTTTGGCTTCTGCAAGAGGGATGGAGTCGTTGTTTATAGGCTACCCTTTGTGCAGGAAATGTGGTAGTGGTACAGTATTCAAATTCCCCAAAGGAGACAATACCACAAATCGTTCTACCCATCTTCACATTCACCCTCCCACACATTTTGCAGTTGAGTTATACCAGTTAACAAGTTAGCGTAGCTTGTTTCGTGAATACTGTAACGTTAGCTAGCTTTTCAACCCAGTTATACCTATAATACATATAAGAATAAGAATCAATGCTTGATTTTACTTGACACAATTCGTGGAACGTGTACAAATAGCCTACAAGGAGCACAGCCATGAAGCAGCTTAGTTAATTTCATGGTTACTGAACTGCGTATGACTTGACTTGAAAAATTGTGTGGTAGTATGCAAAATGTGTCCTACTAACTAGCGTTAGGTAACAGCAATATAAGGAGTTGGATCGATTTTGAGGTTTAATTACAACCACTTTATTATATATTTGCTACCTCGTTCAAAACCCACAGACAAGTAACATTATATTGAAGACACTGTGAATGAGGCTTGATGAACAAGGATGTTCCATTTGCCTAATACGTTGCCTCAATTTCTCCGTCTTCATATCTCATCCTTATAATGCACCTGTTCTAAAGAAGCTTTATGAGGGTCTTTTTATGTCTAAATGAGATATTTGGGATGGATCCAAACCTGAATGCCATATTTGGAAATGCACAGATAATATGTTGTATGCAGATGTTTGTATTCTTCTTGAAGTTGACCAATTATACACTGTAAATGCTAGCAAGCGTCTAAGCTTAAACATTTAGTGTATTTTACAAATGTTTCATTAATCCATTAGTATCACTCATTTTGAATGAGATATCTGTAATTCTGGGTTGAAAAGTTGACCTAACCATTGTAATCAAGTTGAATGAATAGAGAAGTGCCTTGTTTTAAATGTTTGGACTTGTGCAGTTCCCTCCTCATCATTTGGTTCCACTTCCTTTTCTGTTTGAAACAAGCCTCGGAGATGCGGGTGCAGGTGGGCACAGGAGCCATGACGGAGATGCCTACTGTGCTCCTGGTTATCATGGTTGTGGCTCAAGGAAATGCGTTTAGTGTTTTGAGTACGTTCATCTGACTAAGAGTGAGTGAGTACAGCTTTAAATGTGAAGTTGCAGAAGGTATTTGTTTTGGGTTGGACCAAAGCTGTATTAAGAAGTATGTTAAACGTCTAGAAGCTAGATCTCAGAGGTTATGATTTTGAGTTATTCTTTCACTTATTGAGTGCATACAAAATTAAAGAATGAATTAATCAAAACACATGTTTTTATGTTGCATGAAGAAAAGTACTGTAAACTCAGAATAGAAAAGTAATTCACTCACCATCTTAACTATACTAAATAATTACTATATAAGCTATACTATACTAAATAATTACTATATAAGCCAACTAATTACATTTTACAATGTATTTGGGAGGATGAGATTAGAGGGAAAAAAGCTAGCATTAAACATAAAACGGAACAATGGTAATTTGTCACACATAATAAAACACACATTTTATTTCTGGTCACATTTAAACATGCATTTATTAAACAACAGTATTTATTAAATAACCACCGCTCTGCCAGATCGGCAGTTCATCAGCACCCACCCAGCATTCTGATACAAATGGTTTTGTTAGTTGAAAACATACAGCAACAGATTGTGTTGTCTTTTCACACTCCTATTAGGTAAATGTTATTGTGTGTATTAAATAAATACACATCCCAAATGTTAACTGTAGTGTTCTGTTCACATGCGTCTTTTTAGTCGGTAGTTCATCAGGCCATCACTGTGTATTTTATTTTCGATTCCTGTTCCCTGTCCACTCAGACCCCTGTCTACTATGTGCCCTGTTCCCTCACTTTGCAAGCAGTGTGTGAAATAAATCCTTTGAAAAGCTCTTTCCAAACTAGTGGAAATTAAATTAAACTAAATTATTTTATTGTGACTATCAATCAGTTTACATATGACAATGGTTACAAAGTGTAGATCATGAATGAAAAATAAAAAGAGAGTAATATGTCCTGCTCTTTACTTCCAGTTTACTTCCCGAAAATTGTTGGATGAGTGCACAGTTCTGAGGATGAGTGTGCTCCTGAATTCCCTCAACATAAACCCAGAATTAAGGGTTTCATCCTGGGATTTTAAGTTCCCACATTTGTGAGAAAAAGTTTCCCACTCAAAAGCTTTTTGAAGAAGTTGACTCAAAGGCGCCCTCAAAGGGGTGAAGGGATCATATGGTCAAGGCCCAGCTCAATAGCATTGTAATCATGTTACATGGCAAGATGGGGGAAGGAAGGACATCCAACCATCACCGTCTGGGTCAGCGTCCTGACCCCTGACCCCTGACCCCATGACACGTGAAGGAAGGCAGGCAGGCATGGAAGGCACCTAGCTCTTCTGAGGTTCTCAGGTGATGTTCAGATATATTCTGAAAGGCGAACGCAGATTAGGTTGCTCTTCACAGGGCTACATTATTGGTTAGAGTGTAGGCCTGCTAAACATACAGCGACTGGTAATGAGAAGGACGGATTGGACTGAACTAGCTGGATGTGTTGCAATTATACCGGGAAAAGGTATACATACAAATTATGTGGGGGAAAAACTACTAGACCAAAGGTCGGGAACCTTTTATTCTTGAAAAGCCATTTTCTCATTTTCATCTGATGCATTTTCTTTTTCTGAAGAGCCACAACAAAGTCAATATTTAGATATAGTACTGTACAAAAGCCTTAGGCGCATGATACGTTTCTAAATATCAAACAATTACAGAAAAATCTAAATCAAATCAATATTTGGTGTGTCCACCCTTTGCCTTTAAAACTGCATGCAGTCTTTTAGGTACACCGTCATGGAGTTTAATAGGAAAATCAGCTGGGGTGCATTTCCCTATAACGATCGATCTTAGAGTTAAGTGTGATTTCTACGAGTGATTCTAGGAAGGCTCTTTCATTTGTAGCACGCTTTTCCAGAAACAGTTGTTAAAGCAAGTACGTGCACTCTCCTCTTCAGAGGTACTTAACATCGCCATTCATGGTGCTGCTGATACGGTTAAAGGAATGAATGTGAAATTTCATGGAGGCAGACGTTTTCTCACAAAAGAAAAAAAGTGCTGCATGCTTCCTGAATAAGCGTGGTGTTAGTAGTTGTTGCAGGTGTTTTCACTTTGTCAGCCAATTAACAATCCTATATAAGGCCTCCATTCCTTGCATGAAATTCTCGAATAAAGATGAACGGTATGGAAGAGTATCCAACAACCAATTGTGAAGTCGCCTTCAACGAGGCACATCGTGTGCCAAGCGCGCGTCATCACATCTCATAGAAAGTTTTTTTTAGAAATAAAAACCTTTCTTCCAGTGATTTTCCTTGGCTCAATCTTATTTATTTGTGTAGGGCTATTTAAAAAATGCCTTTTATGGATAGTTTCCAAATATATAAAAATAAATGTAAATTAAAAAAATATATATAAATGTAAATATTGTTGCATCTAAGATCTAAGATCGCTTAAAAAAATAAAAATAAAACAATTAGTGGTTATGGTAACCGTAAAATATAATGAACAAATCAAATAAAGTATGTGATCTATGGGCTTCTAAAATGCACTGAACCATCTACGACTGGTCGGAAGTAATCGTTAATCTACAAGCTTTTTAAGAGTGTCGTAAGTTAAGATGCTTTTGGGAAACAAGAAGCTTAGATCAATAAGCTGCATAAGAAGGGTTTTATGATCACCTTTTTACACACAAACCTTTAGTAAAACGACCCCTAAATATGGAAAACATTCACATCTGAGTTCACTTATGTTAATGCACTAGGATGACCAACTTTTTCACAAATTCATCTAGAAACGAGCTGGGGGAAGAATAACACTATGTATCATAGCTTCTTATTTCAAGCTAGAGCTTTACACAAACGTACTTAGCTAGAGAATTACAGATTCAAGATCACTGGTACAAAACGGATTTGACATAAATTTTACATACATTTTTGAAGTAATACCCATGGTTAAATATTATCATAATTTTTTTTTACCTTCAGTTATTGAGTGGTTTTTCCTCAGTCGCAGTAAAGTTTGCAGACGAGACTCTTCTTTCTGTGGTGATTGGCTCCGTCAGGCAAATTTCCATGGTTTACGAATGGTTTTATCTAGAAATAGAGATTTCAATAGTTGACGTACAGTTTTATCTAAAAATGTTTTATTTCCCTCACACTAAACTCATGAACCAATTATAAGAAGTTGTAGCTTATTTAGTCATCTGTAACTAACAGTTTTCAAAGATAAAATCAGTGATTGGATGGCATACATATTAAACATTAAGCCATCAAAACTATATTTTCAAAATTAGTACACTTTAACGGGTTAAGTCGAGGAGAAACAACAGGCTAAATAAACTGTAGTTCTGAATAAAAGTTTGTGACTGTCACATTTATCAGTTGTTATTTTGTGATGCAATAAAGACAATTGATTACATCTTAAGTTACGAGAAAGCAGTAAATGAGAAACAAAAGGCCACTGAAGTGCTGATACGTGAATGTTTGCGAAGTTATCTGGAACAATCGACTAATTGACTGGTCTGTTCGGTTATTTTCACCTGTGCCGTTTCCTGATCACTACTGTTTGGACACACCTCTACAAATGCAATGCAGGTTTTAGAATTGCTTAAAGGCATACTGAACTTTGTTAGAATATAATATTGTATAGCTACCTGGCCCCGATATGTGTCATAATATATGTACGCTCATCTTCATGACCAACAGAGAATGACGTTTTCTCTCTCTCTCCATTCACTCCCATTGTATGGTGAAACAGGTCTCAAAGGCACACTTTTAGCACATAAACTAATGCAAACAACACAGATTATGCCAATACGCGATATATAAAATCACAACATCCAGAACCGAACGTTGGAAACCTCTGAAACAAATTTTGATTGATTTGATTTATTTTCTGAGAAAAGTAGCAACTGTTGCTAACTTCTTTTCTAACTTTCTCTTGTTTACTAATGCATGCTTCAGGATGTGGGTGGGAGTTCTTATACAGTTTTGTGGTGGAGTGAAACAAGGACGTTCCTCATAAGCTAATGATCGGATCTTCTTCCAAACCTTTGTTTGGAAAAAGTATAAAATATCATGAATAGAGCTTTTTATTACATTATAGGCATTTAGCAGACGCTCTTATCCAGAGCGACTTACACAACTTCTTATTACATTTATCCATTCATACAGCTGGATATATACTCAAGCAATTCAGGTGAAGTACCTTGCTCAAGGGTACAACGGCAGTGTCCTACCTGGGAATCGAACCTGCAACCTTTCGGTTACAAGTCCAGCTCCTTAACCATTATACTACACTGCCGCACCTATCTTTTCAAACGTTCAGTTCTGGATGTTGTGACTTTATATATCAGCATAATCTGCGTTGTTTGCATTCGTTTATGTGCTAAAAGTGTGCTTTTGACACCTGTTTCGCTATGCAATGGAAGTGAATGGAGAGAGAGAAAAAAAGTCCATTGGTCAGTTGCTGAAGTCATGAAGATGAACGTGAATATTCTGACTCAAAGTTCTAACAAAGTTCAGCATGCCTTTAAGTAATCATTTTAAATTATGTCAGATAAGAAGATGTTTGCAGTACAATTTATGCTGCATAAATAAGAAAACATGACTAAGCAAATCACAAATAAAGTACAATGTATTTGCATATATAATGTATAAAAATAGACCTACATACTGGAATTATATTATTTATATTATCAAACATTAGTATCTAAAATTTATTTGCTAACATTAATACAATGGGCTTTTAAGAAACTGAATTTAATTTATTTATTTTTCATTCATTTTATTGAATTAAAGGATTGTTTTTTCCTGAGTTTGACTTGTGTCTCACTCGCTGCTGTAGTGGCTGTTGTAAGTCTAACAAAATGATCTATAAAGACAATGAGAAGGTTACCATTTTTAGATTGTCTGCTGTGATTTCTGTGAAGCTGCAAACCTGCCTCAGCAGAATTGTATTCAGAATTATATGCAAATTTAAGAGAGTTGGAAGCTCATTTCCTTTTGAATGTAATGAATGATTTAGCTCTGAATGGAAGTACCGCATGTTGCATTAATGTACATCTTCATACAAAACGTAAAGTGCAGCATGGCTCAAAAATCAGCATGTGGGATGAAGACTGTGCTCCTGAATATTTTCAAACAATAATTTCTGTGATTTACAAAATGATTTAACACATCATTGCACAAAAATAAAATAAATAAATAAATAAAAAATTAGCATCTGCATAATATGTCTGTACTCAGAGGAATGGTGTAACATGTTCTTATATTTTTTCAATATTGCGTTGCTCTGTTTTAAAACATGTTTTAATGGTAAATAACTTAATTGAAAATAAATTTCCATAACATGATGCAATTACTGAAGAAAACTCACCTCCATCAGAAAAACAACTGACCTCCATCAACTCCGTCAGATAAAATAATAGAGTTGACATCTTCTATTTTCTCATCTCACGGGATCTGTGGTGACTAGCCATTTTATTTTTCTCAGGTGCTAAGAGGTCTCTTAATGCAAGTGAAAATGTGCCTTATTAAAACCATAATTTTGTTTCGATTTAAAAGGAAGATGGATTTGATGTTATGTTTGAGACAATGCTGATCACAATATCATTTGGTAAAATTTTTTAAATAAAAAACTTACCAGAGGACAAATAACCTTGTTGCCTTCTGTGAAACCACAGAGTGAGACAATGGTCCTTAGGATATGGCTTATCTTTTTATCACTGAAATAAATACATTTTTATAGAAATCTGATGGTGTTGATAAACATCTGGGACACAACTTTCAAGGGCCAAAATGTTCATGTTAATTATATATTTTTTTAAAGAGTACGTGTTTACACCTATGTTATCAGTAGGTCTGTAGGAATTGTTAGTTTTAGGAAGGGGCAGTTCACCCAATATGTTTCTATATGCCCAGAGTGCTATCTATCCATTAAACTTGCTAGTTTTGTAGATATCTGAAAAAATCAACAGCTATATTTTAGGAACAATAATATACAGTGTCCTCCCCTATTATTGGCACCCCTGGTAAAGATGAGTAAAAAGGGTAATAAACAATTCACCATTTGGTGAATTAGCTTAATCTCACACTGAAAAAATTTGAAAAATCTAACCTTTAATTGGCACCACAATTATTCGCACCCCTGTATATATTGAATAAAGTAATAATTTAAAATATTTGGCAGAATATCCTATATATATATATACACTGCTCAAAGAAAAGGTGAATTAATTTCACCTGCTTTGGTGCAAATGAAAGTGACAACAGATTTTTCTCTAGTTTTGCATTCTGCTTGTGTCCTTGTCACTACTGGTAGCATGAGGCGGTACCTGCAGCCCATTCAGGTTGCACAGGTAGTCCAGCTTCTCCAGGATGGCACATCGATACATGCCGTCGCAAGAAGGTTTGCTGTGTCTCCTAGCACAGTCTCAGGAACGTGGAGGAGATACCGGGAGACGGGCCATTACACGAGGAGAACTGGACAGGGCCGTAGAAGGGCAACAACCCAGCGGCAGGACCGGTATCTGCTCCTTTGTGCGAGGAAGAACAGGAGGAGCACTGCCAGAGCCCTACAAAATGGCCTCCAGCGGGCTACTCGTGTGCATGTTTCTGACCAAACTGTCAGAAACAGACTCCATGCGGGTGGCATGAGTGCCCGACGTCCTGTAGTGGAACCTGTGCTCACAGCCCAGCACCGTGCAGCTCGATTGGCATTTGCCAGAAAACACCAGAATTGGCAGGTTCGCCATTGGCGCCCTGTTCTCTTCACAGATGAGAGCAGGTTCACACTGAACACATGTGACAGACGTCAAAGAGTCTGGAGACACCGTGGCGAATGTTATGCTGCCTGCAAAATCATCCAGCATGACCGGTTTGGTTTAATTGTCTTGGTGATATACTGTGATGATTAAGTCTTCCCTTCATTTTTTTGAGCAGTGAGTATATGCATACATATACACACACACACACACTGTAGTAGCCCTGCAGGGTGTCAGTAATTGGCTGTAGCTTTTCCCAGAGAGAGGCAGGGATGTCTCATCACATGTAAGCGTCCCTGTCTCCCTCTGCCATTCATATCCATTTAATGATAAACATAAAAGCTAAATATAATCTGGCATGAAAAGCCTCAGATGCAGTATGCTTTAATATGTTACATGTATGTATTATATGCTGCCTCCGTTGGTGGCACTGCAGTCTAAAATGGCCTCTATAAAATATTTATGGAAATTCCAACTGAGTGGTCATCTTGTGGCAACCTGCAGCTCACCAAACCATGTTCTTTCATCACAAATCTCACAATCTGGCTGCCAGCGAGTCTACCATTTAAAAATAGCCCCAAGCCTTTTTATTTATTTGTTTAATGTCTGTTTGATACTCTAATGGTGAGAGACAGTAGCCACGTTTTATCAATCAAGCCCCCAAAGACATTAATAAACGATTTTTTGTTTTAAGAAAAAAAACCTATTACCAGCTTTATTTCAGTTCCAGTCTAAAGTTTACATTAACGATCTCCATTTATAGTCTGTCTGTTTAGCCACAAATGGTCTTCTCTTTGATTCAGTTCTTTGTTGCACAGTAGGTGTGATCTTAATTGATTTCTGGATTCTCAATAGCAGTCTTTTTATCTTTAGAATATTGCTTCCATTCGAAATGCTGAGGGTGACCAATTATTTATTTTATTTTTTATTTCTGTGTGTGTGTGTGAAATCATGATCTACAGAGGAGCCATTATCCATTGTCTCAATAGCACATGTCCTTTTGGGAAAGATATGTTTACCCCTCTGGAAGCTCTTTGGTGAAAGAAGAAGGCACATAAATCAATGTAGCCACGAAGTTTAGAAGATAATTATTCCAGCCATTTCTCTTATAAGATCACTGGACTTTTTGGATTACTGTGTATGTTTCTTTGTTTCAGGTGTAAGCTTTGCCTTTGCTTCATTATTGTGCAAGACACATTATGTTTTTTCACCATGATGCGCTCAATGGTAGAACACAGCCATAAGCTTAGGGGCAGGTTGGTTTCAGAATGAGAGCAGTGTCGTATTGTTTGGAGAGAGCTGTGTGAGCATTTAAGTTTGTCTGGGGAAATGACCCAAGTCAAACTCAGTCAAGGGTTTCTTAAGTCTTCTCCAGTCAGGAAACAAATCCTGGTGGCACATCACCAGATTTAACAATCTTTGCAACAGAGAGGCAGTCTTTAAAATCAAGGACATTAAGAAGAACACTTTTTTTTTTTTTTTACAAGCAGGCATTGCAGTATGAAGGTTTATATTCCCGGGGAAATGGGGATCATGGTCATCTTAACCTTTGACAGTAATGCAGGTACATTTCTGGCATTAGTGCATTATTGTACTTGGAAACAAAGCATGATGGGAAATGTCTGGTTCTAAATGGTATCAAATGTTAATTCTCTCACATTTCTAAAATAAATAAATAAATAGATGCTGGGAATTAACCCTGATCATATATAAATTACAGTTATAATTTTTTGCTTGAAAGTGCAATTAACACCTTCGCGCAGATGACGAATTTGGTCAGTTCTCACCTATTTAGGTATTGTTGTATTTAAGGCTTTATAACTCCAGGTGTGCATATCACAGATACTTGGAAAATGTTTTAAATTAATCAATCAGTTTACAATACAATGGGTTACTTGTACAATACAGTACCATTTACAATACTAACTAGTTTATTTTCACAATTTAGGTCAAAATAAAGTTCCACAAATGCAAAGAAATCTTGGCAATAATGCAAAAAGTTGTTATTTTTAGTAAAACATAATTATACATTTCCTGGATTGTACAGACGTGTGTTCATAAATTCTGATTCTTCATAAATGACAGGCACACATGCACATTTTTTTTTTTTCAATTTGCATAAATCCACGCCCATGAATTGTCATATATGCAAGTTGCAAATTCCATTTACAGGTGCATATTAATTCAAAAGGGCCCAGAAAAATATAAATAAAAAAGTATTTTTTACCAGGGATATTTTTTACCATCTTTCCCAGAGGAAAGGATGCAAGAAGTGAAAGTAAGTGATTGGAATTAAGCCTAGATATCTAGAGGGGTGTACATCTAGGTTAAGAGATATTTTTGAATTTAGCTCAGGTTTTACCCAGATATAGCCTGGCTACATTCTAGCCGGTAAAAAAAACTTTCACTTTTTAACCAAATTTTGCTGGCGTCTCACACACGGCGTTTTCAACACAAAAATGTTCACTGCATAGGGGTGTGCAGTCTATGACGCCGATAACATTGGACAGGTTGGAAATTTCATTAAAATAATTTTTTTAAATTGTAGTTACCTCCACCTGGCTTTGCATCTTGTAGGGGAACTGGATGTATGCTGGCATTAGCTGGATTATGCCGTTGACCACAACGCTGATCTTTAAACGCTGGCTACAGGTCTGTAAACTGTTTATTTAATTGGTTAAACCTGTGTTCTAATTAGTATAATTTAGAAAAGAAATTTTTACTACTGTTTACTACTGTACTAACATTCATTATGTTAAGGGTCTAATTCATAGCTCCATAGCCTACAATTGATTAATAAGCTTAATCTAAAGTGTTTGCTTTTTACAATCATAATTTATTGTGCATTTCAACTACATCTAGTCTTGGGAAACAGAAAATAAAAATTAATTTATATTCTAATGAACATTCAGAAGCAACATTTAGCGGAATTCTGAATTTACAAACGTGGTACACGTGGTCCTGAGAAGGTATACAATGGGTTTGTATGTACGAACAAATCTCAGATATGAAAACTTTAATGAATGCCAAGATATGAGCACATACTTGTTCTGGTAACGTTTCGTGAATGAGGCCCCTTGTCCACACGTGTGTCAAAGGTGATATGCAGCACTACAAAAAATGTATGATGCAAAATGTAAGCAGTGTACCCTGTTGTCCCTTCGTGTCTCCAAATCTATCCAAAATGGCTAAATTGTGCACTGCTGTAAATAATAATTAGGGCCGGGACTCGATTAAAAAAATTAATCTAATTAATTAGAGGCTTTGTAATTAATTAATCGAAATTAATCGCATTTTAATCGCATATAAATATTTGACCTGAGAACAGTGAGAAGTATTTTTTTTCACATGGATTTTTAGTATACCATTGAATAATGACTGAATAATACATAAGCTTAAGCAACAAAAATATTGTTTATTTTTGTTCAAGTCCAACAGACCAGTGCAATTTTTGCCATTAAGTGTAGCAATAGCATATTTAGAAATATAGTACATTTCAGAAATTCAGGTAGCCTATAGGTACTGTAGGTAGACCTTCTGTAAACTTTGTTTTTTTAAGTAAAACAATACTTTCAAGTACATTCAGAACATTGGAAACCCTATTAGAAAACATCTCTCTGTTGCTTCAGAGGCCATAACAGACTTTGTTGATTTACCAACAGCTGGTTTAAAAAAATAAAATTAATTTCAGTCCAACTCTCTCAATAACCTTGGCCAAAACAATAAAGAGTTCAACATAAAGTGCCAGTTGCACCAACAACATAATACATAGTTCAACATAAAGTGTACCATTCAAAATAAAATAAAATAAAAAGTGCCAGTGATTGACCTCAATCCCTTCTATTCTTCCAATATCCTGATGAAAAATAAAATCTCTCTGTTGCTTAGGCCACTGTTTGATCAACATTTCAGTAACATGGACTGAACTGCATGGCAGCTCGTATGTTGCGTCAGACGACGCAATCCGTAGTACCTTTTGAAGGCCCTTATCTTCTACCACTCCAAGTGGTCTACAGTCGAGTGCAACCCAGTAAGCCAGGGCGTTGGTTATTTTTTCAGACGTGGACTTAGTTACCCTCGTCCTCAAACCAGTCAACTGGTGGAGTGTGGGTTGGGTGTGGGTCCTTGTACTCGAAGTCGGGCTAACGTCCACGCTAGCTACCACACTAGCGTTCACGCTAGCTGCTATATGTTTCGCATTGAGGTGATATTTGAGGCTCGATGTGCTGCGGTGATATGCGAATTCCTTGTTGCATAGCTTGCACACAACCATGCTCTTATCGACGCTTCCATCCGTTCGTTTTTTGTAACAAAATTTCCCATCTACGGGGCCAACCAAAGCGGTCTCATCAGCTACTTCGTTCATGTTCACTGTGGTTTGTTGTCTGAACTCATGAAGCTAGCAGCTAGTTGGTGGTCCAGTATAATCGGTCCGCCTGACTCATCCAGTGAGAAACGTTCCACGGTGCAAAAATAAGTAAAATAATTTTAATAAGTGATTAAAATGCGTTAATTTTTTTAACGCGTTAATTATTATGTAATTAATTAATCTTAATTAACGCGTTAAAGTCCCGGCCCTAATAATAATATAATAATATATTTAATTACAAATAAACTGTTTTGACTCATGAAGCTCATGTTTGCATCATTTCCAAATGGGAATTACTATATTGTCATCAATATATGGGGATAGATATCTATGGGTCGAAAAACCCATCCAAAATCTGTCATAGAATGAATTAAATATTTTTTTCTCCATTAATAATAATAATAATAATACCTTGTATTTATATAGCGCCTTTCTCGACACTCAAAGCGCTTTACAGTGATGAGCGGGAAACTCGTCTCTACCACCACCAATGTGTAGCACCCACCTGGGTGATGCAACGGCAGCCATTTTGCGCCAGAATGCTCACCACACATCAGCTGAGGTGGAGAGAGAGAGAATGATTTTAGCCAATTAAACCATTATAAAGCATATAAAATTGACCCTTATGGTGGTGTAAGATGAAGACAGTGGCGGAGTGGAAAAACTAACGTACATAATTTAAGTATTACACGCAGTAGTACTTACATATCGAGGAGGAAATTGCTATTTTCGTAGGCATATTTTCCAGTCAAAACAGTTCTATTCATTGTGTAAACCTAATGAACAACTAAGCTTTATATCACGCCCAGTCATCTTTTATTGTTTAAAGCATCAGATGAGATGTGTAAAACACCATTGGGAAGCTTATATTGCCCTTTTATATTAGATAAAGGAGTTGTTAATCAAACCGGACTGAACTGGAATGTGCAACAACGACTTGAACAGCTGGTTGGGTTTTATGCGTAGGCATATAAAGAGGTGTGTATTTCTCAAAGGCTTATCCAAGACAATAAATGACCACTGCATCTTGAAAGAAATACCTCTATGTGTAAAACCAAAGGTAGGATTGTATATTTATTTCATATTTATTGCTATTGAGTATTCAATGTTTTTAATTGGCATATGTTCCAGCTGTTGTTGGCTTTATCTTGTTACGATGATGGAATACAAATTTTTGGAATGAATGGAGGAGATGTAATCACCAGAGAAATTTGCTTTATGTTGCTTCTATGTGGCTTCAGCGTACGAGTACTTTTGCCAACGTTAGCTAACAGCACTGACAAACAAGACAATATTCCACTGAGAGAAAATGTTAATTGATCAAATAAATCCGGGAACATACTGGTTTAATATCCCTAACTAATAAGCTATAGTCCTTGCTCAATTGATTGAATATTACTGTTATATTTAATCATTTAAGCCTACAATTGTTTGCTAACTAGGTCTTATGCTATAGTAACCGGTAGCCGTTATAAACAGGTCAGACTGCTCTTGATGTTACAAGCTAGCTAGCTGGCTAATCAAAGAGAAGCCTCAAAACGATATTACAAAAGTTGAAAAATACCTTACTAAAGTGTGTGACAAAACTGTAGCTAATAATGATTTGGAAACTACCTAGCTAGCTAATCGCCTGTCTTATATTATTCATATTCCCTTAGTCCCCAATGCTCAATGATTGTATTTTTCCTCTTCTTACTGCTGCAAAACCTTGATAAATTGTAGAGTTGCTTTGCTGGGCTCTGTGAGCTGATTCAGAAATTGTCCTCCTCGCTGTTGTGAATGTCAGTGTAACTGCTAAAGTTACATGGCTCTGGCACAGCTATGCTTGTCACAACCCATTGTAGCCTTCTGCTGGCGCTGGCTTATCTAAATGCGGAAGCGTTCCATGCATATAGCAAATTGAAGCAATGTAAGTATTTTTTTATGAATACTTCAAGTATATAAAACTGATGTTCAGAAGAAGCAATGTAAGTATATAGAGATGCTGAAGCAACCACACTAATTAATGTCTGAGTTGAGCAATCTCATGGCGCCAGCGGCATGGCCACTAGGGGGACTTCGTGATGGGGTTAAGTATGTCTGTGCTAGACCAGTTTTGGCATTCCTGTGATGGAACCTGCACTCGATGATATCTACACTCTGAGTATGTTTGTTTTCATCCCAATACGAGAAAAAGTATAACATGCCCCCAGATCCGCAATGAATCCCTTGAAAGGTTTTCAGCTGCTCATGGCTGCAGAAGCTCACTCTTTCCAGTTGTATCAATAACATTTTTCAGGCTGTTCTTGTGCTTTTTATAATCTGCTGCTTCTAAATTTTCAAAGGTGCTATTGAGTCTCATTTTTAATGGCCCTCATCCAATACCTCAATTGGCCTATTAAATGGGCTCGGGTCTATAGCAGGCAGGAAATGGGACAATTAAATTAGACTGGTGCATTGCAGGAGTCAAGCGTCGCATTTACTAAATGATTAAGGTGGGCTTTAAGTAACCCAAACTACAAGTAACTTTTTACTTGGATGTTTTTTGGTGGGGACATGGAGCAGGATTTGTGTGAAGATACAGCAATGGTTTTTATTGTGTCTTACATGATATATCTATATTTCTGTGAAATATAACTCACATTTTAATTAGCGTCAGTGCTGTTGTTTTGCTAAATGTATTGAGAGATAAACAGTTTGTATATCATTGGTTTTCATGCTAAACAATCTGGAAGTGTTGTAGAATGTTTGTGGGAAACAAAAGGTGTGAAATAAGATGGTGTTGGTATTATCTTGAGATGATTTGCAGCTGTTCAATCAACGGCAACACAGTATTTCTAAAGACAGACAGTGGATTTTGGTTGATTGCTTCAAAATATCACAGGCTATTCTCAAAGCAAATATTTCCTTGTAATGTGAAACTGTGCAACTGTGGTGATACTGTTTTTCCTCTGCTGTTGCAGATTGACCGCATTATATTCTGTGTTTTCCTGGATACCGACTTCAGGATCTACAAAGAGAAGATGTTTCGGTTCTTTTCCCAAGGTAACCTTTATAACATTATACTCCCTTTAATACTTATGTACCAGTTCACAATTTTTGGTTACCAGAATATTCTCAGAATATTCTTGCCTGAGTAGTTTTTAAAGATTTAAGATAACCTTTTTACTTTCAAAACCTTGATTTTGAAAGTCACAGTGGTTTGATCCTCAGAGAAGGCTGACATCTCAAAGCAAGCGCTTTTTTTGTTCTCCAGCACCACTACTTAGCCACTCCATGCCACATTTTTCCATGAAGCTTTAAACCTGCCCAAGCAAGCCGTTTCAGTTACAAACTTTCCCCTCATTTTTATTTGTTTATTGTTTTTTAAATTTATTTTTAAACAGAAATCTGCATGCTAAAATAATGTTGGGTAACAGTCAGCTTGAGCTTGCACATTCTAAAAAAATCTTCACATACATTTCAGTGGTACAAACTGTTTTTAATGTTTGTCTACTCTTCAAACTAGTCTCTGCCTATTACCATGAAAAGTCAGTCCAAGTTGTTGCTTTGTGGGAAAAGAAAAGGGCACTGCTCTGAAAATGGGCTGGCGGTTGTCACACAGTCGTTCGGTGATGAGAGAAATGTCACACAGACTCTCGGTGATGAGAGAAACAAACATTGCGTTTTCCCCCTCAATTCTTGCTTCATTGCGCTCACCGGGCTCTGAGAGAATTGGAAGGCCGCGAGACGACATGAGGGCTGATGGGAATCCACCAAGGATTGCGCTGAGGCGCTGTTGCTTTTCCTGAGCACTGTGTTAACTCCCGCTCGCCTCCAGCAGAGTTCTGAACGCCAAGCTTCTGTTTACTATTTCCCAGGTGAGGAAGACTCCTCAAAGCTTTTGTGAACCCTCGAGTCTTTCCCGAAAGTGCCTCAGGACTGCCAGGTCTCTAATTATACCAATGGCCTATGTGAACTACCAATTTTTTTGCCTCCCATTCATATCTCTGTCAGGAAATGAGGTTTCAGTCTTATCATCATTTCAAAAGGTCACAAGCACTAGCAAAAATAATGCAACATCACAGTGGATACTGGAAACACATGAACACAAGTGCACACACACAACACAGACACACGCGTAGATAAACATACGAGGGTGTACAGAAACACATCTGCAACAGCAACCCTGGGCCTTAGGTGGCGCTAGAGTGACATTGTTTTAGTCCTGACTCTCCATGGACTCTATCTTGATGATCTTAGCGCTTGATCTAAAACGCATGGCGCAAGTGCATGTAGGGTGTGTCCACGTTTGGTAGTTAGACGCTGTGTTATTTGAGCGCTAAGTACGGCGCAAGGTGCAAATGGGCTGAACTTAGTTTCTTCATTAATTATAGGTGTTTGGGTGTAACATGAAATTAACCAATCAAAATGTCATATCCCATTCCTTTTAAAAGCCACCTGCTTTTGCACCTTGGCAGATTGCAAATATGTTGGCGGTTAGTAAGCCTGTGAAAACAGCAATTTACAGCTGGCGAAACAGACATGCCCGTGCGCGTACTTAAAGCGTGCAAGCAAGGAATAGGCTATATGGATCAATATTATAATCAATATTATTCGGACTAACGATTATGATGTGTTTTGATATACAAAATAATAATATTTCACATAGTGATTAACACCGGCACAAGTCATTCCCCCATAACTTTTTCCCAGAAATATAATAACGGGAAAACAAGAAACTTTTTTCCATTTGCTTACACCAGTGTTCTTATTTTACAAAATACATGCAGTTTAATTTTGTTATAACACCTGCAACAGCTGAGCATAAGATACCAGCTCTTGGCTTCTCTCTCAGCTTAGAAAACGCCAAATTAGCCTGCTTGTTTAACAAATTTTGTTTGATTATACAAGGAAGCATTGTCAAACATGAATTCCATGAGGCTGTTCTCACAGCAGACATATCAAATTCATTCAGTTGCATCATATTCATGCAGCAAACATCACGCCTAGCTGCAAACTGAGATAAACGAACCCTGAGAAATGATCCTGGCCACACCTCATCTTAAGACCGACCTGCCCAGTTCACTTGCTGTGGGCGCAAGTTCACTTGTTATTTAAACAATGTGAGCGCTGTACGCTAAAACGACCACTGCGTTGGCCTGAAACTAGCAAAGACACTTGGGTTACTGCCGCTTAGCGCCGGGTGTAAGATAGGGCCCCATATCTTTCAGCATGAAATCTCTTGTTAATGAGACAGAGTTCAGAGAGGTTGACAACACAGTAAAAAAATAACAATAGTTTGCAAGAGGAGTGCCCACTGGCTCAGAACTAAATGCCTGTCTTCAGCGGGAATATCTGTGTTAAATGTGCTTTTTGACCCTTTAGGTCGAGGCCATTCATTTTACGTTCTCCCAGGCTTTGAAAATGGTAAATATGCAGGCGGGAGACCTCTCATGATTAATGTCATTCATCACCCCCAGTTAAAGTAGCTGAGTTGGTAGTACAAGTACACTTGGGTTCAAATCTTGCTTGGAGGGATTCTCTAACCACATCTATCTCCGTCTCCTTCTGCTCCTGTGTCACATGGCCAGTGCTGTAAATCAAGTGTCCGTCTTTCTAAAGTTGCTTCACATCCATTTTATATTATTTTGTGCAGGGGTTTGCAAAAGTAAGGTGATCTATCAAAATTTGTAGATTATCTGGAAAAGTGTGGGAGTGTCAGTGCTTCATTCAATATACTATAACTATACTATAATGTGTTTTGTACCTAACATTGTATAATGAAATTTAGCCACTGTTTTGTTTTTCCTTTGCCAAACAATCTTTTTCCCCCATTAATTTCGACTACTGGTGTCATTTGAACTAGAGGAAAATCTCACTCATCAGTGTAATACCTGATTTGTGTTACTGCTCAGTGGAGATGTTTGCCTCCTAATCTGCTTATTTATGCAGTTCAACACACTTCAGAAAAAGGGAAAATGGGTCAGTTATAAAGCTTTCTTACAGACCAGGAACCGTAGGAACAAACCGACACAGTCATCAGCAAATTGTGTTTATATTCATTCAAGCTTCTAGCTGCAAACTGAGACAAACGAACCTTGAGAACATCAGAGTTTAGAGCAGATGGGCTTTCCGTTCACATGAGGCAATTTGTAGGAAGAAAGGAGAAAAAACCATGGTCATATTTTCCTAGAGCTCTCAATTTGGCCCTGCACAAAGTTGCCGTGTCTTCTGGAAATAAAGCATTGAAGTATTTCAGTCATCGTTTAATCGGTTGTGTGGAAAAATAGCCACAAGGAGAAGATTTGACCAGCATACCATGAACATTGTGAGCAGCAGCTTAAAGCCTATAGCACTAGGGCAATGCATATCAATTATTTGAAAAGGTGCATTGAAGGCTTTCCCCACTAACTTAAACATGAATTATATGATGGGTATCAGCATATGTCAAAGTTGTAAATTAATGCTGGCAAACTACACCTGCTACACAAAATTATATCAAACTGCAGGAGAAATAAAATCCCTCCTGGAGGAAACTGTCTCACATCTCAAGAAACTTTTCTCCACCAGGAGCCAAGTGTTGAAAGTGTTTTTGTTGAATGAGATCAATGACCATGGATTCAGACAGAGATCAGAGATCAGAGATCTTACTGTGGTTTTACAAAACAGGGGCTTAAAAACAACAATCAGGTTTATGAATTATGGTATGGTTTCAGGAATGCAAATGGTAAATGTCAGTTCAGAGTGGCATGTAGCAGTGGTGTTTGTGGTTTATGTTCTCTGCAGCGTTAATTGTCAACGTAGCGTGTTCAAACTTATTTTGATGAATTTCAGCCTGCCGTGCTTTGGAGGTTTGCCCATAAGTTTAATGCAGTCGGGTGATTCAGTGTGGGTAGTGTGTTTCTTCTCATAAATTATATACTGTGATTCAGTAGAGTACCAGTTGCTACTCATTTACTTGGGACTTTCATGCTTTCAGGTCTCGCTCGCTGTGAATGCAGCCCTGCTGACTCTAATATCAGTCTTCCTGTGCCTCAATTTTTATTTCTTGTCATGACATGCAAGGCCTATAATTTATTTAGCGGTTTCTTGTTGTGAATCATCATAATGTTTAGTAAGAATTTTGAAGGGAATCAAGACCCCCTAGAGGGATGAAAATTATGAAGCCTGGAGTCAATGAGAGCAGAGGATGAAGGGACCTGTTGAACAGTGTTGGGTGTTATGAGACTGAAGAGCCTCAGTGTAATGTTGTATTAGCTCTATTTTGGTTTCTCGCATCCGTCTGCATACGCAATACGAATCAAACCCTGTCGAGCTGCTCTCAAATGTATTTCCTGCTCCGCATTCAGGCAATCTGTAGTCCTCTGATTTCTGGCCCATATAATGTTTTTCTGCCCTGACCAAATCATTCAGAGAACAACCGTCAGTGACTTCTTTAATGGAGGATGCAAGTTTATCCCTTTAAGAGTGTTTTTGTGTTACACGTTCTCTCAGAGGACAGATAGCAAAGTACAATAGGACAGGATGTTTTTGTCATTGGGCTAATGGGAAATCTCTGCTCGCCACCCCCCATGCCCCGCCTCCACGTCTTTGACATCACAGCACCATTCGAAGTTCGTGTTCATTCTAGACCTGTTGCTAATTTACCACTGTGAGTCCTGTCCCCACCCCCCAGCAACTACTATTGTCTCTTTACCACCATCTATGTCTGTGACTTCACAAAGCATGCCTGCCAGCTGCCACCTGCTTATACTTATAATTACATAAATTTTTGGCAAAGCCTTGAATCAGAAACTTTTTCTGCTGACTGGTCATATTGGAAGGGCACAGAGTAGCCTGGATGCTACAGTCTCTGAAGCCCTGGATGCACCATTGCTGTCTTGTCTGGGTTTTTTAAATTATAATTATGTATGTATATATATTATAATTAGGGCCGGGACTTTAACGCGTTAATTAAGATTAATTAATTACATAATAATTAACGCGTTAAAAAAATTAACGCATTTTAATCACTTATTAAAATTATTTTACTTATTTTTGCACCGTGGAACGTTTCTCACTGGATGAGTCAGGCGGACCGATTATACTGGACCACCAACTAGCTGCTAGCTTCATGAGTTCAGACAACAAACCACAGTGAACATGAACGAAGTAGCTGATGAGACCGCTTTGGTTGGCCCCGTAGATGGGAAATTTTGTTACAAAAAACGAACGGATGGAAGCGTCGATAAGAGCATGGTTGTGTGCAAGCTATGCAACAAGGAATTCGCATATCACCGCAGCACATCGAGCCTCAAATATCACCTCAATGCGAAACATATAGCAGCTAGCGTGAACGCTAGTGTGGTAGCTAGCGTGGACGTTAGCCCGACTTCGAGTACAAGGACCCACACCCAACCCACACTCCACCAGTTGACTGGTTTGAGGACGAGGGTAACTAAGTCCACGTCTGAAAAAATAACCAACGCCCTGGCTTACTGGGTTGCACTCGACTGTAGACCACTTGGAGTGGTAGAAGATAAGGGCCTTCAAAAGGTACTACGGATTGCGTCGTCTGACGCAACATACGAGCTGCCATGCAGTTCAGTCCATGTTACTGAAATGTTGATCAAACAGTGGCCTAAGCAACAGAGAGATTTTATTTTTCATCAGGATATTGGAAGAATAGAAGGGATTGAGGTCAATCACTGGCACTTTTTATTTTATTTTATTTTGAATGGTACACTTTATGTTGAACTATGTATTATGTTGTTGGTGCAACTGGCACTTTATGTTGAACTCTTTATTGTTTTGGCCAAGGTTATTGAGAGAGTTGGACTGAAATTAATTTTATTTTTTTAAACCAGCTGTTGGTAAATCAACAAAGTCTGTTATGGCCTCTGAAGCAACAGAGAGATGTTTTCTAATAGGGTTTCCAATGTTCTGAATGTACTTGAAAGTATTGTTTTACTTAAAAAAACAAAGTTTACAGAAGGTCTACCTACAGTACCTATAGGCTACCTGAATTTCTGAAATGTACTATATTTCTAAATATGCTATTGCTACACTTAATGGCAAAAATTGCACTGGTCTGTTGGACTTGAACAAAAATAAACAATATTTTTGTTGCTTAAGCTTATGTATTATTCAGTCATTATTCAATGGTATACTAAAAATCCATGTGAAAAAAAATACTTCTCACTGTTCTCAGGTCAAATATTTATATGCGATTAAAATGCGATTAATTTCGATTAATTAATTACAAAGCCTCTAATTAATTAGATTAATTTTTTTAATCGAGTCCCGGCCCTACTTATAATTACAATACAGCTAATTTTTTTAAAAGCCCAAATCAAATGGCTTCAGTCTAATCTCAGCAGCTTAGTGTGCGAGTCCCCATCGCATGCTTCAGAACAACAACTTCAGAATGACTGCCTTTTTAGTGCTCAGGACACATAGCTTCAGTGACTCAAGCTCCAAAGTCTTATGTGCTGTGCATTATGAAAGAAGAGCATCTTTATTGCCCTCGGCCAGCTTTTGATGGTTAGACCTTTCTAGAACGAATTACACCAGCATTTTATCAAAGAGGACTTCTAAAGCTGTGCGTAACCATGGCGACCAAAGCGGGTGGGGCAGTACAGGTGCTGAGCTGAATGCATTTCCCTCACACTTGATAAAAACATAGATGCTTTGAGCACGGTATGAATCTTCAATACTTCCACCAACCACCACCTTCTCATTTCTCAAATTCTGCTTCATATTGCAACTGTTTCTATGAGTACATTCAATTTGAATGTGCTCTGAAGCAAAAAAGTCTGTTATTATAATCTGATAAAATTAACATTTTCCCAAAATAACATATCCCTGGAAGGGATAAGACCAAATATAAATGTGTATTTTGGCTAAAAAATAAAACATTTCATACACTGCAGCATTGCCAGACTAATTGCATAAGAACTTATTTGCATTTGAACCGCTGTAATCATTTTCTGTAATAACTCTAAATGTCATGGGCAGCTAATAGAAAGCAGCTAACAGAGCTGCGATGCTTCTTTGGCACGGGCGTTCGGACATGATGTTGGGGGGGAGAGCAGAGTCAGGCTGAGCTGATGATGTGCATATTATTATATGACGACTGTATGGTAAGGAGCAGCCCGGCTCTGCACTACTTTACCCTGGGGTAAAATTTATCACACATCAAGGTAGGGGCTTAGGCTTGATCCTTCAGTACATGGTTTGTGGGCATATGCACGGCATTGTAATTCACCAGTAAACCCTCTAGCTAATTGCAAGCATTCCCTTGTAGTTTACTACCTTCGTCCGTGTTGCATACAAAACAAGACGGGGATACATACCCTGCGCTCTCTTAAAATCCTGTTTGGAGAAGTGCCTGAAGCCTGCAGAGGTCCCTGTAACAATTCCACCTTGTTCCAAATTGAAAGTTCTGATCCTGTGTGCTTTATTGAAAAACAGGAAATGGCAGTCATTATGTACAGTTACACTGACTAAAGCAAAGAATGGCAAATACCAGGAATTGTTGCAGTATTTATTTATTTACATTTTTCAGGACCAGCCATGATGATTCACCCACTGTTGCCTAAAAGTATCACCCACAGTATCACTGTGATGGGTGTCAGTAAACTGAATGTCCTGAGGCACAAGGCTCTATTGTCTGCAAACCATCTGAACTTGAAAATGTTGTATATAAATCGACCAGCCGGGGTCACTAGAGAGCAGTGGCGGGCCGTGCATTTCACACCTAGGCCTTCAGTGATGTCCTACACAGTCCTACCTGAATTATTCCACCTCTTAATACCATCATTATGACGCCATGACTCTAGAAACTATACATTTAGACAGAAACGCAGTATAACCGGGCGTTGCATCACCTTAACATAGTCAAGTACAACAGTTATATTCATATTTCCGAAGCATTTATAATCAATAAATCCGCATTTACAATTAAGAGTGTTAAACTACCAGCTTTAAGATCGCTTGGATACTGTCAACACTTTAAAATAAAAGGCGCTTTTAAGGGATTAGTCTACAAAGTTTTATTAAGTCCACCAAAAGTATGTTAGCTTTAACAAGTTTGTTCGCTAAACAGCGCATTGTCGCACCCAAAGCAGTTTCATGTAAGAAACGTGACGATAAAGACACATAAACTATTCACTGAAAATAAAAGAAAACAAACAAATAATTTGCATTTGTTCATAAGGATATATTTGCGACAGTGGTGAAAGTGTATTCCTAGACTTGAATGTCCACGTTGACTCGCTAGCGTCGGCTCGCTAGCGTCAGGGTTGGCCGTTCCATTATGGCCGTCTAGCTTTTCTTGAAAAGTTCGTCTTGAAAATGACGTTGTAATTATATCTGCGACCAAATCGATCTCTTCTCCTTCAGCCATTGTGGGTTGAAAAAAACAGCTTGTAGAAATCTACACAAATGAGCTCATTCAAGTTCAGTTTGCTTGCTCTGCGATAGCTCTGCCTCTCAATAGTGCGTATCCAATCAAAAGACGTGCACGTGCTGACGTTCTCGTACGCCTGCTAGCTGGCCCCGGTGTCGCCAAGTCGAAATCTGATTGGTTAACGCCACAGTTAACGTTCCGTTCACTTTAAGCTACAGGGGCCCGCAATGTTTATTCTGAAGGCCTAAGGGCAGATTCCTTGGACCCTGGCAACACATTATGGCTGAAATATGATTGGATAAAAGCTCTAACATAAAGGCCAGCCCTCCAAATCTCGATCTGAGGCTGGAAGCAGCGCAACCAAGAGGAAAGCTATGAAATGAAGAGAATAGACTATGGGGAATAATTTAATACATATTTGTGGAAAAAATATATCAAAATTAAATTTATATTCTGATGATGTTTAGGCCAGCAGAGAAGGCCTTGCTGGCCCTGACGGCCCGCCACTGCTAGAGAGCATTGAAGCGTGAACCCCAATCCGACTGAACCCTCCCATACCCTGCGCTACATAATCGCAAACTGCACGTTGCCCTATGGAGCTCCCGGCACTGGCCTATGCCAGTCTGGTTTTGATCCGAGATCCTGTCAACTTACAACTCAGCGAATCATATTGGTTACTACAGGGGAGTCACCAGAGATATATGTTTAGGGGGGCTAAGCCTCTACTAGGGGGGTCTGGGGGCATGCACCCCCAAGATACATTTTTCAAAAAAACAGCCACAAAATGGTTGTTCCCCATGAGTCTTGAGAACAGCAGTACACCTGAAATCAATAAATAATGTAGTTGTTGCAAAGAATATTTCTTTAAATTGCTTAGATTTATAGCAATAGGGTTGAGCTGATGTACGATACCATCGCCTATCAACTAAATTTTAGCGGCATCGGCAATGGTTGACACATCAGGGATGTCAACTCTCACGCATTGACCGTGAGATCTCACGCATTTTCACGGAACAGCAACAATTCTCACGCAATTTCACTGCATTTTTTTTCATAGCAAAAATAGTTCAACTTCCTGTGTGCCGAAACTCGTGCGTGTGCACTGAAAACCAACTGGCACACTTCCACGTACACACACTTCCACCCTCTCCGCCGACCAATCACTTATCATTGGCGATGAAAGGGTGAGAGGGTGGAGTGTACAATGTATTGCGCTGTTGGGAAAACAGACTCGAACCTAGTTGTCTTGAGCGCAAATGTCGACTGTAAGTAAACGAAAATGCACTTTAAAGTAAATCACGAATAAGTGATCAAATATGTTTGCACTATTAACTGTTGGCGTATTAATTGCAACAATAACATTAAACAAAAAAATTAGTTAACGTAGGCGACATCAGACTAATGTAATGTTAGCTGTTACTAAGACTAGCCCATAGTTAGCTAGCTAACGTTAGATAACTTTAGCTAGCTAGCTAAAAAGGAGACACATTGAAATGAGAGGTGGATCATTCCTTGTAAAACACACAGAAAAGTGGATTTCGACACCCACCTTTTCAGATTGTTACAAAATGCTTTCTATAGTTATAAATAGATAAGGTTAGTACACATTTGTAGGAAGAAATTTAGAAATTAAGCTAATTGATTGGACCCAAGCTGGACCTTTACTGTTGTAGGATTCATATAATATTCTGTGAATATAGTACTACCAATCATCCAATTTGTACCAAATTGCTCCTTGTAATTAGGACTAAGACATGATGATTCCAAATAAATGGTCAAAATAAAGCCATGGAGAAGAGAAAATAACCATCTCCATATTCAATGAAAATACATTAAATTGTATGAAGAAACAATCAAACTTGTCAAACTTCTAGAACTGATGTTATATACTACTGTTTGTTGGGGTGGGGTTAGAGGGATCTGTGAATGGATTTTCTCATTCGTGAGGCAGTGATTGGTCAGGTGGGGTGAGTCGGGTCGGGTCGATTTGGGTCACCGAAAGTCTATTCTCACTCTTGCCCAACTCTCAAAGTTGACATCCCTGACACATCATGATGTCAAAGACGATATAGCATATTGATGCTACAATTGATGAGTAGTTTGAACTTACTTCCGTTAAATAAGCTTATGCTGTTACCGAACTTATCGAGGCTACTAGCCTAGTGATTTGTTACAGCGGCATTGGAACATTCATGCTACAATCCACTCTCAGTCTGTAGCGGTCATTTGAATTGAGTGGTCATGTGGCTCCGTGCACGCGCCACACTGCACTCTAACCATTGGCTACACTAGATTAACCCTCCCCAGGGTCCTAGCGCCAGATTTTTTGATGTGCGTTATGATTCTGGATTGTTGATGGCGCATTTTGTCAAATCAATCTGAAAAAAATGTGATGATTAAGACTAGTGACTAGTGGCTATGACTAGTGGCTTAAAAAATATTTAGGGGGGCTACAGTACATTTTAGTGGGGGCTAAAGCCCCCTAAAATAGGTCTGGCGATGCCACTGGGTTACTATTTCTTACATCGCCATGGCAACTCCAGCAAGGAAACATATTGCATCGGTGCGGCCTCTGACTTTGATGCAGATTATGGCACTCACTCAGGCAAGATTAGCCTAATGCTATCTGGGGTTTGGCACACTTCACGAAAAGTGTGGCGAGTTTAAAATTCACTCCACTTGGCAAGGTAATATTGTGTTTGCATTATAAGTCACTCTGGATAAGAGCATCAATCTCTCATGTACATGTCCATTCTACCATTCTACAGGTCCTAACAAACGGCACACTTGCTCAATGATTGTGCATGACTACACTGATATCACATAGAAGGTTTGGGACCACTCTTTTCAAAAGTGTGACTACACAAACAAAAATGCATAGCCATCTCTGAATTGTCCCTGAAACTTAAGAGTTCCTATGATGAGCTCACTGTCGCTCCTCTCTCCGCAGACAACGACAAGAGTGATGACAGAGATGAGACACAGCCTGAGGAAGGTGAGTGATGGCCGATAGTTCTGTTTCTCCGCTTTAGCAGGTTTTTGCCTTCTTGGTTGTATGTGCCAGTTGGGTTTTCTTGTTAGTGTTGGTGTGATTTTAGTTTTGAAACTGTACTTAAACTGAAGTATGCTCTAGATTAGGCAGCCAACATGTTGCAAGTGTGATATAATATATACAGCTCTGGAAGAAATTGAGACCGCTGCAAAATTATCAGCTTTTTGACTTTGAAAGGATACAATGACAATGTGGTTGAAATGCTGTCAGCTTTAATTTGAGGGTATTTGTATCCATATCGGATGAACCGTTTAGAAATGATAGAACCTTTTGTAAACCTTCGCCCCAGTCTGAGGTGCAGAGCGCTCTGGAGCACGTTTTCTTCAAGGATCTCGGTGTACTTAGCTGCATTCATCTTTCCCACTATCAGGACTAGTCGCCCCGTTCCCACTGCTGAGAAACATCCCTACATCATGATGCTGCCACCGCCATGCTTTACTGTAGGGATGGTATTAGCCAGGTGATGAGCGGTGCCTGGTTTCCTCCAGACGTGACGCTTGGTATTCAGGCCAAAAAGTTAAATTTTGGTTTCATCAGACCAGAGAATCTTGATTCTCATGGTTTGAGAGTCCTCTAGGTGCCTTTTCGCAAACTCCAAGCGGGCTGTAATGTGCCTTTTACTAAGGAGGTGCTTCCGTCTGGCCACTCTACCATAAAGGCCTGATTGGTGGAGTGCTGCCTGGATGGTTGATCTTCTGAAAGGTTTTCCCATCTCCACAAGGATACTCTGGAGCTCTGTCAGAGTGACCCTCGGGTTCCTGCTCACCTCCCTGGCCAAGGCCCGTCTTCCCCGATTGCTCAGTTTGGCTGGGCGGCCAGGTCTAGGAAAATTCTTGGTGGTTCCAAACTTCTTTCATTTACGAATGATAGTGGCCACTGTGCTCTTTGGGACCTGTAAAGCTGCAGAGATTTTTCCGTACCCTTCTCCAGATCTATGCCTTGACACAATCCTGTTTCTGAGGTCTGCAGATAATTCCTTTGACCCCATGGCTTGGAGTTTGCTCTGACATGCACTGTCAACTGTGGGACCTTATATAGGCAAGTGTTAGCAATCCCCAATGTCCAATCAATTTAATTTATCACAGGTGGACTCCAATTAAGTTGTAGAAACATCTCAAGCAGTATCAATGGAAACAAAATGCACCTCAGCTCACTTTTGGGTGTAATATCAAAGGGTGTGCACACTTGTGTACATATGATATTTAACATTTTGATTTTGAACTCAAGAAGGTGAAAGGAGTGTGCATACTTTCCGGCTTGACTGTATACATGAGTATGATATATATTAATGTAATTGGTGATGTTCAGTGTATTATACAGTTGCATAAAAAAATTCATATTAAGGATTTTTTTGCAACTGTACTCTATAGAGATTTTCTAAAAATTAACATCTACACATGTAGGTTTAAAGATAAAAGGGAGTGAAATGCCACCTGCGGCCCTATCTTACACCCAGCGCTGGGTTCATTATAATCGTCGTTTAAATACCATGTATTCTTGCTCCCATTGCAAGTGAACTGGGCGTGTTGGCCAGGATCATTTTTGGCGTATTGCTATCTTGAGCCAGCAAAAAGCGCTTGCACTAAAACCACCACATACCTAGTCTAAAGTCATGTCGCAGTTGTTTACATGCTATTTTAATGTCACATATAAGTGTGTCTACATAGGCGTGTGCACAACGTGCATACACCCTCCTGTCTGTTACACACAGGGCGTGCACAAGCATGACTAAAATATCAAGATTACAATGTGAAATATTATTGTGTAGGCTGTATCAAAAAATGCATAATAATAAAAGGGTCCATAGGTGAAAGACCACTGTCCCTCAGCGAAGGGGAATGCCATATTAAATTGCTTTCAGCCCACTCCATCAACATCCAGGCGATGTGCGATTGTACGTGGAAGGTTACATGTATAGACTATTTGCAATTATCCTGGATCAAGCTATATTTGCCAATAGTTCCTGTAGCCTAATCTACTGGGCAGACAATCTTCTGTTACAGGACAATGGCTATCCATTGAAAACTTTGCTGATAACACCTATATCAAGGTGATACACCATTGGTAGCTTATTCTCAGCTGTTGCAGGTGCTTTTAACAAAATCTAACCGCATATAAAATAACAGCACTGTCAGGAAAATCATAATGGTTAGTCTGAATAATATTGATCATAGGCTACTATTGATCGATATAGCCTATTCCTTGATCGCACTAAACACGCACCAGCATGTCTGTTTCGCTATCAAGCAATCCGCCAAGGTGGAAAAGCAGGTTTTTAAAGGGAATGGAATATGACATTTTGATTGGTTTATTGCATGTCATGCCCAAGACACACCTATAATTAATGAAGAGACTAGGTTCAGCCCATTCACACATTGCACTGTGCTTAGCACCCAAAAAACATGCCGTTAAGTTAGCAAAAGTGGACTTGGACACGCCCTAAATGGACTTTACGCCATGCGCTTAGACCAAGCACCAAGATCGCCAAGATAGAACCCCTGGTGTCTTACTCAAGCACATGAGTCCCAGCGATCGACAGCTGATGCCAACTGAGCAGCGTGGAGGTGGAGGCAGCACGCCAATAAGTTTAGATAGATTTGTGCTTTCTGCCCACACCTCCATGTCCCTTAGTGCTTGTTCCCTATGTTCCCTATGTTCTGCTCATTCTCGCCTTTCCAGTTTGAAAGGGGAGCAGAAAATGGCAGCAGTTCTCCACTTTAGGGTCAGTGCTGAATTATTTTTGCTCTGATATTTCAAAAGTGCAGTCAGATTAAAATATTTTACATGCTTTTACTGCATAAAATCACCAATTCACCCAAGCTCCAGTGAGCCCCCCCCCCCCCCCCTCCCTCTTTCCTTATGGTTTGAAGGTGAGGGAAGGAAGTGTTTATCTATGCTGAGACTCCTGGGATTCAGCAGGGCTTCCAGGCCGTCTTTGAACTTTATTCAAGAACAGACGCAATGTGATTTATCCGCTGTCTTTAAGCAGCGCGTGTCATTTATGGAGGGAGGAGCAGGCACCATGCCTACACCTTGCCCACAGTGGAGCGGGAATCATGCCTACACCTTGCCCACAGTGGAGCGGGAATCATGCCTACACCTTGCCCACAGTGGAGCGGGAATCATGCCTACACCTTGCCCACAGTGGAGCGGGAATCATGCCTACACCTTGCCCACAGTGGAGCGGGAATCATGCCTACACCTTGCCCACAGTGGAGCGGGAATCATGCCTACACCTTGCCCACAGTGGAGCGGGAATCATGCCTACACCTTGCCCACAGTGGAGCGGGAATCATGCCTACACCTTGCCCACAGTGGAGCGGGAATCATGCCTACACCTTGCCCACAGTGGAGCGGGAATCATGCCTACACCTTGCCCACAGTGGAGCGGGAATCATGCCTACACCTTGCCCACAGTGGAGCGGGAATCATGCCTACACCTTGCCCACAGTGGAGCGGGAATCATGCCTACACCTTGTCCACAGTGGAGCGGGAATCATGCCTACACCTTGCCCACAGTGGAGCGGGAATCATGCCTACACCTTGTCCACAGTGGAGCGGGAATCATGCCTACACCTTGCCCACAGTGGAGCGGGAATCATGCCTACACCTTGCCCACAGTGGAGCGGGAATCATGCCTACACCTTGCCCACAGTGGAGCGGGAATCATGCCTACACCTTGCCCACAGTGGAGCGGGAATCATGCCTACACCTTGCCCACAGTGGAGCGGGAATCATGCCTACACCTTGCCCACAGTGGAGCGGGAATCATGCCTACACCTTGCCCACAGTGGAGCGGGAATCATGCCTACACCTTGCCCACAGTGGAGCGGGAATCATGCCTACACCTTGCCCACAGTGGAGCGGGAATCATGCCTACACCTTGCCCACAGTGGAGCGGGAATCATGCCTACACCTTGCCCACAGTGGAGCGGGAATCATGCCTACACCTTGCCCACAGTGGAGCGGGAATCATGCCTACACCTTACCCACAGTGGAGCGGGAATCATGCCTACACCTTGCCCACAGTGGAGCGGGAATCATGCCTACACCTTGCCCACAGTGGAGCGGGAATCATGCCTACACCTTGTCCACAGTGGAGCGGGAATCATGCCTACACCTTGCCCACAGTGGAGCGGGAATCATGCCTACACCTTGCCCACAGTGGAGCGGGAATCATGCCTACACCTTGCCCACAGTGGAGCGGGAATCATGCCTACACCTTGCCCACAGTGGAGCGGGAATCATGCCTACACCTTGTCCACAGTGGAGCGGGAATCATGCCTACACCTTGCCCACAGTGGAGCGGGAATCATGCCTACACCTTGCCCACAGTGGAGCGGGAATCATGCCTACACCTTGCCCACAGTGGAGCGGGAATCATGCCTACACCTTGCCCACAGTGGAGCGGGAATCATGCCTACACCTTGCCCACAGTGGAGCGGGCATATAATTGGGGAAAATAATTTTTATTGTACGTATAATGCAGAATATTATGAACATTGCGTGAAAACATGACTAAATAAAAGTATTATCCTTTCATATATTTTGTAACTTGAAGACACTGCATTTGTGTTGCCAGCAAGCACTCCTCATGAATAAGGTATGTGAAATGCAATTCAAAATCTCTGAGCTCCATAAAAACACAGGTAGAATTGGAGCCAATTTGATTTTGGCATGCGTTTCCAGTTAAATAGAACCAGGCATGCATACATATTTAATGAGTGGCTTTTGGGCACGCTACAAGTGCATCAACAAAACAGGCAGGAAAGTCCGTTTTATGTCAGTCAAGGAAGTTAGGACTATTGCCTCTCTGGGAGTTCTGACTGCAGAAAGGCAAGACTGTTTTCAAAATGTATTTTTCCACTAAGCTGCTCTTTAACAATGCACTCGCATCATTTAGCAATAGCGCTATATGTGCCAATATTTGCCTTTTTTCAAATGTAGGGCTTACTTTAAAAAGCAAGTCTAGTATGATACAAGCTGATCTGCCAAGCAATTGCTGGTGCACCAATGTCACTTGGCTTGGCTTCACATCTAAACATAAGTAAATATAGTTATTTGGTAGTTAATATATTTACTTATTTTACATCTTTTTCTTGTTGCGCTGGTGTGGGATCTATAAGAATTGATCCAGTTCCTTAAGAACAGCACTCCCTGTATTATTATGATACGTTGTATGTGTTTGGGATGTTGGTCAATGGCCCATATGAGAAAATACATTTTCTATAATTAATCTGGCTGTTTTTCTCTTTTTTTCAGATTGTATTGGGGATTTGATGCTAGTTTTTTGATGCTATATGTGGTATATATGACATATACTGTTTACATTTTTTTTTTACAGTCGATTCTTGCACAAACAACCATTTTTTTTCGAAACTGTGTGCTAGGTTCCTTGCATGACCTTTCTAAGGGGCATGTGGGAGTTGCATAAAGGATTCAGTTCAGTATTTAAACAGACATTTTTTTTTAAGTTTGACTTGCTCTGATGAGGACCTATGGGTTGGAACTTTAACTTTAACTCTTGTTTTTGAGCATAAGTAAGCGTGCAAGTTTTCATTGTGGATTAAATGTTCTTGACTTGCCAGGATTGTAGGGAGATACCATCTAGACATGTCATTGTTGACCCCTCCCCCTCTCTCCCTGTCCAACAGTTCTGCCCAGTTATGCCCCTGTCTGATGACTGCCTGAAGCCCTTCCAAGCTCAAGTCTTTAATGCTGTTGGATTGGCCTCAATTCTGAACATTCTGGGCTAGTCTGTCCTATTAAAATACCAGAGAACAAACAAGTTGTGCAACGTATTACAAGGCACCTTGCATTAATTTCACTGGCAAATTCTGCCATGTTCACATGATGTGTCCTTGCATAGTGTGCCATGAGGGTAGGTCTATGGACCAGTCTTGTATGCACTTCTGTTCAAGCATGGTAGAGATGACCAGACAATCAGCTGGGTGATTGGGTATCGGAGAGAATGTTGTGTGGTGACAGCACAGACTGTCAAAAATGCCACTATTCCAAATCACTCTGGAAGTGGTGTAACACAGCTTTCTGAAAAAAGTGTGGGAGTCCACACATTTCTCTTCAAAATTGCTTGAAACTGTGACTTTCTCTTCTCTTTGATTTTCTTTGGGTAGGTAAAAAGGACACACCCCCTTCCAAGAAATCCAAGAGCAAAAAGCCAAGCAAAGGAGACGAGGACCATGAAGGTAAACAGTAAAAGCGCACACACATTTCTGTACACACACAAGCAGTCCTTCCCTCTATTCTGACCCCAATGCTGGCATCTGACTGAGAGGCACAGCTATCCTTAAAGCATGTTTCCAGTGGAGTGGAAGTTGTTTAAGATGCAATTATCTCACTATACTGCCACCTCAGCCCCTTCGGTTGTATAATGTAGAAACAATTACTGGCCTCGCCAATAAGATGGGCCATAGATAATGAGATTCTTATACGGGAGAGTCTGGGGGGTGTGGTGGAACAGGCAATTAACACAGCACACATCATACATTTGTCTTCAAGGGGGAAAATTATAAGAGCAAGTGTTGCAATCACTGGGGATATGGACTTTTTATATACACTGTGGCATGCAGCCTTTTTTATAAAGATTCAGATACTGCAGGCTGTTCTGAGGTAACAGTGTGATTTCTGTAATTGAACCAAAAAACAAGTTAGCTGCGGCAATTTCTTTTAAGCAGGGAAAGAAATGTTTGCTATAATGTCAGGGAGTAATTATATTCTGAAAATATATTTACGCACGCACGCACGCACGCACGCACGCACACTACAGCTCAGTGGCAACTAATCCATACACAAAGAGACATTGCACATTTAACTCCAAACGGGCCTTGTCATCTTTCATACCCGTACTATTATGTATGAATATAGATGTGCACTGAAAAGGTTATGTTTAATTCAATAATTTAACTCTGTAAGATGTGATTATAGAGCACTGGATGAATAAAGGAGAAATAGTATTCAGGAGCACAAAGACTTCTATGTTTGTTATCCAGAACAACACAAGGTAGCCATCTAAGCTCCGTTAAGAGCAGCTGACGGTGTGATTGGAAAATATGGGACTGACTGTCAAGGGCCTCTATGTGCCTGGAGGTTTGACTTGAAATTACAATTCATGGAACTGTTCTAACAATCCCCTGTGTGTTTTCATTTAAATCATCCCACCCTCTTCACAGTTATTCAAAACGTCAAAAGCAATGCAGGGTGTCTATATTGCACCATCTCCTTGTTAGAAACTAGTATGCTAGCAGAGAACCCTGGTGGCCCCAACCATAAAAGCAGACTCAAGATACTTACTCAATCAGCTGGCTGCCCTTCACAAAGTCATTCATTTCAAGCCTGGGGCATCTAACATCCCGCTGGACCACACCTACAGCAGTGCCCGTTATCAGGGGACAGAGGCTGCAAACTGAGTTTTTTTGAGAGGTCCTCAGCTTGCCTTGTGCAGGTGTGGGGTAAAGACTCCGAGTCTCTACCCACTGAAGGCACAGGCCAAAATAGAGGAGTTGCTTTACTCCATTGTCACCATTTAATTTTGTATGGTTTGCTATATAAGAACACAATGCTCTGATAACAGCACAAAAGGTTTTGTTTGATTGGTTTCAAACCAATCAAACAACCCCCCCCCTAAAGGAAACATGAGATAGATAACTCCAATATGTACCCTTGTGTTCCCCTGCCAGAACTATGACATAAAGACTGTTCCAGAAGCCCCATTTAACCTCACAAACCATTGCTTCAGTCACTTTTCATGAGGCCTGGAGAAATCTTTTCCGTTGGCATTATGACTTTAGCTGTAACACTTGCATGATATTATAAAGCCTGTCGATGCAACCGAAATTTGCACAGTGCAACCTGAAGCATCGTGATTTAAACCCACAACCATCCGGCCGTAAGCACAGAGCTTTTAGCTCCACTATTAATGGCAGTAAATAATTTAGTAGTTCTTCAGTGGAGCTGTAACTGTTGGCAGGAGTGGGACTGCGGTCCAGTGCTGTGTGCGGGTGGAGGGTTTTGCATCTCACAGGCTGTCGCTCCCAGCTGCCGGGAGATGGCCGCATGTGGCAGCCCAGTCATAAATTTTGCAAGTCCACACGCGACCATGGAGTCTTTGTCTTCTACATATGACTCTGCTCATTCCCAGAAACCGCAATCCTACTAGCGGAAGCGTTAAACACCAGGGAGCAGTGTGGGGCAGATGGGGTATAATAGGGGTGGGAAGGGTGGATCTGAAACATCTCTGTATTCACACAGTGATGTGTGACGTTATGCTTCTAACAGAGAGGGTTTTAGCCTGATGTGACTGAAAATGTAGCTGACAAACTGTAGGTGATAGGTAACAGCTGTAGCTGTAGGTGATGCTGAGTGTCTCAGTGTGTCACTGTGACAAGGAGTAGCTCGGAGTATTAGTCTCATTGTGTCACTGTGACAGGCAGTGGATGAGGACCTTTGTCTCAGTGTGTTGCTGCTTAGACTGTAGTCTCAGCGTATCAAAATAACGGGCAGCTGAAGTTAGCTGCTTGAATGGAGGGAGAGCTGTTTCTCTCTGTACTATGCTGACGAGCTGCTTTGTGAGGTAATCCACATGAACACAAGCTGCTTTGTGATGTAATCCACATGAAAATATGGAAAACCAACAAACAGCAAGCTTTATCTTGTTAGGTGGTTTTGTGCTGTTTGAGGATCATTTACAGCAACAGCAGCAGCCAGCACTAGGCGCAGGCAACAGTTTTTTTATTAGCAGGTATAAATGTAAACAGAAGAGATCAGGAAAGAAAGACGATTATGAGAGGGAGCTGTGAATGTATTATTATTATTGTTATTGTGTGTGTGTGTGTGTGCGTGTGTGTGTGCCTCTATTTCTTCCTGACCAGCCCTCTTCTGAAGAGAATCTGTCCTGCTATCACATCATGCCCAGCCAGGCTTTTGAGCAGCAGCTGCTACCGCCGCCCATTCAGAATGGGCTTTACAGCTTACTCCTTTAGTCCTTGTATGAAATATTCAGGTCATTCCCATCACCTTACATGTAATGGCATGCAGATAAAAACTGTGCGCGTGTGTGTTTGTGTGTGTGTATTGGTGGGGGGGGGGGGGGGGTGCAGGAGGTCAACTGTGCCGGTGAGGGAGCTCAGAGAGGAGTGTGAGCGAAAGGGCTGCATTTAAGCTTGTCACATCAATCACAGACTTTCTTATGTCCTTTGACGTTCAGCACAATCCTGTCTTGTCGGAGATCTTATCGAGATGGAAACAATGCTTTCACTGTTTGTAACTGCCTGCTCATTTCAGGGAAGGGGGGTGTGGTATTAAAATAAATACAAGTTGAAAAGCACATACCTGTGGAAAGCCGAACAGCTCCAATTCCTGCATAACCCAAAGCGCCTGCACACTCGGGAAGAATGGCTAATTGGGACACTCGCGGGGGAAGCGCTGTTACACCACTGCCACCTGCTGGCCAGAACTGTCTGCTCCCGCAGGAGGATGCCTGCGGATGCCTTCATGAATCCCTGCTGGGAACTCGGGTTCAGCAGTGCAGATTTGGGTCAGACAGGTCAGCCATTGTCTCCATCCACCCAGATAATTAGAATATCCACTGTCATGCTGACCTGAGTGTGTTTTTCTGCATTGGTATTGCTTGTTTCCACACAATTATGCAGCTGTTTGTAAACTGCCCTTTAAAGATGTCCCTATATGCTATCTGACCACATATTTATTTTTATTTTTTTATTTTAAATGTAGTTTTCGTCTTGGGGAAAAACGTATTTGTAGAAAACAAAATTGTCAAAATTGGCATGTTCATGGTATCCTGCAGAAAAACCTAAAACATTTTGTGAGGAGAGGAACATAACTGGCTATTCATATAATTCAAGATCTTTAAATAATTATTTTGCAGAAAAATGATGGGGATGGCCGGTTTCCTGCTCGGTGTGGTTAAGTACAGGGCCTCTCAGCAGGTCTGAACTCTAGAACAGTACATGAATACCCAGTTGTGTTGTAGTGCTGCTCTTTATATCTGAACTCATTCCCAGGTCCTGAGGTCTAGAAAACCATGGTTACCACATGTGAACTTTTTGTTAGGTTTAATATTTGCTTCAAAGATGTGTTTAATTTGTACCTATGGGCGATAATGTGCAAATTCATAATTAGGACCTTCTGTGCATAAGTGCTCGATTTCAGCCTTGAAACGCTTAAATGCAATTATTTTGATTTCCTAAAGATGAAAAGAGCAAAGCATAGAAGTTTTAGAATTGAAGATGGCTCCATTTTGTCAGCAGATACTAATTAGATGTAAAGGTTGAAAGCACCAGCTCCATTCTTCACAGAAAATACAATTAGTTCAGGGTTTCAGGCTTTCGAAAACCTTTTCTGTTTTAACTCTCATATTAAGTTCCGGCCTCTGGGTCAATTTGACCTCAGGCTCTAAAATGAGATGTTTCACATTTTTAATATTTAGGGATAAAAGGCTACACACAAAATGTGACAAAGAAAGTGTAAAAAATTTTCTATTACAATAGTTTTTGTCACTTTAAACTTTTGGGGTCAATTTCACTCCGAACATAAAAGGCGTCATGAAATATAATATGATGGGTTAAGTGGGTTTGGTGGGTGGAGAATGGTCCTGCCACAACACTAAAGATATGTGCAAACCCCAATTCCAAAAAAGTTGAGACTGTATAAAATGTAAATAAAAACAGACAGCAATAATTTGCTAATCTTTTTTTACCTGTATTAAATTGAAAACAGTACAAAGAGAAGATATTTAATGTTTTAACTAATCAACTTTATTGTTTTTTGTATATAAAAATATATGCCTGCAACACATCCAAAAACAAGTTGGGACAGGGGCATGTTTACCACCTTTCTTTTTAACAACACTCAGTAATCTTTAGCGGAATTCTTTCCCATTTTTGCTTGATATAGTTGCTCAACAGTCCGGGGTCTCCGTTGTCATATTTTGTGCTTCATAATGCACCACACATTTTCAATGGGAAACAGATCTGTACTGCGAGCAGACCAGTCTAGCACCCGCACTCTGACTACGAAGCCACACTGTTGTAACACGTGCAGAATGTGACTTGGCATTGTCTTGCTGAAATAAGCAGGGATGACATCATCTGGATGGCAGCATATATTGCTCCAAAATGCATATGTACCCTTCAGCGTTAATGGTGCCTTCACAGATGTGCAAGTTGCCCATACCGTGGGCAGTAACACACCCCCATACCATGACAGATGCTGGCTTTTGAACCTTGCATTGGTAACAGAGCCCAAAGAAGTCGGCGGTGTTTCTGGATGTTGTTGATAGGTATATATATTTATAACGTTACACCATTTTTTCCAATCTATCCTTATTATCTACAATTACCTATATTACTGTGCACATATTTGTTGAACATATTTTGATGTTCACGTCTTAGCTATTGGCCTTTCATATGGGTTTCACATCATCCCATCAGACAAGAAAATAAAACTCCTCATCCCACATTTATCTAAATCAGGAGAGCCCTTTATATCCCTCTGAGTACTTGGCAAATTAGAGAAGACATGCAATTTTTTTCCTCTAGTTTTTTTTAAAGGCAATTATTGCAGGCTGCACAATAACCATTGTTCAGCCAGTCGGCTTATTGGTGTCACGACTTGCATTTAACAAGCTTGTCCTGTTCATCATTGGAGCTAGCATAGGAGAGAGTCTGTATGGCATGGGGACAGCTCACACTGCCCCAACAACCAGTCAAAGTAACCTCTGCACTGTGCCAAATGGCCATTTATTTCAAGCCCATATAGCTAATTACGGCTTCTGGGATGTCTGGTTGACATGTACTGTATGACAAACAGACATGCTATTTAATCTGATTAAACATGTACACACACAACCTTTTTTGTTGTTTATAAACAATGACAACAGCCGGCTTGCAGGAAGTGACGTGGATAGAAAAGATGTCCATCTGAGGGGCCGCACTTCTAGACTACTTGGGATCCCCCGTGACTTTGACACAAGCACTGTGTTTCATCAATTCAATTCTCTTGGCTTAATTTTTGTCCTCACATTAGTCTGACCTGAGATCAGCTGCAGAGGGCAGGAAAGCCAGACCTGGCGACTGATGGATTAATTGACTGATTAATCCACACAATTTCTTCTCCCAGCAGAGGAAGAGAAGAACAAAGACGACTCCATAGACATGGAGAGCCAGAAAGGTAAGGGTCCATTGTCCTGGAACACCTCAGCCAAAGGCTGATATTTTTGTGGGCAAAGTGATTTGTCTCTTCTCACACTCCCGCGGTCATGTAGTGTTGATCATTGCCAGGCTGACCTTCCAAGGCCAGAGGCTCGCAAGACTGTCACATGACTGTCTGGGCTCAACCACTCTGCTTCACAGAAATCATTCATCTATGCTCAACATCAAAAGGAAGTTCTTTAGTTCTTAGTCACCTTTCCTTCTTGACGTTTTTGTTCTACACTTTGAGTGTGCAGATATATTATAACAAACCTTCCATCATATATGTATTTCCATTTCTACCTCACAACTGCAGAATGTCATTCTTAATCAAAAATGGCATTCGGATTGGATTACGCATACAATGTCTGTGGTTAAATAAGTTTAGAGAAAACTTGTTAATGCTTACTTCTAGTAAAGTGTAAAAATGCAATGGCTATTCCTCATCGAAATGAAAACTTTTTCTTATTTCATGACTCTGTTTTTTATGCTTTCTTTGTGAAATCGATTCATGGCCAAAAGAGGATGAACGAACTGATGTGGAGATGCACAGTCAAACTTCAGGTACTGTATAATTCATGGGGTCTTATTTTCCTGGGTCGGTTGGGCCAACATATGACAGGGACATTCCCCATGTACTCAGACAATTTTGACATATTCATCAATAATGCCTTTCTTTGAAAAATGTGTCACCATAAAAAAGAAGAGACTAATTAGCCAGCGTTAATGTATATGTGCATTGTATGACATGCAGTGATGTCATACCAATTTCCTCCTTCAGTGGCTCTAAGCTTGTGGAATATTCAAAGATTTAATGGGCAGGCCTTTGTAGCATCGTCCATCAACTGTTTAAAGCGTAATGTCAGCGGTGCTTTTCTCCTCAGGTTTCATAAGAAATGTATTTAAAGCAAGCCAGCTAACAAATTGCAGACCCTTACATTAAACAAGTCTATGGGGATTCTTTTGAGCTATGTCCTTGACCCTATCTCACTGCCAGCACAGAAATCAGCACACAAACACAGTTGTTACTGTTGATGACATCCCCATATAGAATATAAATTTTGGATTTACTCATGACATTGTATCTGTCCTTATAAGCTTGGTCTCTGTATAGGAGAGTGATGACACAGTTTTCTCAGAAACTGTGTGTATGGAAGGAGATAGATGGAGGAATATAAAATAAAAAATAAGACATTTGTTTTATTGCAAAAAAATCCAGCAGAAACTTCCAACATTTCAAAGTGACTCTTTTGCATATTTTTCACGAGAAAATCAACATGCAGATGAGCCCATTGACTGCAACTCGAGCCTCATTCCCAAGATGCACAAAACATAACAGACGGTAACTAATATGAAAGCATAAGTGGAAATATCACCTGCTGCCGAATGTCAGCTGAAGGAATAGAGCAGGCCCAGATGCATTATTTGCTTTTACATGTATTTGAACTCATTGTTTAATTTTTCAGTTTGTTCCCTCTCAAATGAGATTATGTGAAGAGATCTATGTCCGGAGCTCCTGACTGACTGATGGAATATTTCGGCATCCAGGACAGTCCCACTTATATACTATCCCACTTAATTTGATATGAAAACATGCCTACTTTATAGGACAACATATTATTACTTTTTTTTTTGTTTCTGGGTGCCATGAATCTACGTAATGACAAATATGTTTTGATTCAATTCAGGCAGGGTGCAGGGGTGGGGAAAACGTTCTGAGCTACATACAACTGAGTGACCCTTTTACCACCTGCCACTTCTACAATCTTTAGACAGTGACCCTTTTACCACCTGCCACTTCTACAATCTTTAGACAGTGACCCTTAACACCTGCCACTTCTACAATCTTTAGACAGTGACCCTTACCACCTGCCACTTCTACAATCTTTAGACAGTGACCCTTTTACCACCTGCCACTTCTACAATCTTTAGACAGTGACCCTTTTACCACGTGCCACTTCTACAATCTTTAGACAGTGACCCTTTTACCACGTGCCACTTTTACAATCTTTAGAGAATGACCCTTACCACGTGCCACTTCTACAATCTTTAGACAGTGACCCTTACCACCTGCCACTTTTACAATCTTTAGAGAATGACCCTTACCACGTGCCACTTCTACAATCTTTAGACAGTGACCCTTACCACCTGCCACTTCTACAATCTTTAGACAGTGACCCTTACCACGTGCCACTTCTACAATCTTTAGACAGTGACCCTTACCACCTGCCACTTCTACAATCTTTAGACAGTGACCCTTTTACCACCTGCCACTTCTACAATCTTTAGACAGTGACCCTTTTACCACGTGCCACTTCTACAATCTTTAGACAGTGACCCTTTTACCACGTGCCACTTCTACAATCTTTAGACAGTGACCCTTACCACGTGCCACTTCTACAATCTTTAGACAGTGACCCTTACCACCTGCCACTTCTACAATCTTTAGACAGTGACCCTTTTACCACCTGCCACTTCTACAATCTTTAGACAGTGACCCTTTTACCACGTGCCACTTCTACAATCTTTAGACAGTGACCCTTAACACCTGCCACTTCTACAATCTTTAGACAGTGACCCTTTTACCACGTGCCACTTCTACAATCTTTAGACAGTGACCCTTACCACGTGCCACTTCTACAATCTTTAGACAGTGACCCTTTTACCACGTGCCACTTCTACAATCTTTAGACAGTGACCCTTTTACCACCTGCCACTTCTACAATCTTTAGACAGTGACCCTTACCACCTGCCACTTCTACAGTCTTTAGACAGTGATCCTTAACACCTGCCACTTCTACAGTCTTTAGACAGTGACCCTTAACACCTGCCACTTCTACAATCTTTAGACAGTGACCCTTAACACCTGCCACTTCTACAATCTTTAGACAGTGACCCTTAACACCTGCCACTTCTACAATCTTTAGACAGTGACCCTTAACACCTGCCACTTCTACAATCTTTAGACAGTGACCCTTACCACCTGCCACTTCTACAATCTTTAGACAGTGACCCTTTTACCACGTGCCACTTCTACAATCTTTAGACAGTGACCCTTAACACCTGCCACTTCTACAATCTTTAGACAGTGACCCTTACCACCTGCCACTTTTACAATCTTTAGAGAATGACCCTTACCACCTGCCACTGCTACAATCTTTAGACAGTGACCCTTAACACCTGCCACTTCTACAATCTTTAGACAGTGACCCTTAACACCTGCCACTTCTACAATCTTTAGACAGTGACCCTTTTACCACCTGCCACTTCTACAATCTTTAGACAGTGACCCTTAACACCTGCCACTTCTACAATCTTTAGACAGTGACCCTTAACACCTGCCACTTCTACAATCTTTAGACAGTGACCCTTAACACCTGCCACTTCTACAATCTTTAGACAGTGACCCTTACCACCTGCCACTTCTACAATCTTTAGACAGTGACCCTTAACACCTGCCACTTCTACAATCTTTAGACAGTGACCCTTAACACCTGCCACTTCTACAATCTTTAGACAGTGACCCTTAACACCTGCCACTTCTACAATCTTTAGACAGTGACCCTTAACACCTGCCACTTCTACAATCTTTAGACAGTGACCCTTACCACCTGCCACTTTTACAATCTTTAGACAGTGACCCTTAACACCTGCCACTTCTACAATCTTTAGACAGTGACCCTTACCACCTGCCACTTTTACAATCTTTAGACAGTGACCCTTAACACCTGCCACTTCTACAATCTTTAGACAGTGACCCTTAACACCTGCCACTTCTACAATCTTTAGACAGTGACCCTTAACACCTGCCACTTCTACAATCTTTAGACAGTGACCCTTAACACCTGCCACTTCTACAATCTTTAGACAGTGACCCTTTTACCACCTGCCACTTCTACAATCTTTAGACAGTGACCCTTAACACCTGCCACTTCTACAATCTTTAGACAGTGACCCTTAACACCTGCCACTTCTACAATCTTTAGACAGTGACCCTTTTACCACCTGCCACTTCTACAATCTTTAGACAGTGACCCTTAACACCTGCCACTTCTACAATCTTTAGACAGTGACCCTTAACACCTGCCACTTCTACAATCTTTAGACAGTGACCCTTAACACCTGCCACTTCTACAATCTTTAGACAGTGACCCTTAACACCTGCCACTTCTACAATCTTTAGACAGTGACCCTTAACACCTGCCACTTCTACAATCTTTAGACAGTGACCCTTAACACCTGCCACTTCTACAATCTTTAGACAGTGACCATTAACACCTGCCACTTCTACAATCTTTAGACAGTGACCATTAACACCTGCCACTTCTACAATCTTTAGACAGTGACCATTAACACCTGCCACTTCTACAATCTTTATGATTTTGTGCATTTATTTACTTATTTACTTTGCTTATTCTTCTAGAGCCTGAACCCCCAGATCTAGAGGAATCAAAAGAAAAGAATGATGAGAAAGTGCCATCCCCAGGTAATGATGCACCAGGAACTAGGTCTGCATATTTTCCATCCATATTTTCTTCTTTATATAATTATTTTTAAAATAAAATTATTGTTGTTTTGTCACTGTTACTTTGTTTTATTTGCTGTATCATCACATTATTTCAACAACATACAGCATCCTATTCCATATGTGAAATTATCCTGCCTTCCCAGCAATCCAAATAATCATTACATTATAATATCTAATAATATTACGTACAGTGTGTCCATAATTTTTCAGTCTGTATGCAGTTATACATTCATACCAGCAGCATACAAAGATGCATAGATGCACATACAGTTGAAGTCGGAAGTTTACATACACTTAGGTTGAAGTCATTAAAACTTATTTTTAACCACTGCACAGATTTCATGTTAGCAAACGATAGTGTTTGCAAGTCAGTTAGGACATCTACTTTGTGCATGACACCAGTAATTTTTCCAACAATTGTTTACAGACAGAATATTTCACTTTTAATTCACTATATCACAATTCCAAGTTGACTGTGCCTTTAAATAAAAAAATAAATAAAAATGTAGTCGCATATTCTTTGCATGCCATGACTTCCTGATGTTTGTGACTACATCAAAAGATTCTAGATATCTTATTTTTTGGTACTCTTACAAGCGATACTATAGCGTCTCTGCATTTGAATGAATCTCTATGGGAATTTGGTTTGTTTGATACGTCAGACCCTTGATGATGAGCCATTTAGCCAACCATGTGTTCCATACCGTTCCAGTGTAATTTACAGCTAAATCTAGTCCCACCCCCCAATTCCCATAGAGATCCATTCAAATGCAGAGACATTATATTATCACTTGTAAGAGTACCAGAAAATAAGATATCAAGAGTCTTTTGATGTTGTTGGGTCACAGACATCAGAAAGTCATGGCATGCACAGGATATGCGACTAAATATTAAAAATGATTACTTTATTCTATTATAAATGCAAGGGTGCCAATAATAGTGGAGGGCACTGTATAAATATCCACTGTTTTTATGTTTTCTCCGTGGTAATCTGAAAAGCAGCAACTGTTCCCTACCAACAAGACCTGACTTTAATGGAATGCTGATATAGGGAGTTCATTCTGGATAAAACTAATTTTACATGCACACCAGGAATAATGTAATACAACTATTGGTTTTTATTGGGGCTATCTTGTGGCATATGGCAGAAATGGCCACAGGGGAGTATTGTAAGAGCTGCTCCACTGAAAGTTGAAAAAAGTAAGCTTCCACTGTACTGCTAAGTGCCTTTCTCCATGTGTAACCAATCTCCCGAGTTTGGCTATCTCTATGAAACAAAATGGATTTTTACTTGTTACTTTCTTTCCCTTTTCTGTGGGACCACACACATCATACCCCAATGCAGTTAGAAGCGTTGAGGGATACATATTCTGGTCTTTCCCTTTTCTGTGGGACCACACACATCATACCCCAATGCAGTTAGAAGCGTTGAGTGATACATATTCTGGTCTTTCCCTTTTCTGTGGGACCACACACATCATACCCCAATGCAGTTAGAAGCGTTGAGTCATACATATTCTGGTCTTTCCCTTTTCTGTGGGACCACACACATCATACCCCAATGCAGTTAGAAGCGTTGAGTGATACATATTCTGGTCTTTCCCTTTTCTGTGGGACCACACACATCATACCCCAATGCAGTTAGAAGCGTTGAGGGATACATATTCTGGTCTTTCCCTTTTCTGTGGGACCACACACATCATACCCCAATGCAGTTAGAAGCGTTGAGTGATACATATTTTGGCCTTTCCCTTTTCTGTGGGACCACACACATCATACCCCAATGCAGTTTGAAGCGTTGAGGGATACATATTCTGGTCTTTCCCTTTTCTGTGGGACCACACACATCATACCCCAATGCAGTTTGAAGCGTTGAGGGATACATATTCTGGTCTTTCCCTTTTCTGTGGGACCACACACATCATACCCCAATGCAGTTTGAAGCGTTGAGGGATACATATTCTGGTTTTTACCTTTTCTGTGGGACCACACACAT